>VKKW01000208.1:0-362604 GCA_018350135.1 Citrus trifoliata | reverse complement strand
TAGTTAAATAAAGTTTCAAAATATAACACACCAAAAAGTAAAAAATTTCATTTTTTTAGATCAATCCATGAAAATTAACTATTAGAAAACTATATTTGTTTATTTTATTTTTTATGTTATATTATTATCGGATAAGATTTAATATAGTGTTAATGTAATTACATTTTAACTTATTTATTTACTAGTAAGTACTAATGTCATATTTACATGTATTATTTTTTAATTAAATAAAAAAAAATTTTATAGATTTTTACGGATTTACAAAAGTAGATCCATATCCAATCCACCAAACCATAGATCAGATTCTTACGGATAGACGGATTAAGCAGATCGAATTAGATTATGAACACCCCTAGTCCTGGCTCCAAGTGTGTTGTCCGGCCCCTACAGTATGCTGCACAGCATGGGCTTGGTCGTTGTCCATGTCGTGTTAGGCCAGGCTTTTTGGCCCGATGCAAGTTCATTTTTTTTTTTTTTAAATTCGACACATCTATTGATTGAGGAAGTAAATAATATCATAGCTGATATTCTCACAACAATGATAGCAACACTAAGCAGAATAGTACATTTTGGAGACGTTTGTTACATTGCATTATGAGACGTTAAAACACTATTCATATTAAAATAATACTAACCTTATGTTTGGAGCAAATTTGTAAGGGATTAAAGTAGGTTGCCACATTAGCTTGCTTGCCTCTTTTTTTTTTTTTTTTGGCTTTTGCTTTTCTTTTATAATAATAATAAAAGATAAATATAACTTTTTAATTTAAATAATAATACTATATAATGTTAATTTTTATTTGTTTATTTTTACATTATAATTATTAATTAAATTAATAAAATTATAATATCATTATTCAATAATATTATATTAATTTTAATTTGTAATATATATTATATTTTTTGCCTTATAATTTATTAATAAATTTATAATAATAACTAATAATAAATATTTAAATTAAATAAATTTGAATAATATTAATTTAAAATTAATATAATTAATATTAATATAATTTATAATTTATATTAATCACAAAAATTAATTAGTACAATGCAACACCAAACATAGCATAATTAAAAGTTAATAAAGTACAATATAATATCAATATTGTATAATTTATTATAATACTACTAATATATTAATATAATACAATATAATACAATACAGTATGTCAAACTCATCTTTGTACTCAACATAATATCTACCGTTATAAGAAAAATATAATACAACTCACGAAACACTCTACTTCGTCTTGCTTCCTTCCCCTCCCTCACGCAACAACACTCTCGGCTCTCTCTTTCTCTCTCTCTCTCTCTCGTCTCACTGCACCTCGTTCCCCTACTCTCCCTTGATTTCTCGACTCTCTCCCCCCCCCCCCCCACCAAATCCATAGCCATCATGGTTCTCTCATCCCCTCTTCATAGCCACCGTGGCAACTGTTGTTGTCTCATCTGGGACAGCTGTTGTAATCGACATAGTAAGATAATTTGCTTCCATTCATTACATTAATTTCAAATTTGGGTGTCAAGGGTTTTGAATTAGTGAATTAGACTTTGATGCAAATTGTGCTATTAGAAATTTGACTTGGCTGAATTAGTTAGATTATTTTAATTTGAAATTTTGATTATTTGTGTTTTCAGAATGCAGAATGCACGTGTATGTTTTCATTCTATAAATTGATAGAAGCGTTTGGCTATGAGTTGTTTAACTGTTGCATTAACATATGGATTTGCTATTGCATTTTTGTAGAAATGAGTAGTTTGTCCATTTGCTTGAAGTTTAATCTGCTATCACGTTCTTACATGCCAACGTGCAATAACTTGTGTCCGTGCAATAACTTGTGTATATAACACACAAGTGATTCCAACGAGTGAAAATTATAGTGGCCAAAGGACAAAAAGTGAAAATTCAAGATTTAGTTGTAAAGAGAATGTCCACACTCAAATTTTAAAATTTCATCATACCATTCACAAAACAAAAGACAAAAATACAATACAACTTAAATAATACATATTAAAATAGATATATGATTTGTAGGACATATTTTTCAATTAGACTTGGTTGCCTTTTTTGTAGTTCATCCTCCATCAATTGCCTTTGATATTCAAATTATCATCTTTGTTGAAGTTTTTAAGAAACAATTGAAATTTAAGAGACAAGCATTCCATTTGACGCCCTAACTTATTAACTTCTCTAATAAGATGTCAATTTTATTCTCACTAATATTTCAATTTTCCATCCCTCGAAAGTCATTAAATTCACTGCTTTCCAATCGCTCTAGCACTGGGCCAATTTAAATTATTGTCATAGGTCATATGTGATTCTTTAATCAGGATGATAGAGACTCCATTTCGTTTAGGTTGATCTAGGCCATAAGCAGACCTACGTCAAGATAACCTTCTTTGAAACAGTTTAGGAGTGCTCCTATATCTGAATCTAAATAATGAATGAGAGCACATGAGGCATTTCCTTATTTTTCTATCAAGAAAAAAAATGGTAGACTAACTGATATTTCTATCAGTTAATGAAAGAGCCCAATGCAAAAAAAAAAAATGCATGTTGGGTCTTTGAAAGAGTTCGAATCATTTTGATAAGAATTAGTTCGATCTGTTTTACCGAGAAAGTCCAATTGTTCGAGTTTTGTATAGCTTTATACTAGGCTCAATAATGATGATAATAATATAATGAAAATACAAAAATATAAAAAATTGTATAGTTTTCATTTCCTCATTCATTGTATTTTTGTTGTTTGTAACTGGTCGCTGGGGGTTGCTTGTGGTTCATCAAAATCAATCATTCCTAAAAGCTCGCTCGAAAGGGGCTCATTCCGGGCAGAACATCAAACTGAAAACAAAAGCGCATTGAAATGGATTTATCTCTATTTTTTTAGGAATCTTGGATTCAGCTAAACAAACCCATTTTTCTTTCTTCAATAATTAATCATCTTTGTATGGATTTTCTATGGATTTGCCTCTTTATTCGGGTTTCTACCCTCGATCGAAACTCTTGTGGGTTAGAGAGATTGAACTATTGAACCTGCTACTTTTGCTTTTGGAACTGTCAAAGGGTTGGGAGTGTTGAGTGTTAGAAAATATATATTATAAAGGAGAAAATTGTCATTTTACACTTCAAGTTTTACTAACACCCTTACTTTTATGTATTTAAGTTTCTTGTCATTTAATTATGTGTGTTGTAGTATAATTAAGTATTTTATGTATTTTAGGGGCATCATAGTCATTTCACAATGAATGAGAGATCAGATGGTAAAACGAACATCACTTTTGAACTCAAGACGGTCGAAATCTTTAGGAGGAGCATAAAAGGAAAAATGACATTGTTCACATGTACGGTATTATTCCCATATACGGTAGTGTCTACGTTACTGTTCATGACACTGTTCATATAGACGGATCGATGACGTGACATTGACCGATGATGTAGCATTGACTGATGAGGTGTCAGGATCCTGTTGGACTGAAATTCTTATGTACTGTTGATGGGTGACGTGGCAGCATATTAGTGGACCAAAAATCGCGCGTACGGTACATGCAATACATGAGATTATTTTCAACCAAATCGCGTTACACTTCAAACCGTGTCACTGTTCAAAACCGTAACGCGTACTGTTGACTGATGATGTGGCGTAATCCTGAGCGTCCAAACTGTTTTTATCCGATGGCTATGATTTACTCAATGTATCTATATTCCCTCTAATTTGGCATCTTTGAATCCATGTTTGGGCTCCATTTTCTGTAATTCCTTCTCTATCTTGTATTTTCTATGTATTTTAATAAATTTTCATTTTGCCCCTAGTTCAATTATGAGTAGCTAATTTTCTTTTCAAGCTTGGGTTGAAGGTGAAGTCTCAACATGTGTCATGCGCTTTATTTGGTAAATGTATTTCTCTTCCCCTCTAATTTTTGTGGATGTTTTAACTTTTCGTTGACAAATAATAATAATTTTGTCTAGATACCGTCATAGTTTTCACCGGCTCCCTAGTACAAAGTTATTATTATTTGGCACGATAAGCCCTTAGCACTATATTGATTAGAGTGTGGTTCATGAGGTGTGGATTTCCCCCCTTATGATTTAATTGGCATTAATAAGGAATATTTAGCCCATGGTGCATGTTGATACGAATCCCGATACCCAAGTGCTTCATTTCATAGATTTATTTTTAATTTATTCTCGCCATTTTAATTTAAGTTTTAGAATATTTCATATCAATTTCACCAGAAATCCAACGACCCATTTACAAAATTAATTATACACACAATTAAAATCCACATACTCGTGGGATCAACACTCGTCACCATTAGTCTATTCTACGATAGATTTGTGCGCTTGCGAGTTCAATAAAATTTGCACAACAGGGGGCAATCACTGTCATCTCATTCAGAAGCCCCACATCCTTTGCACTTCTAAAACTTACAATTCATATTCTCTTTGTACGTGAAGTTCGTAAGTTTTTATTATCGTTGTAGTATTTTTCACATTCGTAAGTTTTTATTATTGTTGTAGTATTTTTCACAAGCTTTCAACGATATGTTTGGAATTTCACCTGTGCTAGAAAGACACTGTGATTAAATAGATTTTCTACAAATAGAAACAATAACGTATTAGATATCAACAAATTTATGCTCAAAATTCTTAATTTTCTTTTTTTTTATGACACAATAGTGATTTCGATTACAAATAGTAATAGTGCCTTTGGGAAAAAACAAAACACACTAGTTACGACAAATGTTGGTAACATGCGATGTAACCCATGACCGCCAACATTGTTTCCACTAGTATTACAGCAACAATATATAGCACAACACAATTAAACTACTACCTCATAATTCTCTTCATTGACCAGTCAATATTAAACTATGCATCAAACAAGATTAATGTAGCAAGAGAAATGAGAGAGAAGAGAAATTTAGTATCATTGTAACTTACTTAAGTTTGAACTCTTTAATGATAAAATTAGAAATAGACATATAACTCGGTATAAATATCATATGCCAGTATCAAGGAGGTCGATTACATGCACATGTAAAGAAAACTTCTATTAAGACAATTCCATCATCTACTAAATTTAGTAGTTGTGAAACATTTGTGAAAATTAGCGAATCAATCAAATATAAACTTTTGACCTCTATGATAACTTCATAAACAATCTATACAAATGTACACATAAATAACCCATACACTTCTTGCATATAATTCTAGTGTATGCCAAACAAATTGATATATCAGTAAGCTTATATATTCAATATAGCAAGAGAAAGAAAAATAATTAATTAAAACAGAACGAAAAAATAAATCTTAAAGCTGGAGCATAGCTTAACCCAGTTTCTATGAGCATTAAAAGCTAAGAACTCTATTTAGCATGAAATAGAACTATATCTACAGAAATAATTGCAAGAGTAATTTGAAGGTAAGCGTTCACAAAGAATAATTTGACAACAAAAGCTTAGCATGCAAAAAGTTATGTGTTTATTTCAAAACAACCCAGGCTTAAAGTAATTACCCAAATCTCTAGCACACTTTGCATCCAAGTTTAATTCACACATTCAAAACCCGTGACAACCAAATTTGAAATTAATGCACATATTTGAAGCAAACTACCTTAAAAAGTTGATGACGGCAGCTATTAAGCACAAGAAAATAACAATTGTGAGATGAGATGAGAGAGCCACGGTAGTTGTGGATTTAAAAGAAGAAAGACTGAGGGAATTGAGAGTGTTAGAAGCCTAAAAAACCCAAATTATTTAGTTAATGACCTATCATCACTCAATATAATTAGATGCCACATAAGAGAGTTTCAACTAAATATCCAAGTGAGTAAGCATAGTGATAAACACTAGAAAGTATGTATTTAATCAATGTTAAAATTATCATTTTAAACTTACAATATTGATAACACTAACAATTTCATTACATTCATAAACCCTAACCCATTTTATAAATTATTTGTTTTTGTTAATTCTTATTTTTTTTATTATTTTTTATGTTTTATAGGTAGATTCCTAATCCATGATACTTGTATTCGAAAATGAATATGGAATTTAAATTTTAGAGACTTAGAAGCCTTTTAAGAAGCTTTTTAAAGAATTGCTAGCCCTTGAATCCAACATCAACTCTAAACGGCTAATATCGTGCCACATGTTGAGCTTACATGCACTTCAATTCAACCATCTTTACAAAAGATGCAATGGAAGGTCCCGATTTGACTTTACTTTTAGCAATTAATTATGTTAAATCCAAGTTCCATAATGGTAGCAATTTTAGACCTTGGATTGTAATTGTAAAGCTCATCTAAAGGCTACGATTGCAAGCTCACCAAAAATATCATGGAAGAGTGAGTTTTTTAGAGAAAATTGATGCAAATTTAGGGTAATTTTTGGGGAAAAGTGTAGTTAATAAGTCGAGATTTTTCTCTTCTCATCTCTTTATTTTCAGTTTTCTTGTATTTTAGTTCACAAGTTTGTTAAATAAAATCGGTGTTTTGCTTGTTGATATGAGTCGCTAATTTTCTAAGTTTAGGTAAAAGGTGAAGCTCAAGATCTAAATTGTGGAATTAATTGCTCTCCCAATTGAGTTTTAAGTTTTATCTTTAATTAAATATTTATAAGTTGTATTTTCAATTATTTTCATTCCATATTTATTTATAGATCTAAATCCCCTTAAATCTATGTGAGTATTTAGACATAATATTGACATACCAATATAGTAATGGAAACACTTCATTACGACTATGACACATTATGTACTTAATCTCTATATTTATCTAGTGTAGTTAAACTTCATAGATTAAATCTCTTTGGATTTGTATGGATGTTTAGAGTTGATGTCAACACATCAATACAGTAGTAGAAAAACTTCAATATGGTTATGGCATGTTATATACTTAATACTCATATTTATTCATAGGTGGGTAATTAAAAACTGAGTCACATAATTTTTAAATTGGTAAAAATTGCAAAATATAACATGAGAGACTATTATGATCATGATTTGAATATAAAGAGCGGATCCCATAACCTTAGCATTTTTTTTTTATTTAGACTATTCCTTCTTAACTTCTTTTTGTATAATTATTTTTATTTAATAATTGATTACCATAATTTAAATTCCATGTGGGTCGACCCAGACTTACCAAGTTATATTGTAACTAAATACTCTTATATTTAGGAGTAATGAATCACTTTTGAGTTTTGTCACATAGTATTGCTTTTTAATCCTTACTACATCCCAATCATTAGCATTTTATAATTTCATTAATTTATTTTAATAAAAAAATTAAAATTAAATTCTAAACTATCATGAGATTCATGAGCAAACATAAAATACACAAATTAAAATAGTACCACTAATTTATTTTTTATTATAATTCAACAAAATAATTAACTTTCAACTATCGATTCTGGCTTGATTTGTAAATTAAATTTTTGATATAAATTACAACACTATAAATTTTTCATATTAATTAAACTTGAGTTAATTTACATTCGAGATATTTACGATAATATCAGTATTTTGATAAGTTAGAATTCATTATACATTTGTTATCTTGATAAAACAATCAAGATGGATTCAGTAAAATCGATATAAACAATCAATATGAATCAGCATTAGCCAATTCCAAAATAAACATTCTAATTGCCGACTCTAATAAGTATAATAGAGGAGCCAGATATCACGAGATGATTATTTTGCGCAGTATTCAATGCGGCACTTAGACAACTTCTAGCATAAAAGTTGCTAAGTAAGCTATCAAACTTATTAAATGACTAAGTAAAGATGATTGCAGAAAAACTAGAGAAAAGAGAGTGTAATAACCAAAGAGAATTTTATTACTCGAAAAAAAGAATACAAGAGAGTTTTACAAATATGCTTGAATTGTTTGTGCATGGTGTGTGGTGATGTGCAAAATGGCAAGTGCCACTACTACAAAATTGGTCTTTTATGACGGTTTTAAACGGCATAAGATGACGGTTTTCATCTTAGGCACCGACATTAAAGAGGGTATACTTTTTATAACGGTTCACTAACTGTCATTAAATGTATATTTTTAATGACGGTTTATTGTAAGAACCATCATTAAATATATACTAACTGTCATTAAATGTATATTTTTAATGACGGTTTATTGTAAGAACCGTCATTAAATATATATCTTTAATGACGGTTTATCTAAATAACCGTCATTAAATGTGTCATTTTAACGACGGTTTATTGTAAGACCGTCATTAAATATTGAAACAACATTTAATGACGGTCATATTTGTTGTAGAACACTATATTTGATGACCGTTCTTTTGAAATAACCGTCATCTTTGTTATTTATTATTTAAAAAAAAATTGGCAAATTTAAGACTATTTCAAGCCCCTATTTTAATTCTAATTTCATATTAAATTCTTTACAATTATTTTTCACAAATGTTTCATATACAAAATGATGCAAATGTTTCATATACAAAGAGATAGCTCTACAAAAATCTCCAACAATCATTAAACTTCTACTAGTGAATGCACTAGCAACCAACAAGATTGGCATGTGTGAGTACATCTAATTTCTCATCAAGTCTTCAATTGCAAATCAATCTCACCAGCTTTAGCAATCTACATCATTCTTACAAAGAATAAAGAGAAATTAAGATATATTCATATATTATAAATCATAAATATTAAATCATTTTAGTGACTTAAGTTATAAAACAAGACTTTAAAGTACCATATCACTATTAAATAATAGACTTACCTCAAGTAAGTTTATGAACCATGTGTTCAGATAATAAATGACAACACATTTACCAAAATAGAGACAATAAAAAAGCATTAACTACATCATCCATAAGAGATCCAGTACCTACCCATTATACGCTTGGAAAAAAAAAATAAGGCATGAAGTTTAGAATACTACGTCTCAACCAAAGAATTAACAGCATGCTTAGATATTACCTTGCAAAAATTGTACCTGCTTATTACCAAGGGGGAAAAAAGATTAAGTATAGACATAAGAGAAAAGAACTAAAGAAGGTTCAAAACGGCATCTAAACGACACCTGAAATTATTAAGCTGCACTGTTAGTAGCAAAATTTCAGCGAAATAGCACCCACAATTTCTAAGTGCAATTTTAAATACAAAATAGGAGTAAAGCAACCCTTGAATACTTCCAGGTGCTTTGTTTCTGAATAAAATGCAGTAAAAACATCACTTGGAAGTTTCCAGGTGATGTGTTTCTGCGTAAACAGCAGTAAAAATAGCACCTAGAAACTTTCAGGTGTTGTTTTTACTGCATAATAGCAGCAAAACATTACCTGAACACTTCCTGGTGCTGTGTTTCTGTAGAAACAGCAATAAAACAGCCTCTTGTGATTTTGCACAGCAGCAAAATACAACAATTTAAACTGAAAAAACATAAGAGAGGAAAGGTTAAGCAGCCAAAAGTAAATCCATCTACATAAGTGCATAAACAAAATGAACAATTCACTTCCAAAAGCTTCAATAATTTTTTTATCTTAAATGGAGGAAAGTTACAGTGCATAAAGACAATTTATTTGCTTTACTAACTTGAACTAGTAAAATCAACCCATTGATAAAATTTTTGCCCTGCTTCCTCAGCACCACAAACATATATAATTGAATTAATATTAATTCAGCATAAAAAACATATATAATTGAATTAATCTTATGGGAATTTCATCAAACATCATATGTAAATGAATGCATTATTCCACTTCCAAATATAATCGAACTCTAAATCCATGGGATAAAGTCCAAAACACAAAATATCTTATCAATCACACAAATATCATGACATAAACTTGGGGTCGAGAAATATGGCTAAAAAAAAAGGTTGAATACTAAAGTCTACCACCTTTTCTCTTCATTAGAATTGTGTCCAGTATCCTAAATGGTTTCTATTTTAGATTAAACCTACAAGATACTAGATAGTAAATCTAAAATGGGAAAAAAATGCATTTTGCAGGTTTTTGCCTGTCTAGCAAGAGCAAATCCAAAATGCATCACATAGAACAGCCACGATCCAATATAAATTTCGTGATGATTCTAACAAAGAGCTTGACAGTACATACCTTCTCCCAGATGTTTCCCCTGATGTTATTCTAACCTTCTTCCTCATAACGACTGCCATCATAAACCTAAATGTGAGTGTCATGCATGCATTGTACATTTGCCAACTGAATTTGTAAATGAAATATGTAATCAATCCATAGGCATTATCAGAAAAATTGAGAGCAAGACTTTATGGCATTAATAGGGCTGAACACTTTATCATGGGGAACTTTTGGATGGTCACTAATTAAGGGGACACAACTCAAAACAAATTTTCCAATGCCAAGTTAAAAGATTGTTTTATGTGCAAGCACATTTGACTAATTGTCATACTAATAAAAAAGAAAAAAAAACTTGAACATTAACAGGACAAAATAAATGATAGTTCAAGCTGTTAGATATGAAAACACCTTCAAGATGTTTTTGATCCGTATTAATAATTACAAATCCGACCAATAAATCGACTACCTAATTCACTGTTGAGATGAAAATATGAAATTAAAAGTAAGTAACTAACTAATTAATCACAGAGAACTAACCAATCGAAGCAATAGAATCAAAGCAATTGTCTAAAAGCTTCGGCCAACAAACAGTGGAGATATATTATCGAACAACAGAGACTCACCTAATAGAGTGCTTTCTTCAACGAGTCAAACGGCGAGTGATGGTAAGGCTAGGGTTTATTTGGTTCGATGGTGATTGACGGTGGAGGCTTTAATTTCAAGCCATTAAGGATTGGGTTTTCTTCGATGGTGAGGGTTTGGATATGGGTTAGAGTTTTCTTGAGTACGTAAGAGGGCTATAGTGTTAACTCCATCATAGTAGAGAGTGAGCATGAGAAAGAGGGGATGTTGGTGCTGGCCTGCTGTTGCGTGTGCGTGAGAGAGAGAGCGACTACTAGTGGCCTATTGCTACCGTGCTCGGCTGCTGCTGCATGGGCTAAGTGTGCCGGTGGCGTGCGTGCTGTTGAGAGAAAGGGGCTGCGCGCGCGCTAGTGCTTTTAATGTTTACAAATTATTTGTAATTTAAGGGATTTGGTGTTTAGTGTAAGAGTATCTTTAAAAGTTTCTATAAATTTTACTTTTTAAATATTTATTTGCTTACCTATGTGTTAAATAAAAGAGTGAAAAAATATGATATTCTCCAAATGACTCTTCAAATAGAAATAAGTTAATATTATTTTAATCAAATAATTATTTTTTCAAAGGAAAAGTCAATAGTAATTAAAGCACTTCTCTCTCGTTCTTCAATGAAAAGTAATAAAATATAAATTTAAAGAGTGAGAAATTAACTCTCCAAATTTGAAGAGAGAGAATCAATTCTTATTTGAAAAATCTTAATTGGAATGTCTTTTGGAGCTTTAAATATTGATGTGGCTCTTCAAATAAATAATAAAATCTTATTTGAAGAGTTTTTTGGTGATGCTCTAAGGTCAATTTTTTTTAAATCTATCAATATATACGATAGACATTTTTAATGACGGTTACTGTCATTAAAATTAAAAGTATTTTAATTATATATAATGACCTTTATGTATAATAACAGTAATTAAAAATTATGATTTTCAATGACGGTTTTTTAAGAACCATCATTAAAAATAGTATTATTTTAATTACACATTGTTTCATGTAAAACCGTCATTAAAAATAATAATTTTTAATGATGGCTATTAAAAATTATCATTAAAAGTAATATTATTTTTAATTACACATAAAATGACTATTGGATATAACAACTGTCATTAAAAATAGTGATTTTTAATAACGATTTTTATAAATGAATTGTCATTAAAATTAAGAGTAAATTTTGTTTGATATTTGATGAAGGTTCTATTATAAGTGGTATATATTACGACTGTTCACATAATAACTGTCATTAAATATCTTTAATGACGGTTGTTTAGAAGAATCGTCATAATATATAGGTCATTGTTTTACATTTTTGTAGTAATGTATCTTGTCCTATTTATATGAGGGAGACTTCTCCATTTTGGTGTCACTTGTGTAATTTATTTAAATATCTAGATATTTTCGAGTGTACACATGTGTAGAATTTCTAGATATGTGCAAGTTGTTGAGCTGTAATAGTGCGCCAGAAAATTTTGGAATCGGGTGAGGCTGGCATTCTCGACTCAGATTTGGGTTCTTGGACTTAAAAATTTGTGCCAGCCATTACTTACGCACATTGGCTCGCTTTTTAGCGCACCTTGCAACACCAATTTAACATCCTTACTGAGGAAGTTTGAGCGGCCCGTAACATAGAGGTTGGGTGTGTTCAAGTCATAATTACAAAGGTAAAAAGTAGGCTATAACGGCAGGGTCTCAAGTGTGGCCAAGTGAACCACTAAAATGTGTTGGCACTTTGTCAACGTAGTTACACTAAAACGTAGATGCATATATTTAGTTTTTAGAGACTTAATACTTTAATAATGAATTAAATTGATTTTCACATAAAATGACAGCCTTTAAAATCATGTAATTAAACTCCCTAAAACTCCAAAACTTTAGCAATTAAGTAATGGAAGACTTATTGACAAGCTTCATCAATTGAATGTGCGAGTATTAGATGATTCTCTCAACGTTAAAGAAGTTCACAGTAATATAAAATTTCAAAATATAAATATGTGAAGATATTTTTTGCAACCCACCCTATTTTAAGAAAATAGTTACACAAAAAGTGCACATTATTTTTAAAAAATTTCAAATAAAAAAAAACTTTGGAGAACTAATTACTTAAATCCATCTTAATTTATTTTTTTGTGACATTAGATTTTTTTATATTTTATCATAAAGATTGCTTCAACATAAGTTTAAATTAACTATTTTACCCTTATAAGTTAAAATTGCCAAGAATTTACTTTAACTTCAATATTTCTATAATTTTATACCAAAATTATTGTTTCTAATACTACTTTATTAATATAATTATTAAATTTTAAATAAACTAACATAGTGTCTTTATGGTAAAATACTCATGTAAATTATTGTGCTATCCAATTTGTGTCATTTACCCGTAAGGATAGTGAAAATAATAATTAGGCTTCATTCAAAAATATTAGATTATAAGTCAGATTTATTTAAAGTATTAGATATAATGACTCATGCTTATTGGGGCAAAATTTGGTCCTTTCATATCATAAAATAAATTTGTAAAATAAAACTTATATTAAAGTTTATGATAAAAAAATGGTCAAATAACTCTAAAAAAATATTAATAAAAGAATTTAATTAATCAACTATACAAAACATTTCGTAATTTGTATTTATTAAAAATATTGTTAACTCATTGTAATTATTTTTCAAAATTGTGTGAATTTACAAAATAGTTGGGTGGATATATCGCTACCCTTAGAGATAACTAAAATAGGGTTTTTAAGTGTTGCAAACGGGTGTGAACACTAATTACCATTTTTTAAAGCTCCATTTGATACAATTTTTTAAGTAGAGCTTATTTAATTAAAGATTTTATTAGTAGAGCTTGTACAAATAGAGTTTTTACTTAAAAAATTTTAATTGTCTGATTGTCAATGAGAACTTTTATTACAAATTTATGAAATCACTTTAATAAGCAAGTTTTTTAAATTTATGTTATAAAAAGAATAAAATAAAATTGTCAAATAAGTATAAGATATTTTAGATATTTTAACACTTAAAAAAAAATTTCATTCGCCACTTCCAAAAATCCAAAATTTGACCTTTTGACATTAAAGGTAAAATAACTTATTTAAGATTATAACTAAAAGCTCAACTAAAAAAATAACCAAATGATAAATCAAATTATGATAATATTATAAATCTAAAGGAAAGTACTCAAAATATCATGGAAGATATTAAGGAAGAAAATTTTTTAGAATTGGAGAAACTTTGAAAAAAATTCGAGAATCATAGTAAGCAAGCAAGTGATGCTCATTTCTTTGTATTTCTGATTTACATGCCAAATATACCTATTTATAGCAATAGCTCTTGTGATCGTGCAACTCCACCAAATAGCAATAGGATTATAATAATATATTCTTTTACATAATTGTGATTGGGTTGGTAAACTGAGTTTGGTAAATCCATTAATTACACAATAAGATAAGAGTTTATAAGATTAAATAAATATTTATGACTATTAGATAAGTCATACTAAATAGACACTTATTTAGTTATAATGAGTTACTCTTATAAAAATATTAATTATTAGATTCTATTAAAATACAGGTGTTGAGATAAAGAAATTTATTAATCTAGAAAATTAATTGTGTAATTTTCAAACAATTTTTTAGTTGATTGTTTGAATTCAAATCATGAAGAGGTAGAAATTTAAAAATCAGATTAGAAGTCTTCTAGTTTAATCTGATTAGAACCCTCCTCCTAAATTTTTAAAAATCTTGTGCTAAATAAATTTTTTAGTGAAAATATATGAACATAAATTAAGGTGGAGTTGTTTTTTTGTCTGAAATCTGAATATACCTGAATTAGTCTGAATTTTGAATAGAGCTGAATATCTGAATTTGAATAATATGTTTGTTTTTTTATCTGAATTTCAAAAAATAAGTATTAAGTTGTTTGTTTTTTTCAACTTAAAAAGCTGGAAATATGTACTTTTACATTTATATCCTTATTAAATTTAAATGTCAAAAGAATAATATATTAAATACCACAATATTTTAACATTTATAAGTAAAACTATATTCAAGTGAATACATAATTATTTTAGAATTGTAATATATAAAATACCATAAATTTCAAATTTTATCATATATAATTTAAGAAAGAAAAAACATGGATATTTGTATGTGGGGTAAATGTTTATGGGTGAGTTTTGGGATAGACATAAAAAATAAATTATAAAACATGGATATTTTTTACATTAACAAGTAATTGACTTAATTAAGATTTCTCCATTAAATAAAAAGCCAAAAAAATTAGCTTATTTTATTAAGTCAAAATTATCAAAAAAATCTCATTAAATTATAAAAATAAATATTTTTAATTAATTTAATTAATTAAGTTAAATCACTTTAAATCATTAAATTAAAAAATAAACGATACCTAAATCAATTTAATAGTTGGACCTTCGTTTCATATTACGAAAATGAAAATAAAATGACACGTCAGTCGGGAACAACCAGTTTGAAAAATAATTTCGTTCCGGAGATTTCATATTACGTGGCAATGGCTTATTGCTTTCTCAGACCTCTGGAACACAATTACTTCAAAGGCTCGCGTTAGATTATCAGCAGAAGCAAGAAAAGGCAAAGTAAAACATTATCATAATTCATTTTAGAATAGAATTACAAGTTTCCTTTAAACTTTCTGATGAATTGAGTTGTTTCTTAGAAGGGGTTTGGCTTGAAACCCCAAGAAAAATTGAAAAAAGAAAAAAGAAAAGTAGAAGAGAAATGGCAGTGACATGTGGATTCATACTGTGGATGGCGAGGATGGTGTGGATAGCTATAAAGGGTTGGGTCTCTTCGTGCTTGATTGTTGCTGATGAACTTGCTTCCTCTTTAAGAACCGGCGACATCGGTCCTCTCAATGTTGGCTGATTGATTCTCTATCTCTGGTTTGTTTTTCAAAACTTGCAGTCCTGTATATTGTTAAATTTAAATTAGAATGGCTTGAATGAGAAATTTAAATAAGTAGGTAATATTAGACTGAATGGATAGTTCGCAAACTGGAACCTGAGTCGTACTTGCTTGATTCTTTGTTTACTGGTCGTGACTCTTCATAATGTGGTTTTTGCTGATTGTTTGATAGGATTGAAAAGAAAAAAAAAATTAGAGGTGTTGAATTGGCTATGATCTTAAAATAGATTGTATTGGTAATTGGTAACTTAGGTTTCTTTGGCATTATTGATGCGAAGCCACGGAGATCAGTTTTGCATAAGTTATTTCATTGCTGCTATTTGAAAATTCCAAATTGAAGTTTAAATTTTATGTTGAAAAGGTTTGAAATTTAGGTGATTACTCTTTTGTTCGTTGTCGTCATTGCTAAATTAACCATTTTTACACTGTCATTCACGCCAATGAAAGAATTATCTTGGTTATGCTTCCTTTGTCTCTCGTTATTAAACTGTCATTTGTGCTTATTAATGTGTTGCTGCCATTAACATGATGGCTTCTGTTTTCCCTTGTACAGTTTGGATTTTTTCTCAGCGTATTTTCAAGTGAGCAATTATTGTTTTAACAAATTGAAAACAGGCCAGTTTTAATGTTGTTTTTGTCAGTGCTCTATCATCTTCCTTTTTCTTTAGCATTTTTCTTGTCTTATCAGTTGTTTGTTCTTATGTTTTTCCAATCTGGGTGGTTTGTTTTCTGTAATTTTTCCAAAAGGGATTGGAACAATTACTAAGCTACTTTAAGGTGATGTTGGTTCAGGAATTTTATTCCTCTGAATCATTAGAGGCCTGAGCTTAATGGATTTACTATTACTTTGCTGTGAAGAATTATTGGATTTTCTGAAGACCGTATCTTGCTTTTCTTTGATAATGACAAAATAGAATCTTGTAGTAGAATCTTATTCTCTGTGTCTGCTGGCTGTGTGTGCAAATTATCTGTCTTGTGCCTTTATAATGAATTTTTTGACTTGCAATTATATTATTTTTCTTCTTGAGTCCACTATCTTAAGAAATTCTATGTTGGAGTATATTATTTCAAAATAGTTAAATAAAAGCAGCAATGTTCCCATGTCTACTGTTTTTGTATTGGTAACACTCTGTTGTCAATGGATTTTTTTTGGTTTGTATTGTTCTGTTCTACTATTAATTAACATGGTTGGTCAAGGGGTAAAATTTTTGTTAATTTGATTCTCCATAGATTTTCTGTTAATAATATTCTTGTTTGTGAAACGAATTTGATACGCTGAGTTTACAGATAGCTTAGAGGGATTTAATTTTCTTACTGTTTTCCTTGGTTACCTTGACCCTCTTCAAGTCTCTAGTTACTATTTTTTGTCATCCTCGTCTGAGACAAGTAAGCATGGCAAAAATCATCTGTATTGAGTTACAACTTATGTCAAATCCTATTAGCATATGTTTCGGCTAGTTTGTTTAGCATCGACATTTTAATAGTAAATTATTGACTAGGTAGTGAGGGGGATAAAACATTTTGTCGTAATAGTATTGTCTTCTTATTGCTGATAGCTAGGAAAAACAATATCATAATGACATTTTAAAAGGTTTTGACTCTTATAAACTTTTGCATGACTGTTTCTAATCTGCTCAGAGTCTTTCCAATTTTCTTTCTTCCCCTCCTTCGAATAATAAAGTTTCAGTGTTTAGATTTATATAAAAGATTACCATGTAGGTGAATAACTTGTATTACTTTATATTTGATCAAAATACAATCGTACAAATATATAGCTTTACAATGAACTAATTTAGGAAACTATCCTAGCTAATTGACAACTATACACGCAACTATTTTAGGAAACTAGATCAATTCTAATAACTCTATTTTTGGTATAATTTCCTCTGGTTTGAATTAATATCTTGCAACACTCCCCCTCAAGTTGGCTTGTAGATGTCTTCCATAGCTAGCTTGCTGACTAGTAGTTCAAAATGTCCCTTGTGTAGTCCTTTGGTGAGTAAGTCTACTATCTGTTGTGCGGTTGGTACAAAGGGAACACAGATTACCCCACTTTCAATTTTCTCCTTGATGAATAGCTTATCAACCTCAATATGCTTAGTTCTATCATGTAGAACTGGATTGTGGGCAATTGAGATGGCAGCTTCGTTGTCACAGTAAATCTTCATGGGAAGGACACTGGAATCTTTAAATCTTCAAATAGTCTCTTTATCCATATTGCCTCGCAAATTCCATGTGCGAGAGGCCCGCCACAATGCTTTGTTTTTTGCCATGTAACGAGATTTCCTCTAATAAAGGTACAGTAGCCTGAAGTTGATCGCCTGTCAGTTGAGCTACCAGCCCAATCTACACCTGTATATATTTCAATTTGAAGGTTGTCCCATTTCCATAACATAAGACCCTTTCTAGGGGTTCCCTTTAGATATCTTAGGATCCTATAGGCTGCATCAAAGTGTTCTTGCCCTGGTGAGTGCATGAACTGGCTTACCATGCTTACAGCGAAAGCTATATCAGGATGCGTATGTGACAAGTAGATCAATTTCCCTACTAGTCCCTGAAATTTCTCCCTATCAATCACATCTTCAGCTTTAGCAGTACTAAGTTTTAAGTTGACTTCCATGGGAGTCTCAATAGTCTTACAACCCAGAAGACCTGTCTCTTTGAAAAGATCAAGGATGTATTTTCTTTGGTTTACAAAGATACCTTCCTTTGATCTTGCAAATTCCATACCAAAGAAGTATTTTAGCACACCCAAGTCCTTGATCTCAAAATCTCGTGCCATTTTCTCCTTGAGATCTGCCAACTCTTTAAGATCATCACATTATATCATCCACATAGACAATTGGTATTGATATTTTACCTCTCTCCGAGTGTTTATAGAACATTGTATGATCAACTTGGCTTTGGTGATAGCCATAGCTCTTCACAGCCCTTCCAAAACATTCAAACCACGCCCTTGGAGATTGTTTAAGGCCATATAGGGATTTTTTAAGTCTGCAAACTTTGTTTTGACCGAACACCTTCTCAAATCCTGGCGGTGGACTCATAAACACTTCTTCTTCTAAATTCCCGTTCAGAAGGCATTCTTGATATCTAACTGGTGTAATGGCCAATTATAGTTTGCTGCTAAGGATAATAGTACCCGAATGGAATTTATTTTAGCGACAGGTGCAAAGATTTCTTGGTAATCAACACCATGTGTTTGAGTAAACCCGTTAGCCATGAGTCTGGCTTGAAATCTCTCTATACTTCCATTCGCCTTGCACTTCACTGTAAACACCCATTTGAACCCAACTGTTTTTTTATCCATGGGGAGGTCAACATCTTCCCATGTCCCACTTCTCCTCATAACATTCATCTCTTTCATCACTGTTGATTTCCAATCAGGATCATTAAGTGCTTCTTGAATGTTTCTTGGCACATGCAGGTTAGAGATTTTAGATATAAAGGCATTGTATTTTTTTTTAGAGTTTACCATAGGATAGATATTTGGACATAGGATGAGAAGTACAAGAGCGTTTTCCTTTTTTTATTGCTATTGGAATATCATGATCATTAGAATTGACATCAGGCATAAGATCGATAGTAGGTTCAGATATTTCATCATGGTTAGGAACAAAATTATGTGAGGAAGTATGTAAAATACTTGTATTTCTTTCAGATTCTTCACTTAGGGTGTCTGGCTGGCCCTGTGCTAAAGGGATAGTTAGTCTCTTACTCCTTGTATGGTTCCTCCTTGAATAAGTAAGAAGCTCTCTATCTTGTTCCTTGAGAACAAAAGGTAGTATTTCTCCCCCCGTTGCGGTCTCAGAAGTGTTTGGCAAAATAGTCTTGGTATCACCAGTTTCAAAAACAACATTAGGAATAACAATTTTCTTTTTATTAAAAAACTCATTGAGGTATATGTTTAGTAATGCAATCTACGGTTTTAGGCAAGGGATTGGAAATAACATCTTAAAAATTTCCTTCTTCTTCTATGTTCTCCCCCTGAAGAGAAAGTTTTTGAAAAAAATGTTGATTTTCCAAAAAAGTGATATCCATAGAAACAATAGTTTTCCTAGTTTTTGGATTAAAACACTTATATCCTTTCTTATTTGGTGCATAACCAATAAAAATATATTTTTCAGCCTTGGATCGAGTTTAGACCGGTTTTTATTAGGTATATGAACATAAGTTGTACATCTAAAAACTTTCAGAGAAAGATTAGATTGAATTCGTGATTCACGAAAATATTTTTTAAAAACTTAAAGTGGTGTAATGTAATTTAGAACGTGGGTGGGCATCCTATTAATTAGATAGGATGTAGTTAAAATCGCTTCGCCCCAAAGATATTGAACTTTCATAGAAAACATAATAGCATGAGAAACTTCAAGTAAATTTTTATTTTTACGTTCAGCAATACCATTTTGCTGAGGTGTATCAACACAAGTAGTTTGATGGTGAATACCTTTTTCTGCAAAAAAAGTTCTAAGATTTTGCTTAAAATATTCAGTTCCATTATCGATATGAATAATTCAGATTTTAGTTTGAAAGTGGTTTTCAATCATCAAGTAAAATATTTTAAATAAGTTTTGAATCTCAGATTTTTCCTTCATTAAATAAACCCAGCATAGGTGAGTATGATCATTAATAAAAGTTACAAACCATTTTTTTCCTGAAGAAATATTAATTTTTGAAAGACCCTAAATATCACTATGAATTAAATAAAAAGGCTTTGAGGCTTGATAAGGCCTTGAAGGATAGATAGTTCTATGACTTTTTGATAAAGTGCAGTTTTCACAATGGAATTTAGAATAATTCAAACCTTTAAATAAACTAGGAAATAATTTTTTAAGATAAGAAAAACTAGGATGCCTTAGCCTATGGTGCCAAAGCATAATTTGATCCTTAACCTGAGTAGAACTGATACTACTAAAGCCTTGAGCTTCTTTATTCTTAGATTCTTCATCTTCAAAATAGGAGTAACCATATATCAATTTAGCACTGCCAATCATCTTCCCCGAGCTCTGTTCTTGAAAGACACAGGGGGATTTGGAAAAAATAACACGACAGTTAGAGTCTCTAGATAATTTACCAACTGATAGCAGATTACAAGTAAGTTTAGGAACATGGAGAACATTTTTAAGAGAGCTGGTTTTAGATAGATTTATCAAACCTTTGCCAGCTATAGGGGAATATGAACCATCTACTATACGAACTTTTTTATGACCAGAACAAAGGGTGTAAGTATGAAATAAATGAGAAAAACTTGTCATGTGATCAGAGGCTCCCGAATCTATAATCCAAGGAGTATAACAATCCCGAGTTAGATGTTAGCAGCTTCAGAAGGTGATCCATCTGCTCTTTGTTAAAGGGGATAGACTCGGCCTCATGTGCAGCAGGAGTACGAGTGAATCTGCTTTCATGAGAACCCTTCCAATTTGCTGGTTTTCCGTGGATCTTCCAGCAAGTCTCTCGTGTATGCCGTGGCTTATTGCAGTGATCACACCAAACACGAGACTTTTCATCAGGTTTCTTTGTAGTAGTTCGGCCAGCATTAATACTACCAGCAAGGGCCGAGTTTTCAATAGTGTTACCGAGATTCCTTTTGCCAACATGACAAGACGCCGACTCTTCTCACGACGTACCTCAGAAAACACTTCTCCAATAGAGGGAAGCGGCTGCCTCCCAATAATCCTACCTCTAACTTCATCAAACTCCATGTTAAGACCAATGAGAAATTTGAAAATATGGTTATCCTCCACCGTTTTCTTAAAGTGTTTACAATCTTCAGAAGATTTCCACTCATAATCATTAAATAGGTCTAAATCTTGCCAAAGTCGTTTCAAGGAATTAAAATACTTGGTGCCAGTATCCTCACCTTGACGGATTTCTCTGAGTTTCAGAGTTAACTCATATACCTGAGATTGATTTCCCAAGCCAGAACACATTTGGTTAATTCCCAAAGCTCCTTGGCCATGTGATAACACATATAGTTGGAGCTTATGTCGTCCTCCATAGAGTTCACCAACGAAGTCATTACCATCGAATTCTCAACATCCCATGTTGGATAGGTTGCATCATCAACCGCAGGCTCCTTTGTCTCTCCAGTCAAATACCTGATCTTGCCCGACCACGGATATACATGCGCACAGATTGAGACCAACGCAGGAAATTTTCTCCATTCAGTTTAATGGTAGTGATCTGAATGGAGTGAGATTCCGTGGTCGAAGCCTGGGTTTTAGGCGGTGGTGCAGCAGCAGGTGTTGGATGGCTTGTAGAACCATTCTGGGCTGTTCAAGGGTGCTTGTAGACTCAGAAACAACGTCGGACATGATGAAGAGGTAGGACTGATTTTAGGGTAGAAAAGAAAGTAGGAGAACGGCTAGGTTTTCTGCAGGTAAGAGAAAGGGCAGAACAGCAATAGGGTTTCCAGGAATTAAAGGAATTCCTGCTCTGATACCATGTAGGTGAATAACTTGTATTACGGTATATATGATCAGAATACAATAGTACAAATATATAGCTTTACAATGAACTAATTTAGAAAACTATCCTAGCTAATTGACAACTATACACGCAGCTATTCTAGGAAACTAGATCAATTCTTATAACTCTATTTTTGGTATAATTTCCTCTGGTTTGAATTAATATCTTGCAACAGTCTCATTATTGCAACCACCACAGTCTGGCTAGCAAAGCCACCAGTAAATTTAACTATTCAACAGCAAAACCTAGTCAAACCAGAAACAGACTCCTTGAGTACTCAGGCTTGTCTTCGCATTAGTAAAAGACCTGAAGCAGAGTTAATGTATATTCTTAAAAGTTTATTTACATCACAGGGAAAAACTTATTTTGTTTTCATTTCTACTTCTTGTCACCCTATAGTTAGAGATTGCTTTCCCAAATTGCTTATTTAACTGATATCCCACTGGAATATTCAAGTTAGTTTCTTCAACTTTGCAGCAGATAATGGAAAACCTTACAAAGCAGAAAAGGTGCGTTTGATATGGACTGTGAAGATCCAGAGCCATTTCTAATTTAGTCAACAGATGTTGTCTACAGAATGGTAATTGGTTTTTATGGTCAGAACCGAGAATGCCGTATGTGAAACTGTTTGTGCTATATCTTTTCCTGCTCAATCTTTGTGATTGTTTTTCTATACCCAGTTTCATATCAAGTCTTGACCTTTAACTAAATATACCAGAAAGCTATGTGGTTTATTCCTCTTTTTTTATAATTAGTAGACGTATGAATATCATTCCTGCAGATTATCGAGCTGGTAAAATGGTACAGAAAAAATAAATTCCTAGTTGTTTCTAAATATCTGAAATAGGCGGCGGTTGGATTTAGTCTGTTTCCTTTTTTCTTAATTGTTTAACTTTCTCCCGTGGGTCTAAGCATGTGTTTCATACATCAAACTGTGCTATATACAGAAGTCATGCTACAAAAGGTGCATTAAGATTAGTTTAAACTCTAGAGTTGCATCCTGTTGATTATCATAAATTTTTGTTGTGGTCTTATGATCATAGCAATGATACAACTTCAGTCAAGTAGGTGCATTTTTAGCATGCCGTATAGGTTAAATGTGGTTTTCACATCCTATCAAAATCATGAATATGAATAGCATACAATTTTATTTGGATGTAATGTAGGGCGTTTTCATTTGCTTAAACGGACATTTTTCTATATTCTAAAATGATTTGGTGCAAGATGTCAAGCACTTGAAGATTATTGTACCATAAAACCATTCATGTGACTAATCAGACTGCATCAAGGCATTTCGCTCTTGCAGCGTGTGTTTAGTTACTCTATATTATTAAATTAAAGGCAAACATCATTGTCTAATTTCAATTTTATATTTTAAAACCAGTGAACATCCGCACTAAGAATTTTTATAGAATTGAGGTCCTAAATCTTTTTATTGACTAATATCCATTGTCTAAATATCATGGGAAATTCTCAAATTGTTGTACGAAGTTTTGTCAATGACGGCCATTGGGTTTGAAGCCCAACCCAATTGGCGTTCTTTGCAACTCCCTTCCTGGAAAAGTGGATGGAGATAAGTATATCTCGTCAAACTCATGAGTAGTAGAGATCTTGCTTTCTAGTGGGGATAGGCATTTGGTTCCTTTTTGCTCGAACCAAACCAAAAATATGTCGATTCGCTTCAAGTACCGAATGGCTAAAAAAAATGAATGGATCAATTTTTTGGTTTGAAGTGAATCAAACTAAAAAATAAATTAAAAAAGAAAAACTATCTTATATTAGTTGCATAAAACATAAATGATTAGTGGTCGCAATTGAATTGGACTAAAACAACATCAAATTTAGGTAGACTGTCTAAAAATTTGGTTAATATCGGATTTGGTTTGATTTAGTTTTTGGACAAAATAAATGTACGAATGTTGAGCTCCGTCATAAATGTCTCTCTCTCTACTTTCAACTTCGTAAAATGTTGAGCTCCGTCATAAATGTACGAATTTAAACTTCCAAGGATCTCAAATTATAAAAATTGTAAAAATGTAACAACCCAGAAGATTTTTTAGTTCGAGGTACAAAAAATGCCCATCAAAGTCATGGTAATGTGTCATTGGTAAGAAATTCAAAAGAGGAGAACAACGAAGTGGTGCATGAGGCAGCTCAGCCACGACATGGTATAGTTGTTAAATTTGCCTAAAATCGGTGCACGGTGGTCCTCCTCCGCATTTATCATATGTCCATTTCAATCTGCTGTTTGGGCTACATCTTATTTATGCCTTATGGTTTGTACTGGTTTTTATTTTTTTATTTTAATTTTCTTCTCTTTAATTCCTCATTATTTTGCCCTACTTTATCTTTTGTACTCTTCTATCGTCATTGTTTGTTAAAAGGTTTGGCTGTGACACAGTGGTGCACCAAGTTTAATTTGAACAATAATACATATTAGATTTTTATGTTTTTAATTTTATTATTTTTATACATGGATTACAGAGTTCATTGGATGATATATAAAAAAAATAACTTAAATTTATG
This sequence comes from Citrus trifoliata, assembly GCA_018350135.1. Taxonomy (NCBI): domain Eukaryota; kingdom Viridiplantae; phylum Streptophyta; class Magnoliopsida; order Sapindales; family Rutaceae; genus Citrus; species Citrus trifoliata. The sequence goes on along the minus strand of VKKW01000208.1, from coordinate 337,969 downwards.
TTTATTGTAATCATTATACGATGAAATAATATTTTAATAATGATAGTGTGTCAAACGCATTGACTCTGCTTTTAAAATTCACGATATACTTATAATTTATCAAAAACTTTTACTTTTTTTTTTTGTCCAACCAGTCACTGCATAGTAGAAACAAATTGTTTTAAGTAGCTACTTATAAGAAAGTCATTCTCAATCTAATTTTTGCATAAGAATTTATAGCTGCTATAAGCTATAAAGTAGAAACTAATCCAAATGATAATTAGCCGCTCATACCTTTTATGTAGAGTCTTAATCTAATTTTTGTATAAAAATTTGCTTTCTTATGCTATAAAATTAAAAACAACCGAGTATCACTCAATCATCATCTCTAAGCTTACATATCATTGAATACTGTTAAGTTTATTATAAGATTAACATTAGACATTATAAACCTTTTATCCCGAATGATATGTTGTTATCCCGAATGATATGTCGTTAATTGAGTGGTTGGTAATTTTTTACAATTCAAGTGAATTAATCATATTATCTCACCAGCTAATTAATAAAAAAAAATTAAGATATTTAACACTACTCTAACCAAATAAAGCACCATTGCCTTGCCTCCTAAACTCATTCATATAATTCTTCACTAGTATTCTTGATTTTTCTTTTTCTGATTAAGACATGACTAAAACATGATTAAGACATGATGTTGGCGTGTTGCGCGTTCAAGTCATAACTCAATTAAGCAAGTGGTGAGTATTACCCAAACTTTAGTTGTCAAGAAGTTTATGACTTGGCCATTTAATCATTATGAAAAATAAATATATATAATAAATGATCCAACAACCGTTTTACAATTTCCATTATCAATCGAATTTGGTATATGATCACCTTGTTTTCAAATAAAAAAATGTAGAAAAATAAAATTCTTTTCCAAAATAGAACTCATAGATACTTAAATTTCATAAATATGAATTTTTCTAAAATTTGAATGGGCCTGAAAACGAAAATCTGAATGGCATATTTATTTTTCTTTTTTAAATATCTGAATATAAATAGTATCTTGTTTGTTTTTACAATAAAACAAATCTTTAACTTGGTTATTTGACATTTATGTCCTTATAAATTAAAATAAAAAAGAGGATTTGATTTTATAGTTTAGGAAATAAGTTATTTTACAGAAATATTTTTAAAATATAATATTTACTTATCATTCAGACTTTTTTCCATTCAAATAAAAGTCATAAAAATTTACTTTTTCTATTCAAATGTAAATGTCTGAAAATCAGACATAAGTTCCAAAAAAAACAAATAAGCATATTTTAAAAAATGTATGAAATTAATAAAATTTTAGTCTTCATACATTTTACAAACAACCTCTAAGGTTTACTTCTCTTAAAACAATGCAAATGTGTTTTACCTCTATTTTCTTTATTTAAAGGACAAGGATTGTTAACTTAAATATATTCCCAAATTTTGAACTCATATTTTTCTTTTTCATTTTTTCATTTAAACATTTTTTTTTCTAATTTTCTTCAAACTTCTTTTTACATGCATGCTTTCCTGTAAGAGGAGCTAATTGATGGGAGCAAATGAGTTAAACAAACAGATCTAAACCAGAAAAAGCAGATCATCACTTATTAAGATGAAGTTGTTGGTAGTTTGAATGGTCAAAAGTGGGCAAACAATGTTTGTATGAGCATCTTGCTAGCTGGGCTGCCAATAGCATAAATACAAATTATGACAACCATCAAGCGAATCAAACAAGCTGAAAATCTAACTAAAGAATTTAAAATAGTTCATAATAAATCAATTTTAACTTACTTCAATTCAATTTCAAATTGTTAGAAGCAAATAAAATTGTTAATTATGTGATTAAACTATGTAAGAGATTTTTTTTTTCAATACTAATATTTACAATAAAGGCTACTGAGATTAATCCAAACAATTTAAATCGGAGCAAAATAACTCATTACATGTGGCTGATTATCCTTCACCCTAAAACAAAGCAAAGGATAATACAGAATAACCTGACTTTCGATCTAAAAAAATAAAATAAAGTATGATAATAACATGGAAATTTCATCGTTCATACGTTGCCCTCAATTCTTTCTTTGGCAATTTAATTTAGCTGAAAACCAAACACTGAAATATCACCATCATATCAGCATGGCTTAGATGAATAGCTGAAATTTATGTTGTCTTCTTTTTTATTAAGCATTAGTCAATTGTATTTAATAAGCCATCAATGTGCCGGTCAGAAGAGCCAACTCTGGTGGGTGGTGGAGCCTGTTGCAAAAGAGCCGATGAGTTTCCTTCTATAGAGGTCAAAACCGTTGCGCGCATATTATCTGGTGCATTTTTTTTTTCTTCCTGATTGTCAGTGTGTGATTGTGAACAATGACTTTGACTCATTGGGCCATTATATTTCTGTTGTAAATTACTCCTAACGTTGATGGATTTCTATAATGTATTGTTTTGCTGTATTGTCGGCTGATTAATGAAATTATTATTTTGCTTAAAAAAGAAATTATCTATTTTTCTAAAACAGAGCATTAGCTCTGTAGCAGATTTAGAAAAATAAATTTATCGAAAGTTAAATTAAATAATAGTAAAATATGAAATTTAAAACTTTGAAAATATAAAATATTTACTAATGCATTCATAATTGTTTTCGACGCATTTTCATATTTTAAAAATATTATGTAATAGACTCATTATTAATAGTATAATTTCTTACATAGATAACTAAATTAATATTCATCCCATTCGATTCTAAAAATGGCTCTTTACGAATTTCGTTGTTGAAAATATTTTCTTTATTATTGATATGGAAACAAGAAGAATTAATCATATTTATTTAATAAAAAAATAATTTAAGTTGTGAGCTATTATTGTTTTTAATTAAGTGTTGGTTCTTATAATTTTAAAAATTAAAGTTTAAATTTTATAAATTTATAGAGTTGTTTTAAAATATTTAATGAGATTAAAAATAATTTTCCTTCTTTTTGATTGTTTTATTTTTTATTTTTTTACCAGCTCCTGACAGTCACATGCAGGTCCCCCAACGCATTAACTAGCTAGAGACCTGAACACATTTAATACCCAATGGAAGTTCATCCCCGTGTATTCTAAGTTTCCAACGCAAATTTTGTTTATGTATTTCTGCTTTGGAGTTCTGACAAAGAAAATCAACAACACACCATATGCAATCTGAAAATCCTGCAAAGATTATCCTCATAAATTGAGACAAACTCCAAAACAACTTTTTAAATTCTGGCCCCATGCAAACATGAATATCATAATCATCAGCTCACCACTTCCCAAGTTCCAACTCAATTGAAAGCTCTCTCTCACCAATTACCCATTCCCAATTCCTTTTATCTCTTCCTTTTCATCTAAGCCTTCCCACCAATTCCAGAGTGCACCCAATCCCACCCTGGAATCCTCCTTCAAAAGCAACCCAAAAGCCAAAAATCTCTCAACAAAGAAAGCATCACAATTTCAAAAGCATCAAGGAAGCACTTAAATCAATCTTTTTTATTCATTCATGGGTTGCACAGCTTCAAGACCCAACACCCTTCCCACCGGAAACCACCATCATTACAACTCACAAAACAACCCTTCTCATTCTTATCCTTTGGCATCAGCAACAAATTCACCTATTGCTTCTTCAAATTCACCAAGAACAATTAGCACTACTAAATCTCTCTCATTACAAACTCAAGCTCCATTGGTCCATCACCCGCCTTCGAGAAAAGGTGACACTCACCATCTTGTCTCTTTAACCTCCACCACCTACGGCTCTCTCCTCCTCATTGACCGCTTCAACGGCCAGGATTCCCCTGATCAGATTATGCCAACAACAACGGCTACAAACCCAGTTGAGCCCTCATCATTGTCCCCTGATTCTGTCATCAACACCTGGGAGCTCATGGACGGCCTTGATGATGATGATGATGATGGTGTTGTTGTTGATGATATTAACTTTCACAAGGCTGATGCTTGCGGATCAGTGAAAGTTTCCCCATCATCAACAAAGCCACTGTGGAAGCACTTATCTGAGGAATCACTGCTGTCAAAAATGGACCCGAATGTTGCTTCAAGTTATAGAAGAGCATTGTCTTCGAGGCAACTGGGTTGTAATGATAATAATAATAATAATCACCATCATCATCATCATCAACATGGCCCAACAAAAGAATCTAACAATAAGATTGTGATATATTTCACAAGCTTGAGAGGAATTCGGAGGACCTATGAGGATTGTTGTTCAGTAAGAATGATATTCAAGAGCTACAGAGTTGGAGTTGATGAAAGAGACATTTCAATGGACTCAAGTTACAGAAAAGAATTGCAAGACTTGCTCGGAGTTGAAGGAAAAGCAATCACTTTGCCACAAGTTTTTATTAGAGGAAAGCACATTGGGGGTGCTGAGGAGATTAAGCAGCTTAATGAAACTGGAGATTTGGCTATGCTTTTGAAGGGGTTTCCGGTTGTAAATGCTGTGTCTGTTTGTGAGAGCTGTGGGGACGCAAGGTTTGTGCCTTGTTCAAATTGTTGTGGGAGTAGAAAAGTGTTTGATGAAGAAGATGGTCAGCTGACGAGATGTACAAATTGCAATGAAAATGGCTTGATCAGGTGCCCTGCCTGCAGCTGTTGCTGATTCATTGAATGAATTTTGGGTATGAAATTTATTTTGTTTCGAGTGAGTTTGTCTTGTGTATCGTCACATGGGTAAATTTCGAATTACATTTATTGTAAATTTCGAATCACATTTATTATAAATTCACTATCTTTAAGTTATTTCTTTGATTTTTGAAAATTTAAATTATCCTTATTTTTGTTTTTTTAAAAAAGAAGGAAAAAAAATAAAGTGGGTGACTGCATTTTTTATTTTAAAAAATAAAGGGTAAATTAAGATTTTTAAAAATAAAAGAATTGATATAAAAATATTCAATTTATGAGGGAATAATCAGAAATTAACCCTTATTTCATATTATTTGTTGAGTGTTTACCAGTCAATTTAGGGTCCAGCTACAATACCCATGGGGTTTGGTACCCCATTTTTTTCTTTTTCAAATCTACCGTTGGATTTAACGTAAGAATTGCATAATGGCTGAGATGTAATTATTGGGTTATTAACAACAAAGACCCTTATTGTTCATGGCAAATAAACAAAATCAAAAGTTTTGAAATTATGACGTATAAGTCCATAATATTCTTTTTTTTCTTTTTAACTATTGAACTCGGTTTCTAATTAAATTATTTTTTCTTACATTTATTAATATCTATTTAAATTAATATATTTTTAATTAATAAATTAACTACTTTATTATATAGTTAAACTATGTATATTATTTACTAACCATAATTAACGATAAGTATAAATATGATCCTTTTTTTTTATTTAACATAATGGCAACCAATCTCCTCTCACCTATGTGAACAAGGTTCAAAACCCATAATTTTTTTTTTTTAACACAAGAGATTTTATTATCTCAAGTAGATGAAATATACAAAATACAAAAATAAATTTAATTTCATATTCTATATAGTTAATTTTTTTGTAACATAATATTTATTAAACATACTATCAATTATTTAATTAACTAGCAAACATATGTTAATTTACTAATAATAATCAAATGTTAGTTTATGAACTTGTAAAATCTTTTTTTTTACAATGAGTTTTTGTCCTTAAAATAAAAAATAATAATTTAATTGCACACTTAAATAAATTAGTATTTATTAAAAATAGTAATTTAATTGCACACTTAAATAAATTGGTATTTGTTACTCCACCCCAATTGTTTAAATAGTCATTAACTTATCTTGAGAGAAGGGTGAAAAAATTCTAAACAATTACTCTATTTGAAAATAATTTAAATATTTCTTTAGAAAAATAAACTAAAAATAAGTATTTTCTATTCTTTCTTCTTTCTTGCTAACATCACACGTGGATAACAATAGAGATGGCAATTCAACACATATCTATCAATTAAAATAGAAGTCAATTAATATAATTAATTGAATAATTAATTTGTGTCATGAATGAGTTATCATATTAGGAGTTATAAAACCAAACCCAATAGAATTATTAATCGAGTTAACAACTAGAAAGAGCAAACAAATCCATTCAAATTGGATGTCTAAGTATCTGAACCAAATAGATTAGATAATATCCATCTAAAATACTCCAGATTTGATTTATTCAATATCCATCTATGAACTTGAATATTAGTAATATTTAAGTGTATGAGACTGAAATTGAGTATTATATTTAATATTTAAGTTTTGTAAATCAAATGAAAAATCAAAATAATATTGCTAAAAATTATTGCACCATCAATGACAACAATGATGGTATCATCACTAAGAAATAGAAATGAGTGAACAGAAAAACAAAAACTATCAACGTAATCAAAATTCTCCGATTAATGTAATGATGGCAATGTTGCCAGATAAATAGATATGTCGGCGATAGATGAGCATTCCAATGCAAACAACTAGAACAAGACCCTATGATTAGATGACATTTTAACGTAGGATGGAAGCGATACTAAAGTTCATTCTAGTATATGTCTTGAAAACTCAAGAAAGAGACTCTCACCAAAGAGAAGATATTTCAATTGAGAAAAAACTGAATATTACTAATGAGAAGCTTGTGTCTATTATCATAAATTAAGAATAACAAGCCTATATATATAATAGTAGCTAACTTAATCCTTATATTTCTCAAATAAGAGAAATAATCTAAAATCCTAATTAAATTAGAATTACAAATATGACTCAAGTAACCTTAATAAAATAAGATAAATCCTAATAAAATATTAAATTCTAAATTGACCCAAATATTATAATTCCTAGTAAATTCTAATTTATTTATTTATTTATAAGTTTGTTTGGTTTTTGGGTTTTTTTTTAAAGAACAGAAAATTATAGGTAATAGTATAAGTATAGAAACGTAAAGGGGCAAAATTAAAAATAGGCAAAAGTTGGTGTTGCCGTCGACAGTGGTCGAAAAATTGGCCTAGAATAGGTGGATTTGGAAGATTTGATGGTGTTGAGTGTGATGTTGGTGGTGGTTTGTCTCAAATAGTTGTGAGTTGACCGAAAAGTTGAGCTGGTGGAGGTTGGTTTCGGTTTCCGGCGATTCGGCCGGGGGTGGGCAGCGTGAGTGGGTTGAAAAGAAAGAGCTGATGATGGTGGACGAATGAGTGGTGGTGGAGGCTGTGAATCGCAGCTGATTGTAGCGAATGGAGAGGAGGATTTTTGTGGTGGTTCAGCGGCTGTTTTGGCTAGTTTCCCATGACTACGGTGACGGGATGGTGGTGTTATGGGTTGGGTTATGATTGGCGGCGTGTAGGCTTTTAGATGGGAGAGAGGATCGACCGAAAAGAAGAGAAACTGGTGGCGGCGATAGCCGTGTGTGGCAGATGTGATGGCGGCTTCGGGTTTTGCTAGTTTTTTTTTTTTAACTTGATGGAACTAATGTACGGAGTTGGTGGTCATGAATGCTCTGCCTGCTACCAAAAAAAGCTCTAATATCATTTGTCTTGAAAATTAAAAAAAAATCCCACTAAGGATTAATGTCTTAATTGTGAAAATATTGAATATTATTAATGAGAAGCTTGTGTTTGTTATCATAAATTAAGAATAACAAACTTACATATATAATAGTAGCTAATTTAATCTTAATCTTTCTCAAATAAGAGAAATAATTTAAAATCCTAATTAGATTAGAATTACAAATATGACTCAAACAAGCTTAATAAAATACTAAATTTTAAATTGACCCAATAAATTGACCCAAATATTATAATTTCTAGTAAATTTTAATTTATTTTGTCTAATATGCTTCCTACATCACGTTTTAAGGTTCATTACCTTTAACAACCAATTTGAGGGTCTCTACACTAAAAAAAAAAAAAAAAGGTAGTAGTGTAATATAACTCCTTGTGTTTTTATGGTATAGTTATTGTTGCACCTATTTTAGAAGGAGCATGTAACTTTACATATCACCATTTGCTAGCATTGAGATTATCTTTATGTAGATCATCCAATTTCAAGTCTAATGGAATCCTTCATGTTCCATTTCGGTTAATAATGTCATTCCACATGAAGAACAATGGTCACTAGTGATTGTCTATATTTTTTAATCTAAAATATCTTTTTGTAATTAATTAAAAAATAAGAATAATTTTATTATTATTATGTTTCTATGTGGAAAATAATTTTAATTACCTTTTAATTAAAATGGGTGAGAAAAATGATGTCATTGATTGTGCAAAATGGATGAGAAAAATGATGTTAGGTAGGTGTAGGACTAATGCGTAAAACTTTAAAAAATTTTAACATTTTTATTTTTACAACAAATAGCAGGACACTATTATAATTAACCTTAATAAAGACAAAAGAGAGGGGTACCAAACGTATGTTGCAACATAGCTTTGCCCGTCAATTTAATTTTTAGGTGAAGCGATTTAACTAAGGGGATAGTAGAACTGAGAACTAAGTTGTCAAGTTTTGATTTTTCTTGCACTTTTAATGTGAGGGAGCCTGTTAAGACTGTCAATCTAACAAGTTTATTGTCGTGGTGTGGCTTATGTTTGTTCATTGCCTCCAGAGCAGCTGAAATAAGAAGTGATATTTTTATGGTTTTTTTTTTAACCTTTCCTTGTTTCTCTATTGTGAGAATGAAATATGTTCATGCTGCATTATGTTTTTACTTTACATCAGGTATTTATGCTCTATGATGAAATTGTTGGGATTATATACTCTTTAAATCATATTGATTTATTTATTTTCTGATTTATAAAATATTTGAGATATTTTTTAAAAATTCTTAATTGTATAAATATTTTGAATAAGGTCTGTTTTATCATATTATATATATTTATGTGATTATTATATGAATTTACAAAAAATATAAATACAAGTTATCTTATGATTAAATAAAGGAAAATTATCAGCCATATACCCTTAAATGACACCCATATCAAACGTGTTACAACACTTTTCAAGTGTATCACTCGTATACCCTAAGTTGACAAAACACTTTTGTCGTCCACCAATTCGTTAACTTTCGTTAGAAAGTTAACAGAATTGTGGTAAATTAATTATTTCTCCTTTGAAACTCCAAATGATGTAAAAAGATAAATTTACCCTAAAAATTAACGTAAATTTTTAATACACAATTTTATTTTTTTATTAATAATACATTTTTTATTAAAAAATATGAATTATTATTGGTACATATTATTAACAATTATCCGTAAAAAAAAAATCTAAATTTTACCATAAAAATTTATTAACAACATATTATTTACAATTATACATATTATATCATAAAAATTTCCAGTTGGAGTTTGGAGGAGTAGATCTTCAAAAATTTAGGTTAAATTTTGGAGGAGTAGATTCGGTTGTAAAGTAACTTTTTTTAGCAATTATTAACAATTATCTGATAAATGGGATGACATGTCATTTTTATCAATATATATCATATGACATGTCAATTTTTACTAGGTAAATGGGATGACATGTTTTTTTAAAAAGACTAAATTACCCTTATGATGTTAGTGCTTGCAAACGATAATTAACGAATTGGTGGACGACAGAAGTGTTTTGTCAACTTAGGGTATACGAGTGATATACTTGAAAAGTGTTGTAGCACGTTTGATACTGGTATCATTTAAGGGTACATGACTGATAATTTCCCTTAAATAAATTAAGTTCGCAATTGATAAATAAAGTTGGGCGCTCTATTTATGTTTAAACTGTCGTAAATTTATTAAATGATTTGTCTTAATCATGTATGAATTTACTGATATAGTTTGACTACATTGAATTAGGTCACATATGAGATTTAATTAACCTTGAACTGACTGTCAGACTTATTAAATCTCATAGGCATTGATTTTATTTCAATCTCAATCTTGAATTAAATATAGTTTCATGTTTGTGATTGTCATTTCATTTGAGTTACCAATGAGCGCTACGTACATTTGTAGTCAAGATTATTCGATATCTTGGTTGAAGCAATTATGAGAAATGAAATTATAAATTAACAATATAGAATTTGTACAACACATCTCTTGACGGGTTTTCGGTATTTGATCATGGAATTATCTGGTCAAAGTGTGTCAACATAATTAGTATGTTGAAAATTATCATTAGAGAAAACTAATAAGTGTCAAAGAATAAAATGTAATTAAATTGATTGGACAATTGAGATATTAATTTAATTAACGATGTAGTATAAAGAATTGTTCAATAAAGAAATCAATGTGGCATGGGTCAAATTATTATTCGAAAATACTATCCTACATAGTATACAATTATGAAGGTCAGTTCTAATCTTTTAGTGGTGTAAATTTGGAACTAAATAATTGAATTAATTTAATTACATGCCTAATTATTGTAGCCATTATTGTAGGGGTGCTCACATATTGGATTTTGCGGATTAAACATCAATCCATATTCAATTTATGATTTTGCGGATTGTAAATTTTCAATCCAATCCAATTCACAGATTGGCGAATTCAATCCAAACACAAATCCATATGTTTGTGGATCGGATGCAGATTTGACACAATCTATATCCAATCCACCATTTTGCAAATTGGTCTGCAGATTAAAATTTTTTAATTATGTTCCTTCTACAAACTAATTAAATAAAAAAATTTAATATAAAAATAATTTTACTACTGATCAAATTCAAAATTTAATAAAATTTAAATAAATTAACTGTTTAAATAAAGTTAGAATAATACATTTAAAGTTTCAAAATATAACATAGTAAAAAAAATCTCATTTGTTTAAATCAATACATGAAAATTAACTAAGATTATAAAATAACTAAATTAACTGTTTAGAAGGCTATTTGTTTATTTAATTATGTTTATTAAATATTATTATCGGATAAGATATGTATAGTGTTAAGGTAATTATATTTTTATTTATTTATTTATTAGTAAGTAGTAATGCCACATTTCAAGTTTTATTTTTTAATTTAATAAATAAATAAATACATATATTTTTTCAGATTCGCAAATATTTTGGATTTACAAAAGATAATGCATATCCAATCAACCGATTGTGAATTTTTAAATTTTCAATGTAATCTGATCCACCAATCTACATATTGGATTTTTACGAATAACATTTTTGCGGATCGGATGGGTTGAGCAGAGTAACCACAATATACAAATAAGAGAAAAAAGATTTTTTCTCTCTAACTTTGAGAGAAAAGTTATTTTCTTACTTGTTGTTTGTAATAGTAATAAAGGTGCCCACACGTCAAGTGCAAATAAAACTTGAGTCATAACTTGGAAGATCATTAGTGACGGATCGTGATCTAAGAAGATTGGTGGTGACAGATCGTGGTCTGAGAGCCTAGATTACTATCGTGGTTTGAGAGACTAAATTACTTCAGCGAAAAAGCAAAAGCACGATTTCAATATTATGGTAATTTTATATATTGTATGAAAATTTCGATCCAAATATTTCTACTGCAAAATATTTTTTAAACCAACAATTAGTATCAGAGCGATTTCATATTAATATATAGAGTTATTGTATGAAATCAATCTCTTGTATTATGTGTATATGATGAGTGGCACAAATTTTATATATTATTTTATTATGTTAATGAATATAATTATTGAGCATAATGATAATTATCTCAATTCATGGTTAGATATTTTTTTTATTATTTTTATAAATTTGTAATAAGAGAGGCGGTCAATTTTCACCATGTTTCTCTCTTGATTATTTTAATTCATTATTCTCAAATTTCTATTTATATTATCCAATTAATAGCCAATAATGGGCTTCAATCCAATATATATACATTTGAATTTTTCTGCCCAAAACCTAAATACTTTGGATAAACCATAAAATAGTAAAACTATAAGGGTGCCGTGAGATATAAACCCAAAACCCTAAATCACTTGTTTTTCTTTCAGCTGCCACCAACATATCCTGTTGGACTTAAATGCAACAAAATCTCTAACGTTGGTAGAAAACATAAATTACTAAGACAATAGTGTCTAGCGAAAAAAAAATCCAATAGAAACCCTACAATCCCTTTATGCTTTTCGCCGCCAATTCCAGAGACACTGCCGTTTCTTCTCCTTGCCGCCGTCAACTTTTCTTTGTTTTCTTGGGTTCTTTACATTATTTTATAAAAAAAATAATATTTACAAGAACTCCTATACCATAAATGGCTTATAAAGAATTTAAGAACCATGAATTAAAATAATCAAGAGAGAAACATGATGAAAATTGACCACCTCTCTTGTTACAAATCTATAAAATTAATATAAAGAAATATCTAACCATTAATTGAGATAACCATCAATATGCTCAATAATTATATTTATTAATATAATTTGTGCCACTCATCTTATACACATAATACAAGAGATTGATTTCACAAAGTAACTCTAATATATGAGATCGCTTTGATATTAATTGTTGGTTTAAAAATTATTTTGCAGCGAAAATATTTTGATTGCAATTCTCATACAATATATAAAATTATCATAATATAGAAACTGTACCTTTACTTTTTCGTTGAAGTAATTTAGGTTCCCAAACCACGATATGTTATTGTCAATCTTCCTAAATCACGATCCGTCACCAATGATCTTTCATGTTATGACTCAAGTTTAATCTACACTTGATGTGCGAGCGCCTTTATCACTAGTAAAAACAACTAGCAAGAGAAAATTTTTTCTCTCAAAGTTAGAGTGAAAAAATCTTTTTTTTCTCTGATTTGTATATTGTGGCTACTCTGTCCTTTTAGAGAAAATAAGCTCTTTTATATTTCTATTTGGTGAAAACTCTAAGCTCTTTATTTTTTGCATTTTTTTAATTCTATTAAATCAAATTTGATTTAAATAAAAAATAAGAGAGAAACCAAAAGTGATGTTACACTTGTTCTTGTTATAGGGGTCTTGTAAAAATAACAGAAGACCTTTTACACACAAACATATTAAAAGGAGCCTCCCACTAAATAATATATTTAAATTTTTAACCCAAATAACTAGTTATCTTACTTATCAATCAAGTAGTAGTGCAATTAATTTAGGGATGGTAATATTTTCTGGACCCAGCCTGGACCCGGACGAATCCGGATAATCCGGACCGGGTTGAACCCGTACCAAATTTCATTTTATATGGACCCAAAAATCTAGAACCTGGGCTCGTATATCTTTATTTTCATATTAAGTTTTAAAACTATTTTAAGTTATAAATAGAGAAGTTAAAAAAAAAAATCATGTGTCCTAATTTGCAAATTGCAATTCGCAGTCGCATTGCATGTTTCCTCTTCCCTTCATCAAACCTTCATCATCATCACTCTCATCGCTTTGCCACCTTGTCCTTCGCAGTTGTGTTCACCATCATCATCGTCATCAGCCGCCTCTCTAGTCTTCTCTGTCGCGATTGGCGACGATTATGATACGAGTTGAAGTTGCACATAGATCATGGGAGGAAACATTGGGTTAGATGCTTTGGAGGATTATTTATTTTTATTTTTATTTTTTTTGGGTGTCGTTGGGAGCTTTGGCTGCGTGGAATGGTAAGGCCCAAAGATTCCTTTTACACGAAAAGTTTATCTTTGTGACAACTTGCGGGTGGAGCTTAGGGAGAACTATAGACATATTTGGGTGTGAGTATTCATATGTCTATTGTCGTTGTGTGTTCATCTGTTTGCAGTTAAAAATTAAGAGCTGTAAGAAATAATCGAAGATGATTGTTTTCTACAATTGAAATCCAATTCGGGTTCGAAACTCGAAATCCGGAAACCCAATTTTTTCTGGATTCAACCCGTACCGGACACGGAGTCGAAAAAATCAGGTTTATATCTGGGTCCGATAATGTAAAATTGGCATCCGGGTCTGGAACCAAGAAGGCCAAACCTGGACCCGCACCCGAATTTTGCCATCCTTAAATCAATTAAATGAGTTAACTTAAGGATCATATGGGTACATACAATAGTGACTACAATAATTAGGTCTGTAATTAAACTAGCCTGAATATTTAATTATAAATCTACTCCACTAAAAGATTGGACATGATCTCTATAATTGTATGCTATCTAAGATAATGTTCTTGAATAAGAATTCGATTCATGCCACATTGATTTCTTTACTAAACAACCCTTTGTACCACATCATTAATTAAATTGATATATCAACTGTCTAATCAATTTAATTATATCTTGTTTCTTGACACTTATTGATTTTCTCTAATGATCATTTTCAATATACTAATTATGTTGACACACTCTGAACATAGAATTTTATGATCAAATATGGAAAACTCGTCAAGAGATCTGTTGTACAAATTCTATATTGTTAATCTATAATCTCACTACACATAATTGTTTCCACTAAGATACTGGGTAATTTTGACTATAAATGTATGTCGCACCCATTGGTAACTCAAATGAAATGACAATCACAAACATGAAATTACAATTAATTCAAAATTGAGATTGTAATAAAATCAATGCCTATGAGATTTAATGAGTCTGACATTTATTTCAATATTAATTAAATCTCATATGTGATCAACCAATGGGTGTTTAGTCCAATGAGAGAAGTCTTGCACTTACAATGTTGAGTGCAAGGGTTCAAGTTTCTATAAGAGCTTTATGGAGGTTAGTTTCAGTACTCCTTCCGTTATTAGCTAATTGAGTGGAGACATTCTCTCCCTTACGAAATGTGAGTGGAATAGGAACCCTTCAAATATATTAGAGGGTTTAAAGTATCTGAGTAAGTACTTCAGTGAGTTAATGTATGACGGTGGTCCTAGTTGTTTAGTATGATTGTAAATAAATTCTCTCCCTTACGAAACGTGAGTGGAATAGGAGCCTTTCAAATATATTAGAGGGTTTAAAATATTTGGGTAAGTGCTTCAGTGAGTTAATGTATGACGATAATCCAAGTTGTTTAGTATGATTGTAAATATTAATTGTAATGTTTGATGTAATATCAGTAACAATCTATATATATCAAAATTAAAAAAAATAATCTCATATGTGATCTAGTTCAATGTGGTCAAACTATATCAATAAATTCATACATAATTAAGACAAATCATTCAATAAATTTACTACAATTTTAACATAAATCGAGCGCCCAACGAGATTTATCAACTGCGAGCTTAGTTTATTTAATTATAAGATAACTTGTATTTATATTTTCTGTGAATTTGTATGATGATCACATGAATACATATAATATGATTAAACAGATTTTATTCAAAATATTTATACAATTAATAATTTTTAAAAAATATCTCAAATATTTTATTAATTATAAAATAAATAAATCAATATGCTTTAAAGAGCATATAATCCCAATAGAAATTTCATAGGTTCTTGCAATTTATGTCAAGAATTTAGGCTATCAAATTCAATCATTTGTGACAAGTACCCATATACCCTTAAGATTGTTTTTTCAATTAGCTTTTGATTCAGGTTGTGTGATTAGAGGAGAACTTGAATTTTAAGCATGTCAATTCCGAGAAATTTGAACCAAGAAAGTGATTCATGGCCCAACCTTGTTTGCAAATTACAGCCGAGTCTAAAGTAGAATTGTTTTTTTTTTTTTTGAAAAGAAAGTAAACCTTTCATTAAACTAAGCTTTCAGCCATACATAACACATTAGCTGGGAAATTGTTTCTCCAGATAACAGATTCGGAGCTACACAAAGCTCTTTTAGCTAAAAAATGGGCAAAATCATTACACTTCCTTGGAACATGTTGGAAAGATATCAATTAGAAATCTTGTGTGCTCTTGTGGATGTCTGACATAGTCCACCAAATCTCTGTCCTGTTGCTAACTTTCTTATTTGCTAAGTCAGCTACATTTTGCAGTCGGTCTCTATAATCACACTTGACAGACTAAGATCCTTGGCTACCTCCATACCCCACTTGACAGCATGCGCTTCTGCTATAGCTATGTTCCCTTGGAAATTCATGCTTTTCACTGCTGCTGCTAACACTTGCCCTCGATGATTTCTGATGACCACACCCAGGCCTGTACTCTTCCTATCTTCTTTGACTGCTGCATCAACATTGACTTTCACTTTATTGTTTGGTGGTGGAGTCCATATCTGCATCTTTCTCTCTACTGTATTTCCATGGCTCTCCCGCTGTGCCTGATACACTTCCATGACTGCTCTGCCCCTAGCCACTGACCCTATTGGATCTAACTTTTTCCCTTGAAAAAGGAGTTTGTTTCTAGCATGCCAAGCAACCCACCAAATCGTGGCCACATAATCTACCTCAGACTTAGCCCAATTATTCATGGCCCCAATCATGACACTAAGCATGTCTTCTCTGATGACACTCTTCACCTCATTCTCCAAGTGAGTACATTTCCAGATTTTCCGAGCTACTCTGCATTTCATCAAGGCATGGAAAACATCTTCACAACCTGCTTTGCATAAGTGGCATGTCGGTTCCTTCAGCACTTTCCTTCTCCACAAATTTTCTGCCGTTGGCAGCAGGTTCTTTGCAACTTTCCACACAAAGATCTTAATTTTCTATGGTAAGTTTAGTCTCCAAATATGTTGCCAGCCCTGTGGAGCTCCTGTAGATCTAGTTGGAGATTCAGAGAACTTAATTTTGAGAGCTAGTTGATATCCACTCTTTACTGAGTATAGACCTTTCTTATCATAATGCCATATCACCATATCTTCTTGAGGAGTTCTCGGTAAAAGGATATTCCTTATGATTTCAACATTTTCCTTTGCAAAGTTTTGGTTGATCATTGCTTCATTCCATGGTGATTTTGATCAAGAAGCTCTGAGACTCTAGATTCAGTAGGTAAGGACTGTACTAGGATTGGTTTGAAAGTTGAGGGCCTAGGAATCCAGTTGCTTGAATGAATCTAAATTTTTTCTCCATTTCCTATCCTCCACCTAATCCCTTTTTGCAGCACATGTCTCCCCCACATAATACTCCTCCAGATGTAGGAAAGGTTCAAGCCTATTTTTGCCTTGAGGAAATCTGTTTGCTTGTAATATTTTGCTTTTAGCACCTTGGCTACCAAGCTGTCAGGATTCTGTATTAGCCTCCAGCCCTGCTTTGCAACTAGTGCCTGATTGAAACTTGAGAAATCTCTAAAACCCAGCCCCCCTCTAATCTTGGCATGGCTCATTTTCTCCCATTTTTCCCAATGCATTCCCCTCTTGTCTCCTTTGAACCCCCACCAGAATCTTGCCACCGCTCGCTGAATGTCATTGCATAATCCGATAGGAATCTTGAAAACGCTCATAGCATAGGCTGGGATTGCTTGGGCTACGGCTTTAATGAGAGTCTCCTTTCCACCACTTGAGAAAAACTTGTGTTGCTAATTGGATATTTTGCTCAAGACTTTAAGCTTCACATCACTGAAAAAACTTGTTCTTTTCCTACCCACCATTGATGGCAACCCCAAGTATTTTTCATGTCTTGACACAACATTCAGCTGGAAAATGTTCTTAATTGTTGTGATTTGCCCTTCTGAAATTTTGCCGCTAAAGAACATGGATGATTTCTCATAATTGAAGATTTGCCCCGAAGCTTGAGCATAGCAATCAAAAACTTTTTTCAGCTGTTTACAATCATTAGCCGAAGCTCTGGTGAAAACCAAACTGTCGTCCGCAAAAAATATGTGGGTAATTGAGATATCTCTTCCAAATCTCAAGCCATGGATTAAATTTTGCCTCTTTGCCTGCACCATCAGGTTAGAGAAAACCTCTGCACACAGCAAAAATAAATAAGGCGATAACGGACAACCTTGCCTTAGACCCATTTGAGGGTGAATGAGGCCTTTTGCTGCTCCATTTATGATTATGGAAAATGAAGGAGTGGATATGCAGTCCATAATTAGATTTATCCATTTTTTGGAAAAACCTAATCTCTCCATGGTATGCTTAAAAAAGGACCACTCAACTCTATCATAGGCTTTGCTTATGTCAAGCTTCAAAGCCACTAATCCATTCATTTTTCCTTTGCTATGCCTAATTTTGTGCAGACACTCATAACCGATAATTACATTATCCGTTATTAGCCTATTTGGAACAAAAGCACTCTGCACAGGGGAGATAATTTGATTGAGGATCTGTTTCAGCTTATTTGTGATAGCTTTAGCGACTAAACGATATATTACATTGCAAAGGCTGATAGGTCTGTATTCTGTAACTTTTCTAGGCTTAGCACTTTTAGGAATAAGAACAACGTATGTATGATTGAGTGGTGCAATGGTACCTTGTTGGTTCAAAACGTACAGGCATGTTGCGATCACTCATTCTTTGACATTTTCCCAGTGCTTTTGGAAGAAAACAGCCTGCAACCCATCAGGTCCTGGAGCTTTTGTTGGGCACATCTGGCTCAAGGCTGCTTCGATATCTTCTGCTGTGAAGGGCTGATCAAGGATCATATTCATTTCTAAGTTAACTTTTGGGACCACACTTTGGAGGGCTGCATTAATCTGGTCCATGCTTGGATTTGAGGTAGTGAATAGATCCTGGAAATATTCACAGAATCTATTTTCGACTTCTGTTTTTTCTTCCAGCAAAATTCCCGCATTGTCTTCAACTCCTTCAATTTTGTTTTTTCTTTTCCTGGATGAAGCTTTGGCATGAAAGAATTTTGTGTTCTTGTCCCTCGCTATTAGCCAATCGGCTCTTGACCTCTGCTTCCAATACATTTCCTCTTCCATCAAAGTGTTTTGTATCTGCTTCTCAATATTCCTAATTTCATTGCCTCGATTGAGCTGATCATGGTGCTCCTTAGCCTGCTTAAGCTTATTCAACAGATTTTTTAACGTCTTTTCCATTCCTCCAAATTCATCTTTGCTCCATAGAATCAGACGAGCTAGAGATTTTTGGGCCATGAATTTAAACATCAGGGCAGGACTTTCTTCCTTACTGTAATGCCATTGTAACCACTCTTCTTTCACTATGTTTTGGCAAACTTCGTACGAGCTCCACATATCCTCGTAGTGAAGTCTAGTGGAAGTTCATTTTTCATAAACTAGGCTTCTTTTCTTCCCCGAATCTCCATCATCACCGGACAGTGGTCGGATTCCCAGTGGACTAAGTTAGTGGCAAGATCATCAAAAAACTCAGCCCTCAATTCCTGGTTACAAAAGAATCTATCTAACTTCTCCTCAATGAGTTTTGGCCTAAATTGTCTATTTGACCATGTGAATGGATAACCTCTACTACCCAAATCAATGAGACTACAATCTCGGACAGTCTCTCAAAATTCTCCTACAGCATCTACACTTCTATCAAGCCCTCCAGTTATTAAGGTTAAGCTAAGGAGTTAAAACTTTTATTATCTAGTTTCGAGAGTATTTGGTAATTGCTATTGCTTTGGACTTAGCTTCAGCTTCAGCTTTGTGAATGCTAATATAACTCATTTGCGTATTAACTTAAATAAATTTTTCATGAAATGAAAAAGGAATGACAATTAAATTACAATATTTTATTCAAACATTAGTTTATACAATCTAAATTAGATAATTTTTCTCCAAGTCCGCCCATGTTACCACTGTTGTACGTTACAACAGCTTTTGTCTTTTCTACTCAGTTGCTGTAAAATTTTGTTGAGCCTCTTATACTATATATTATTTACAATTCATTTATAAGTATTATAAAACTTTCTACTTATAATATAAAAATTCAATTTATTTCCTTACACTCTTTTTCATTTACTATTTTTTTGTAAGTATCAAAAGAGTTTCTATTTACAACCACGATACATTAATTATCACAATACTCTAATATTAATAAAAAGACAAAAATATCCTTAAATTAAAACCAAAAAAACGCTTTTCTCTTTTGAGGAATTACAATATCTCATCTTCCATCACTCATCATCAACAAACATTTTAAGAATATCACCATTCATCTTCTTTATAATATCATCTCATAATAATTAGTACTTTCATGATAAAAGAATTAACAAAATAAAAAATAAATTTCCTTTGAATCCATCCCTCTACACTATTAATTGCTCTTCATCAAAAACCTTGATCGACAATTAAAACCACCATTAGACTCATCATAGAGAGAGAGAGAGAGAGAGAGAGAAGAAGAAGAAGAAGAAGAAGAAGAAGAAGAAGAAGAAGAAGAAGAAGAAGAACTGGGAAAAAAATATATGAAACTTTTATAATTTTATAGTGCGTTCACTAAATGGAAATCGTAAAGTGTTAGATTCAGAATGAAGTGGAATCAAAATGAGGAATTAAAATTAGAATAAGTTATTTTATAGTGCATACACTAAACGGAAATCGAAAAGAGCTGGAATTAGAATGAGGTGGAATCAAAATGAGGAATTAAAATTAGAATAAGTTATTTTATAGTGCATACACTAAACGGAAATCGAAAAGAGCTGGAATTAGAATGAGGTGGAATCAAAATGAGGAATTAAAAGGATTAAGATCTTCTCATGATTTGAGCACTCCTGATTTCTTACAGATCTTGTGCCACATGTGCTTTAGTATTAGTGTAAGATTATGATTTAATTATTTTCACTTTTTAATTTGTTAACCACCAATCATATTAATAGAATTTGGTCAGAAAAATATCAGATCAGGAGAGGATCCTGATTCGAATTAAAATAAAAATAAGTTATTTACTTGAACTATAAGAATCGTAATTAAAATGAGCTGTATTGACATTGATGTGTTTATCTTGTCTGAGAATCAAAATTAGAATGAGTTAAATTATAATAAATTACTATAAAATCCTTAATTAATTTTTATAATAATTATTATTTTATGTTTGAATTATTGTGATTATTATTATTAAAAAAATAATAATTATTAATTCCTATTAATTAGTGTTAATACATTAATTAATTATAGTACTTTTTTATTGTTGTTAATAATAATAATAATAATGATGATGACGACGATGACGGCGGCGGCGGCGACGACGACGGCGGCGGTGGCGACGACGACGATGATGATAATTTTTTTGAGTTACTTAAATGAAGGGTATTTTGGGAATTTAAAAATTATGAGGGACGAATTTGATACTCTAAGGGTATTAATGAAATAAAACAAAATATGAGGAGCTCAATGAAATTTTACAACAACTGAGTCAGCAAAAAACAAAAGCTGTTGTACCAGTTACGACAATGGTAACATAGGCGGATCCTTTCCGTTGCCACTTGCCAAGGTTGCTGCCAAGAGTATTGATTGGTGTGAGAAGGATTATTTCAAAAAAGTTAATTTTTAAATTGGTAAAACGTAATTTATTCGGTTGTACATGTGCATTTGATTATTGTAATTTGAATTGAGAAAAAATCATATTATAAAAAGAAAGTAAGTTAATTAATATTAATGAATTCACAAAATAATTTTTTTTATTCTCTCACTTTTGTTTGACAAAAACTTAAAAAGCAAAAAAAAGGAAAAAAATAAAAATTCCTTAAAAAGACCAAACGGCCCACAATCTACCAAAACAAAAAATTGAAACCAACAAGCCCAGAGGGCAAAGCTGGGTCCAACTAGCTTGAAGAGAAGTTGCGAACACGCGCCTAACTCGAATGTGGGAGAGGTAAATAAGGAAAACATGATGCACGAGCACGAGCACGAGCACTGCGCCACTAACTGTCAGTGAAATGTCGATTCCTAACTATATTCGAGAACGTCACCCACCAAGAGTTCTGATTGGAGGAAAAACCTGCAAGCCGAATCTAAACCGTTGGTTCCGTAGCCATAACGTTACTGCTTGTAACTCAACTATTTCCCACTGTACTTTTTGGCCTTTCTGGTGAAACCGTAATTATCCCTTTAACTTGGGAAGCTGTGTAAAACTTAGGCTGCCCTTTCCCCAAAATCTAAAGTTAGATTTGACTTCCGTTTAATGGGGCATATTTTAATTTAATATTTTCACCCAAATTTTGAACCTTCGATATTATCGAGAATTTATTAGTGGATCAATGATCATTTTATATATTTATTATTAAATTATATGACATAAAAAATTAATAAATATAATATTAAAAAAAATTTCTGAAAGATTTATTTATTTTTAAGTAGACATTACATTAATGGAGAAACATGTGGTGCAATTGTGGTATTGTATTATAGTTACATTCAGCCGTTAGATGTCAGTAGATCCAATCAATTTAAGTACATCCAACAGTTAGATACAATTGTGACACAATACCACAATTGTACCGTAGTTTGATCCTACATTAATTATTACTAACCATGTTAGATTTTCATATTTATTTTTTATTTTGTAAAAAATAAAAAAGTGTGAAAAGATAGAATCAAAGTTTTCTATATTTTAAATTTTGAATAGCTAGTTAAATAATTCGTGGCTTGAGGCCGGCTCTACAGTCTTTGGAAGTAATAGCAACTGTGAAAAAAAAAAATATCTAAATGCTTGATAAAGTCATATTTGATATCAATATTCCTCTAAATCTTTACTTTTTTTTTCCAAAAAAAATTAAATACAAGTATTGGTAGAATTAAACATCATAATATTTATTTTTTAAAATTTAAATTTTGAAAAGGAAACAACATTTTAGCGATAATAACATAAAAAGAAAAATCTTCTTTTTTTAGTGAAAACATATCATAATGACATTTCTCTTCTGCACGTCCGTTTAACATATATGTTTTATAATTTTATGGTTAATTTTAAATTGTAAGTGTATTGATTATTTTTAAATTACTTTCTATATAAGTGAATTAATTTATTTTTAAATTATTTTCTTTACTTTAAAAATCTCAATTAATTCTATTTTTGTTAAGAAAATAACTTTTTAATCAAACCACTCCATTTTTGTGTTATCTTTTAAATAAAAATAATGATTTGAAGATTACTAAGCATATTTCAAATTTATTTATTTGTTGTATATACCTGCGCGTGTAAAAGTAATTTTCGTCATGAATTTCAAGTGGAAGTCAAAGTGTTATTACGCCTGTGTCACCTGAAACTAAGAAGAGAGAAGTGAGCAGCTTCAACTAGCACGAAGCCCAATTAGAATCGAAGAAACGACTAAAGTCTAGGCGGTAGCAGTTTCATCATGGAAGACGGCAATGGGTACGACTCAAGTATGGAAATGGAAGGCGGCAATGGGTACAACGGCGAGCCGACGGAGAGTTGCCTGAGCGGGTTCGTGGACAACGGCAGCAGAGACAGCCTCAGATATTACCTGTCACGTAGAACAGTGCTGGAGATGTTGAAGGACAGAGGCTATGCTGTTGCTCTCTCTGAAATCAACCTCTCTGTACAAGATTTCCGAGCTATTTACGGCCAAGACCCTGACGTTGATCGTCTTCGCATCTCCATTTCTCATCAATCTGACCCTTCTAAGCGGGTAAAAAAAACATTCTTGACTCTTCACTTCACTTTCCTCTGCTTTGATTGTCGAGTACTCATCTGGTCTAAGATCCTGGATGATACCCGGACTTTATCATGAATTTTGTTGCGTTATTTCACTATTAAACCATATAACTTAATACGTTTTAGAGGATCATTATACTATTAAACTATATGGCTTAATAACTTTTTCAGACTTTAACAAATCCAGATTCTTGAATTAGAACATTTCTATATATGTATATATATACACATTAGTCATTGCATGTTCTAGATTCTTCAAACATTGTCTATTAACAGGTATTAGATCATTTAGCGTCCGTTTAATCCCGAAGTAAAGCCACGGTCTGTGAAATATAAGTTCAATTCTGGTAAATATAACTTTTAAATAATATTTTTTGAGCTGTAGTCCAGAGGTATCAATTTCATTACTGCCTCATCAGCTTAGTCCATTCTTATCATTAGGTCATGTATAAAAGTTTAGAAGAACTCGTGCATAGACTTTCCCATTTGCTTGATGTTATAATGTTATGTTCTTCAGTTTTTCTAAAAAACTTTGGTTTTTCATAATGCTGCATCATATCAGTTATTCTTTTCAATTCTTGATTCATTTCTGTTATTTGGATGTTGACATCTTTGTCTCCTTCAAATGATATCATTTGTGATAACATTTCTTTTGATTGTACATTTTTTATTTGGGATCTCTCAGATTTGACATTATATTTTTCCCATTAAGATTAAAATTAATCTTTTGAGTTTCTCAAGTGTTAGTTTTATATCGAAACTTGTTGGTGATTGGGTGCTAGACCTAAAATGGGATGTTCACCGTGTTCAAGTATCGTGCTGAAATGCTATTTGGAAACATGGTTGCTCCTCATAGAAGGCTGATGGTATCACTACTAGTTATTTAGTAGTTCACTTGTATGCTAGTTGTTGCATTATTCTATCATGTGCAAATAATTTACTTTTCATTCAATAGGTTTTGAATATCCCTAATGGCTAATGTAAATTGTTTTAATTTCAGATACTGGTCGTTTTCTGTGGGCCTGGTATTGTTAAAGTTAATGTAATCCGGAGCATCATATCTCAAATTGTTAATAGAGATACTTTAACTGGGTTGATATTGATCTTGCAAAACCAAATAACAAGCCAGGCTACGAAAGCTGTGGGCCTTTTCCAATTCAAGGTTGAGATGTTCCAGGTGTGTTTTGTTTGTACCTCTTGTTGATATTGGTTGGTTCTTTCTACATTGATTTGGATTCATCTTAATTTGACTCTTCATTCATTGTTATCATGCTAATATTTTTAATTTTCATTCTTCGAACCAACAAAAAAAAGTCCAATTTCTTCCAGGTGGTGGATTCACATGTATGTTTTGCTTTTATTTGTACAACCTAAAGCTGTCTGAGCATTTTTCACTCTTTGCTACATTAACTTTGGCACCAACTTTCTAGCTTTTTAGTTTTCACAGTGATAAAATTGAACACTTTAAATTTGGTAGAGATGAATATGCTATGTCTGGAATACTACATCTTAGTTTAGGTGCGTGGTGGGTCTATTATTTGCAAACCCACAAATGATAAATCTGAATGGATGGAGAAGTGTCAACATATGATTCTGAAAAAGGGATAAATCCTAGCTTGGGTCTACATATTACTGTTTGATACAATTCTTTTAGTTGTTTACTGTTTTATACAGTTTTTTTTTTCCAATTGACAAACACTTTGCTGCAAGAGGAACCAATGCCATCTTTAATGTTTAACCAAGAACAGTATATGTATGAGTAAGGTCAAACTGTAACCGCAGAGATTGTGTACAGTGTATCCTCTTTCAAAGTGCAAATAAATTTGCCTTCTTTGCTTCTTTTTTCCTGTTCATTTATGCCTTCTTATTTGTCCTCCATCACTTTTTCATGTGTTTCTTACAATCTAATTTTCATGTCTTAATGACAATAATTTAGTTGGTTTGTTGCGATCAATTTAATGTTACTATTATTTATTTATTCTTGGGTTATGCTCCTTTCTGTAGACAACAAATCTAGATTTGTTAAATTAAGTAAAAAGATGAGAAAGAATCATAACATAGGGCTCATGAATTTCTCTACCTTGTCAGATGTTCTTGTATTTGTCATTTTTTTCTACTTATCATCTCCATGAATCACCAATTACAATATTTTTCTTTCGATTTCCCATGTAACTTGAGACATGGTAGTGCCTTACTTTGAAAGATTTCATAAAATGGGCTTTCTAGAGACCCGATAACCCATCTTGCATGAATTGCAGTTGGAATAAGGAAGTTGTGTCTTCGTGTTTGTTCTTCTAAACATACATTGCACATGTATGTGCAGAAATTTAATATGGAAATTTGTTTGTTGATATTTGCATTTTTACATTAAATTAATAAATTTGCTGTCCGTTCATGTCCCTAATATCTTAAATGGCTTGGGTTGTTGTCAGATAACTGACTTGCTCGTTAATATCACGAAGCATGTCTTGAAACCAAAGCACCAAGTACTAACTGATCAAGAGAAGGAAAAGCTCTTAAAGAAGTACAGCATAGAAGAAAAGCAGGTCAGCATTTACTTGAGTGAAACATGTTTAGATTAATTGATGTTTCATTTTACTTTTGTTTATGATCTAGTGGTATGATGACATATGGATAATTTGGGGCATTAAATGTCTTAGAAGTGGATCCCTTAGTTTGTATAATATTTATCTGAAGCCGTAATGACAGGCAAAATATATTTTGGTTTGACTGATTAGTTTATAAACATTACTAGAAGGAAATTATCAACATAGCATTACTATAAGTCTGCTTTTAGATATGAAAATTCAACATGTTGACATTGTGGTTGATGACAAATATATTTTCAATACTCAATATTATAGTATCTGTAAGCTGTAAGCAACTTTTAGGGTTAAATTTAAATCTCCTGTTGTATCTATAAGCACTCCTGAATTTTCCTTTCTCTCCCTTTCATCACCATTCACCATTGTTATGACCACTATTGCTGTCACCTCCACATTATAACTGTCATCAGCCATAAAATCTCAAGTACCAACCATAATAAAATCTCTTGTGGCTCTTATTAACATTATCACTATCTCCAGCAATTATCCTTATTGCTATCTCCACAATAGCATCACCAGTATCCTAATTACCAATCATAATAAGAACTTTTTTTGCATATTTCTATGTAGCAATCACTGTCACCTTATGGCTGTTATTATGATTATCACCATTGTTCCACAATCACTATCTCTAACTATTATCTTTATTGCTACTCCACAGCAGCACAATCGCCATCACTGTTGGACTACCACCAAACAATCACCATCTCTCCAACCACCATGGCTCAACAACCATCCTCATAATTATCCATGAAACTTATTACTTTTCTGCTTTTATAAATAAATCTGAGAATTGAGATAACTTAGATCATCATAATTTAGAGGACTTGTCAGATCTCAGTTATATTATTAACTAATCAAATCTAAATTTTTTCAGCATTACATTTTAACACTTGTTAAAATGCTCTTTTCTTTCCCTTCTCTTCTTTAAGTTTGTAGTTTATGGCTAACTTTTAAGTTTAATGACACAACAGCTCAGTCATAGAAGACAATTAATGACTTTATATAGAATATTTGGACTCGGAATGAAAAAGTTCCAAGGTGGCTCTAATTCCATGCTTTGCCAATGATAGACTTTATATAGATATTATTCTTAATATTTATACTTCTATTGGCAGGAAACTAGGGGAATGAACCTGCCATGACAGATTTGAATTCCCAAGCATATAGCTATAATAATATTAGGATGACTGCTCCATGCTAGCAGATGGTTATAATATTAAGAATAATATTAACACTTCTTGCAAAAGAACTGAAGCAACAAATTTGCCTTCCTAGTTGTTTCAGCTTCTCCTTTCCCCCGTAAAACAGTGGTGAAAGTAAACAAATGATCTCCTGTAGTTATAAAGAAGAAAGCTTCTTAGTGTGATAACATGCGTCCTTGTTTCTCAGGTGATTGATATGGGGTTATGTATGCTAAACTGAGGTCTGTAAGCATGTGCTGATGTGACTTGAACAGTTTGTATGATATTTTGCATAATCAAACAGACAACTCTATGAATAACATGAAATTTCATGTCAGTTAGTGTTTGTAGATCATAGTGACTATTGCAAACAATTGTTCTCTCGCTTTAGAGGTCAGAAAATATAGTTGTGATTTACTTCACTATTTTTTTTTCAAGAAACTAATAATAATAATTTGTTTTTTCAGCTTCCTAGAATGTTGAAAAAGGATGCTATAGCACAATATTATGGACTTGAGAGGGGGCAGGTGGTGAAAGTTACCTATAGCGGCGAAATAACAGAATCACATGTCACTTACCGCTGTGTCTGGTGATTGTTCGCTGCAGTATTGTCTGTATATTAGCCATGCATTTTGTACTTTTAAAACTGGATGTAATATCAAGTAGATTAGCAGACCTTTATTTGATGTTAGTGGTGGGTCTTTTATTTCTTGGTTTCTTGCTTTCTGAGATCGGACCCAGTACACTTTCTGGCATAGCAAGCAAGGCCTTGTAAGCTGTAAAACTAAGTTAAAATTCTCTCAAGTGCTCTGTTGGCATTTCTACTCTTTTCAGAACCGATGAATCTAAATAACCCTTGAAAAAAAAAGAAGAAGAAGCAATTCTTGGTATTTAGGCTTTGTTTGGAATGGTGGTTTTGTAGCTTAAAAGCAACAGTTGGTTATAAAATGGAAGCACCAGCTGTTATGAAAGCCAGTGAGTGTTTGTTGGTAGAGATAAATTAGTAAGGGGAAACAACTCATTCGTTGGTAGAGATAAATTAGTAAGGGGTAATATCTAAACTAAGTATGTATAAAGCATTACTGGTTTATTAAACTGTTAATAGATTCGCTGTGGAAGCATTGTTCCTTAATCATGTGAATGCTCTTTAAGGATTTTTTTCATTGCCTTGTGAAACTTGAAAAGAGGTAAAAATAAGCAAGATTGTTTCGGTTATATATATATTCTTTTAAATTGTTATAATTTGCGGATACATTTATTTTTTTATTTTTGATTACGCGGATACATTTATTAAGTATTAGTTCGGAAATTTATTCAGATGATTATGAAGAAAAATATCGATTTTTATCAAAATTGGGAGAAAAAGAAAGACTTAACCACCTGCACTCAAGATCCATCGGCAATTTTATTTTTTGAACTTAAAAAGAACCTTAAAAAATTAAATAAATTACTACAGTGTAGATCATACTGTTATTTAGATATTCAAATATCAGTGTTCTTTCCATAATATTTAAATAAATTAAAAAAAAAAGAATTCGAACAACGTCACTTTCAGAAAGTCCTTTAAATTTATTTTAGAAAGAAAAGTTCTCATGATGTTTGGCCTGCCGTGGCTGTGGAGTAAAGATACAGACAACTCCTCGTACCTCCGGCGCTAACTCGTTTATTCAAATTCAAAACTGGCCGTCCGATCAGATCTACGGTTTCAATTAAATTACATAGAAAAAAAATTTAAAACAAATGATGAGCAGCCAATTTGAAAGAATCATCTAATCAGAAATTCATAGATCAAACCGTCAACGCAGAATCTGTGGTCTCAGCACAATGAGCGATAGTGTGAGCCTGATTGATCCTCCTCCGACGGAGTCCCGCGACGCGGCACGAATTGCGGATGTGAAAGCGTGGCTGGCGTCACAGTTCGAAGCGTCCGCAAAAGAGGTCCCCGCCTTCGAATACACGTCTCGGAGCGTTGCGCATTTGTACAACCTGGCAACTCTCTCGCAGGCCAAAACTAAAGCCGCCAACATCGTCGCCGCCGATTTTCGCCAAAAAGCCGCCGAATATCGATCACAAGGCATCTTTTTTTTTTTTTCTCTTTACAATTTTCATTTCTTATTAAAACTGTTATCCCCCCCCCCCCCCCCCCAAAAAAAGTTATTTATTTATTTGTTTGATGGTTTTTGTAGCTGCTAGGATAAGAGAGATATTGGAGAATGTAGGGTTGGCTCAAGAGAGTTTGCCCTCTAATGTGGTTTCGTCGGCGCAAGTTCTTGCAAATGTAGCTAATTTATTAAATATAAGAGACACTGAACTTAGTAGGTGGGTTGGGTATCATTTGTTTCACCGTTATTTATCATATTTATTTATTGTTGAGTTTTTAAAGCTTAATTGGATGAGGTTTATTCAGTTTCCTTGTAGCAATGGGCGACATTTCGCTGAGAAAAACTGCCGTGGAGGAGAAGAGGGCTAACGTACACAAGGAGTCCAGAATTCTTCTTGATTATACCCGTAAGGCAATTGCAAGGTTAACCTATTTGAAAAGGTATAATTCATAGGGTAGTAGTAGCTTTGACTATAATCGCAATTCTAGTTCTTTCCATGAAAATTTTCTTTGTATTTGTAGATATACATGTGAAGGAAAATTCTATTTTGTGGAAATATCTGTTGTTTATTTTTTGGATTTTCTATCTATCTACTTTGGCAGAACACTTGGGCAGCTTGAAGATGATGTGGCTCCTTGTGAAGCGCAAATGGAGAACTGGAAGACTAACTTGGCAGTCATGGCATCGAAGGAGAGACAGTACCTGCAACAGTATAACAATTATAAGGTATCAATTTTTTGTTATCACTGTGTCGGCATATGCTGATGCTATATGTTCAGTTACTATGAGCTCCCTATGGCAAACTAAAACTTCAAAAAGTTGTCATGGAGTAATTTGAGTGAAAGGAAGTCTTTTATTTCTAAGATATTTGAATTCTTTAGAGAGGCACCATTTTGGACGTCGAAGTAGTTTTAGAGAGCTTTTGATGAAACTGATTATTAGCATTTGTTAAGTCAGCAGGTTAAAGTAGCTCAGAGAGAATTAGAACGATTAATATGTTTCTGACTCAAGGCATAGCCACTAAGGTCACCATAGAAACTTCAGTGCAATCGGCACAATGTAACTCTATAAGGAACCTCTGGCCTGACAAGTGTCTCCTTTTGTTTGTTGTTCAGACATCAACTTATTGTTGGAAATTTCTCATGTTTTCCCTTTTTGATATGGCTAAGTTTTTGAAAATTTCATCTATATAGAGAGTGTTAACTATCCCATTTTTATCGAAATTATGTTTTCTAGACAAGATGACATTATGCACAAGATTCTGTGATGTGCCACCACGGGCCTGAGGATAATGAAAAATAAAGCAGGTCCAGATTAGACACTAGGGGTTTAGTTTAAGCTTCCTAGAACTTTTATCAGACTCTATATCACTGGATGTTGCTATTGGACCAGATGGCGTGGTCATTTATACATATTTCTTATCAGATAAACATGTATTTATATGGCTCAATCTTAAATACATGGAATATGCTTAACTTTTACACAAAAAGAATATGCTAGAAGTTTACAAAGAAAAAGAAAGAAGTTGCTTATGTAATCTCTCAGAGTGCATAGATCTTGAAAGATTTCAGTACACCCAATCTTTATGATAGTGCCTCCATCCGTGAGATGAAATTAATAGCATGAGAGGTTTATAGGAAGATTGTAATTTGATTGTAAGAGCTAGAGAAATAAAGCTCTAATCCAAGTAGCGTGTCCTGTGAGATGAACATATTGATCTTGTTTCTTGTATTGTGATGTCTTTACTTTGCTCCATCCAAGCTTAAAAGGTAGTGGACCCAGATTTTAATTTTAAATTTTTACTCCATGGTTACCTAACTGAAGAAATATTTGCTAGAAATGGGCTATAATGAAGTTATCAGAGCAATTGATGAAATTTGGGATTTGGGAAAAAGGATGGGAGATGCTGCATTGAGCAGAATATATTTCATGCTGGACAAAGGAAATAGCATGTATGGCATGGAATTCTTTGATAGGGGTATCCCTCAACCATTTTTTTTTTTTTTAAATAAAGGTGGATGCAGAAGGTCTAAGGATTAGCATTCCTTTCAGAGACCAATGTATATAAAGTCCACATCTAAAATTTGTCTGCAATATCAGAGTTTTCTGCCCACTAAATAGTTTCATTTGGCATATTAAATTATTTACTGGTTATTTTACCATTGACGAATGCAGTAATTTACTCTTGGAACAAATGTTAGGAATAGCAACTATTGTTTAAGTGAAACTTACACTACGTGAGTTAATTTAATGGCCATGGTAAATTATGTAGCTAGATTAGGAACTTCAGGTCAGCCCCTTTTGTTACACCCAAAGAATATTATCATATATGTGTGTTAATGACCAGTGAGGGGCTGAAATGAACCCATGTTTCTTTCAAACTCGGTTTGCTCTTCATGATTAGTAGCAACCTTATCTTCTCATAACTTCTTTTCATTCTCATATGGGTACCTAGTTTGTATGAATGAGATGTTTCAGTAATTTGCATTTGTTAAGTGTCTACCAAGTACTTCTCTTTTGCTCAGGCCTACACCTTTCTCTTGGATAATTGTTTTCCTCATTCAGGCTAAAATAGTGAATCCCTCTCTTTCCTTTTTATGCCCCTATGTTGTCACCCGCGGACCTTTCTGTGTTTTGCTCCTTTTTAAAGGTGAAATTATAGGAAGAAAAACATGAAAAAGTTGCAACTTTATTACTTCCTCGTGGCATGTTTGAAATTAAATGGGTGTTGTTTTGGAACATTAATTGATCCAGTTGGTCATATGTTGGAACCTGCAGTAGGGGATAATTTTTGGTAAAGAGACTAACCCTATTTAAAGTTCAATATTTTTTTTGTCTTCCAATTATTATTTAGGATTTATTTTTTAAAATTTGTCCTTTTTATTTGTAATCACACAAAACAGTAGCTTCTTGTCTGGGAGATTGCAGGCTAACAAGGAAATATTAGAAGAGGTTTTGCGGTGGTTTTTTTTTTTTTTTTTGGCTCTTTGATTATGCTTGCAAACCCCTCTCTTTTCTATTTTTTTATTATTCTTTTATTTTTTCCTTGGTGATCGTATGACTTGGCATTTTCTGACCTGGCAAAAGTGCAATTTTTTTAAGTTATTAGAAAAGTGACACACATAAACCCGAAAAAAATAAAAGGTGACATACATCTGTATTTGTTTGCAACTGTCATGTAAATGCCTACTCTGGGTTGGTGATTCTGGGTGTTATATATCCCTATGTAGCCATTCTTATGGTGGTAGTATTTCTTTAGGTATATTGTGATGCATGAATTCATGTATAGCAATTCTCTGGCATGTTTAAAATTCTTGCTTTTCTAAGTATTCAGAGCATCTTGTTGTTCGCCATTGATTTGTTAAAATCATGTATAGCATATTTGCACAAAATAGCTGATTTTCTAATTGTTTTAGCTGCATATACCCCAAAAGAGAAAGGAACCAAAAGAGAAAGAAAATTGCAGTTGAGAAGGTTTAAAAGAAGAAAGAGTTGTGCACCTAGATGTAGGTCCTGGGAGTTAAATTTGCAAACAATGCAAATTCAGTAATTGAAGGCTATATTCTGTGGCTACTATTGACTGAGTTGTGAGCCAGGTTTTGGTTGGATCAAGCCTCAATTCAATCTAATTAATTAACAAAAGCCTTAGTTATACACCTCCCGCGAGATGGCAGCTGGCCTTACATATTATATGTTTTTCTTTTATCCTCTCTATCTTTCTCCCCGTTCTTTTCTTTTCTTTTTTATCTATTTGTTTTTCATGAAACTTGAAGGATGCATTGCTCTCACATCAATCATCAGTATATCTGAATTCTAAAAGGAGCAATTAAATTGTTTTATTATTACCTTTATTTCTTTTTTATTGTAATAAAATCTTGTCGGGATAGGCATTACTGAATCGTGTGGGCTACACTCCAGAAATTAGTCATGGAGTGTTGGTTGAAATGGCTGAGCACAGGAAGGAGTTGGAGAAGAAGACGAAGCCCATACTAGATACTTTAAGGAGCTATCAAGACTTGCCTCCGGTAATTTTATTTTCTGATTTACACTGCACCATATTTTGTGTTTTGAGGATTTTGTCTTCCAGGCTAGAGCAAATAAAAAGTGCTTCTGTTTGTACAGGACAAAGCTTTGGCTGCTTTAGCAATTGAGGATAAAAAAAGGCAGTATGCTGCTGCTGAGAAATATCTTGAAGATGTTTTGCATTCAGCCCTTGCCACTAATGATTAGCAACCTTGAGGGTAAAATTATTGATATATATATATATATATATAGAGAGAGAGAGAGAGAGAGAGAGAGAGAGAGAGAGAGAGAGAGAGAGAGAATTTTCCAAGCTATTATTATGATTTTCTTAGGTACATTTGCTAGCTAAGATTTGTCAACCTTGGATAATGTTATTCAGATTACACATATTATCGGTTGGAATAACTTAGTCAACTTTTAAACCGTTACCTGCTCTTGTATTTGGGTTAAAACTTAAAAACACTATGGATGTTTTTTGTTGTAAGTCTTAAACTAGGGAACATAGTGATTTTGTGTATCAAATAAGTATAGCTTATTAGTTGTGAGACTATCCTAAATCAATGAGGGATGACCTTTTGTGAGTGGTCAAAATCTAGACTTGAGTATCCTCTAGTCTTGCATGTTTTGCAGAATTGTTCAAAGCAAAATCATAATTCTGTGTCTGCTGTCTATGGCTAATATTTTGTTTTCTCAAGTTATGTCGTTTTTGTTGATTTCACTCAAATTTGGTCACTTGCAATGCAATTTGTGTGGGGGAGAATGCTTTACAAGCTGGTTGGGATTTTTAATCATTCCTCTCATCTCTCATTTCTCGATAGTTTAGATATAAAATTTGCAAAGTAATTTTAATGTTTTCAATTCAGTAACTCTTTAAACTAATAATGAAAATTTGAAGAACCCTTCCCATTGCTTGACTGACAGTGATTTATGCCTTGCTTTTAGTTGTTATGGCATGCCATGCATGTCATCATCAGCGGTTAGCAGATACGCCGTGCAATGTGCGGGTGTTAGCGTAGTTAAAATGCATATAACAATATAATTGAATTAGTGATAATATTTTGATCCCTCAATACTTTTCATTAGCACTCAGTTCTCAATCAATACCCATCAAAAATTTTAAAATTAATAATATTTTTTAAAATAGTCCATTTAATCTCCACTTTACTCGTATTATAATTTTTATTATTTTTCTAACATCCTACCATCTAAAACATTAATAAGGGTCTAGAACACTTTAAGTTATTTATTCTTTTTAATATTTTCATATAAAGATAAAATGGGTATTAAAATTAAATTGATAAATTAGAATTAGTGAGATAATTAAGAACATTCGTAGTATTTTAATTTTTCAAAAGCTGTTTAGTAAAAAATGAAACCTTCAAATTGCTGAAAATATGTTAAAAAAAAAAAGCGTGTTTCCTAATATATTGGATGTGGACTAGGAGTTTCGTGCAATTCGGTACCTTGGATGTGAACTATATTCCAATTCGTGAGAACAGAGGACATCCAAGAGTATAAGTAGAGTAATACTGTTATAATTATAATTTTGAGTAACATTACGTAACATATTATCTCTATTAGTATCAACAAAAATAAAAACAGCTTTGACAATTCAAAAATATTATACTTGAGGCTGGAATAATATTATCAAAATTGCTTTGACAATTCATTTCCACCGTGAATCAGTGACAAAATTTGCTACCTAATTATACTCCAATACCTCAATAAATTTTGATATACCTTAACAAAATAAAAACAATAAATTTCGATAAATCTTAACAAAATGAAAACAATAATCACAACAATAAAATTTGGATATATTTCAACAAATTAAAAAAGATAATCACTGATATGCAAAGGGATCATGAGAGGCAATTTAACTAATCACAATCACCCGGGGATTTCATGATCCTAAACAATTAAGCACTGATATGCAAAGGGTTCATATGTGCCAATTTACCTAATCACAATCACATGGGGATTTCATGGTCCTAATTTTATTCTGATATATATTCATAAGAGAAGGAAACATGTTGATTTTCTCAAAAAACAATAAAAGAAAAAAATTCATGCTTTGTGAATTATCAACTTCTTTTCTTATACAAAAATCTCATAATCGATTTATCATGAACTTGCGTGAACTATATACGAGAGCTTCATGGACAAACTTCCACTGCTTGTTTTGGATCTTAATTTTATTTTTCTTCTTTCTGTCTCTCTGAAAGCAAACCACGTCACTTCAGTCTCAAGCCAAAATTCGTAAGAACGCCAAAAATTAATTCATGATTAAAAAAGACGGTAATCCACAAAATTCATAGCACCGACATTAGAACCTAACACTAAATAGAAGTCCAACCTGCCAACATAAGTCTCAAGCCAAAATTTATATATTTCTTATCTCTATTAATAAGCATGCCAAAAATTAATACAGCAAATTTATAGGAATATCAAAGTAACGCTACAATATTACTTTCAACAATTATTTGTAACACATTTTCAATAAATGTTCGGAAAATACCAGCAGAAACTACATGCAAAAGCAAGCTATTATTATTCACATTGCTGATCGTGGGTTTTTCACTTCTTGCGAGCCAATGCTGCGGCTATCCCACCTGCTATAAGCCCCACGGCAGTTGCGGTAATGCCAATTCCAATCACACCATCTGCAATAAAACATAAATGTTTAATAATTCCGTCACTATGATGCTATTATGATATTAAAAGACCTTCTAGAAAAATTTTCAGTTGTTTTTACCTTTGGCAATCCGGTCTTCAACAGTCTTCTTAAGACCCAGGGCCTGCCTCCAATCAGGTGCAATCTAGAAAACCAAAAATATTAGGCAGGTAAAAAATAGAACTTAATAAACACCAAGTGAGCATGCGCTCCTGAGCCACCAAAAGGAAAAAAATTGATGTCTGAGCAGAAGCACACCTCTAAACATTGCTCCAGAATCTGCCGACTCTTCGCATATTCACCAGTTCTATAGTATCCAACAGCCAGAAGATAAAGCTTTTCTCTCTGCTGCAAAGGAGGGCTACTATTGGCCAATGATGCTGCAAGAGAATATTTCAATATAACTTGCAGTTGATAGAGAAAGCTATCAAGTGACAGCAGGATCAACATCTGGGATAGAAAAGAAAGTTCAATGATATCCAATTTAAAAATTGTTTAACGGTATTCCTAAGCAGAAATGACATGACAAGCCTCAAAAACTTTGGGAGATCTTGAGAAATCACCTTGAAGGCAGTTAATGAGTATCAAAATGTGGCTTTCTTTAAACTAATAATTGTTAATTCTTAAAGGACCATGTCCCTAGATAACTGATGTGTAGAAAGAATGAAGATTGGTTCTGCAAAGAGACCACTTCTTAGCAATTTTCCAGAATGATTGTCCATTGAAGGAGGATCTGAGGGGTTTGTTTCAAGACATGTACTCACTTTCATTATACTGGCCAATTGAATTCACATCAGGCTGTAAAAGCTTTGCTTAGCCCATCAGACAATTAAAAGTCTTGGCATATTAAGAACAGTAAGAAAGTTGAAATGACGATGCCTATTTTATATAAAACAAAATCAATGAATGCCTCAAATTTAAGTTCAAACAGATATGCAAATGCTTAGCAAGACAGGAGACAAACACTAGTAGCCCAACAATAACAGGTCATGGCTAAGGCCAAACCACTTCTCAATCGGTTTTCTATCAGACACATTTAAAGGGAATGTCAATGAACATAAAAGCAATTGTAACCTAAGAAATACAAGCAGGTAAAGCTAACCAACTCTCAGAAAACAGTTTCAGTGAAAAACAATTAAGGAGAATGTCAATGCATATAACTTTATCTGGCATAAAAATATACATCAAGAAAAAACATCAGGAGGCCCCCAATACATAACAAATAGATATTATGTTTGCAGAGCTACAATGGAATTCAAATTGGAAAATCTATTAGTGGTTCAAGTAGGTTTATATAAAGTGCTTATCCAAGTAGTGACGGAAAGGCTAAAGACTGAAAGACGTGTTTGATGAAACACAAAAAGAAAGTAATGACCATATTGAGCCACAATAAAAGCATCAACAAGAATTCCAATTGGCTGATAATGTATATCAATAGTGAAAAGGAATTTACTTATATAATCAAGCCAAAGCGCAAGATAAAACAAGAACTTTGAGTACGGCACTTAATTTTTAATTCACCTTCAAGCATTGCTATCCCACGCTGCACATCTTCTGCTTGTCTAGAGTGAGCAAGGGCCCATGACAGCCGCATAATGCTTTCACTCTTCTGCTTATCATCATTAGCTTCAGCAACCTCTCTCTCACAGCCCTGCAGGCAAACAGTATTGTTTAAACCACAAGGAATAAAAGCACGTAACAAAACTTGAGGATTGTTTTGCAATGGTATAGGCAACCAAAAAAAAATTTTAAACAACTGTAGAGGACCGAATAAAATTCATGAAAAAGATTTGAAGGAGCTCATCATGCTCTCAGGATATGTTTCAGATTGAGATATCGTGGCTTTGGCGCAAAATCACTAGCTGTCAAGTATATGCGGGAGGTTGGTAAAATACACACTTCAAGAAGAACAGCTACTCTTTACAATTCACTTATATCCCTGACACTTGGTTACTTCATCAAACCTCAATTCTACTCTTTATTCAGTGGCGGCAACAACAACAAAAACAACAATTATATATATATATATATATTAAATTTCATCAAATGCCAAACAAGAGGAATGATAAGGGTTATCTCATCCTATTCATCAACTCATGAACACAAAGTAAAGAGCAGCACTGAAGCCCTAGTTATCCTATCCTAGTATCCTATCCCATCAAAGCAAAGGCACAGAACAGCATGTAAAGGAAAAGGTAACAAAATTGAAGCACGAATATTTTTATCACAAAATTTAATTTCCCATTTTCGTTTATGCTATGTGCAAATATAGAACATAAATATACTTCAAATAATTTGAAAAAAAAAACATACGGCAATGATGTCACGGTCGCACCAGGGGATTTGATCGCCGCCAGAGAAGAAGGAGCCGATGGAATCGAAGAACTTGCTTATCTTTACGTCCATTAGATTATTGATGATACTGATCTGATTCCTGCGTCGCAGATTTGTTGAATTTCAAAATTTTGAAATATTTTATCGATTTTGCGTTGGGCCCATATGTCGCCTTGTAGGTGGATGGGAGGGCAAATCAGTCCATACACATTATTATAAACTGTGGGCCGTTGAGCGCGGTGCCTTGCGAATTAAGAAACAAGTTAATCCTACGCGCTTCTCGTCTATATGGAGAGGATGTGACGACGACGAAGTTGCTTTCTTGCCATTTAATAAAATTTATGTTAGGATCGTAGAAAGCCCTGAAACAATGATTTTTCCAGCATTAGGTGCTATTAAGGCTGCGTATCATCTAGATGAAT
Organism: Citrus trifoliata; assembly: GCA_018350135.1. NCBI lineage: Eukaryota > Viridiplantae > Streptophyta > Magnoliopsida > Sapindales > Rutaceae > Citrus > Citrus trifoliata. The sequence continues at coordinate 299,264 of VKKW01000208.1, read as the reverse complement.
AATTTCTTAATAAAATTTGAGTGTGCAGCGGAGCACTTATTTGACAATTCGCATTAGATTGAGGGATGATTAAATTAATAATTTCTTTAGTTAAAAAATTTAATTAGGGTTGGACTATTGACACCCCTCTCATGTCCTCATAATGAAAATGACCCCTATTTAATTTTACAAATAACCTTTCTCAACAAACTCCAGCAAACCTCATCTCAAACTCTTTTAAGTTCACTAATTTTTTTTTTTATTCAAATTTATAGTGATTGTACTTATTTAACATCTTAAGTTCAGCAATTGAGCTTATCAAATTTAGTTTTGGAGTGATTTCATTTTATACCGCCAAATTCATATTTTTATACTTTGAATAAGAGTAAGATCTTTTTTTTTCCCCTTTTATTACATAAATAGTTGTACTTTTTTAGAGTTATTTTTCTTGTACATTAGTTTTTATCTTTTATTTAAAATTATTCTTTTGATAAATTCATTTGATACTAGTAAATGAACGGTTTGAAGCTCTATAATGGGTCATAGACAGCAACCCTGATTGTTAATGATATTATTGAAGAAGATGCGTGTGTTTAATTAAATTTTGTATAAAATAATTCAAATTAAGTCTAAAATTGTAAATTTATAAACAAAGGGGTTTGACAAAAGTTTTAAAGGGGAGCCAATAGCGCCACTCATTTAATTAATGTAACCCAAGCCCAACTTGAGTCCCAAGTCCCTAAATTCGTGTAAAGCCCAGGCCCTCAATAGTCAATATTTCATGGTAACGACATTGCTAAAACTTGTCTAAGAGGACTAAATGCATATGCATATAGACTTGCCCCAAAAGTCTATCTCGGCTACCTCAGCTCGTTTCGAAACATATGAATCCATGTTAGCCCAAAAAAAACTTGGTTTCTTAAAAAAATAAAAAAAATTTAGTTTTCAAATAATTTTATCTAATTGATCACCTGCCTAATCAAGTGAACAATGAATAAATATAATGAATGAAATAATACACATTTTATAATTTATTTTGAATATTAAACACAATTATTTTTTGATTATCAATCATAAGAAAAATTTCATTAATGTCAAAATATTTCTAATAATTACAAATTATTTTGAATATTAAATAAAATTAATCAATATATTATATTACTTGGGGTTTCTTAAACTTGAAATCTTTTTTTTTTTTGGTCTAGTATGACTTTTTAAACAACCTCAGCTCAATACTAGATAAAGCCTAAATAAACTATTGTCCTATTTGGTATTGAAGTTTAGTACCTTAAAAGTTGCAACTACTATAGGAAAAAAAATTATAACTATCAAATAAAAGTTAATAATATATAATAAATATAATTTTTAATAATAATTTTGACAAAATTAATAAAAATATAATAGATTTTTCATCATACAAATATAAATCAAATATTTTTTTTAAGTTACAACAACTAATGTTTATTAAACACTTTTTAATACTGTACCTTTTAAACTATAATTGTCTAACTTTAATCCCAACCTAACCCTACATGTTATTACTTTCTTGGGGTCAAGGTTTAACTCCAGTGATAAGAAGCAATTTTCCTAGACAGTCTTGAGTTTGACCCTCACCAGGGTGCGGGCATTAAATAAAAAGAATTATTAATTTCCTACTTTTCCAATTCTCATATAAACTGGAACCGAGAAGCATTTTGACATCGACCATCTTCATTCCAAGCAAACTTAAACTTCTCCGTCACATTATTTGTCAAAAGCTCACTGCTCTTGTCTTTAGCCGTCTGATATGCTGAATATAACCTTATGAACATGAAGTAATCATCTAAATACATCAAAATTATCTACAACAAACTAACCAAACAGCCCCGTATTATCATCTCTATCCACAGGCTCAAATGGAAAATCAATACTCATGTACTTGTTGTCCAACAATTTACGTTGTGGTTTCCAAAATGGCTCACAATCAACTTTGTCAAATGGTTTGAAAACTACCCCTGCGGATTCATTGATTTCGGGCATGGTATAGGTCCATGCAGTTATTACTCTAATAGGTTCTTTGAGTATCCATTTTACTTGTTTATAAAATTGAGGCAAGTCAAACCAATATAGTGCAATTGTCACTAGATCTTCACTTGATTGTGTTGCCACATTTTGTACAAGCTCAGTTATGAACATGGTTGGAGGAGTAAGGTTTTTTTTTTTGATAAAAAAGGTCTCATTTTTAAGCATTCAACTAGTGAATAAATACAAATGGTGGGCTAGAATGTTATCCCCACAAAGTACAACTTCCAATTGCTCCAAGGCTAGTCTAGCTAAATTGTGAGCTATAATATTGCTGGCTCTCGGAGCATATTGAATTGATATTTGTTGCTGCCTTCTAATACAAGCTTGCAAATTAGATATAACCCAATAAAGTTCAGTTCTTGTGCTTTTCTTGTTCAAAACCAGATTTACAACCTTCTATGAATCAGTTTCTATGATTAAGGGCCAGTATCCCATCTTTTCTACAATTTCAACACCAATTTTTGTAGCTTCTGCTTCTGCATAAGCTACCTCCAACTAGAAGCAAGAAGGTTGCATAGTTGTTGCTATTACTTCGCCTCTAGAATATCTAATCACAGCACCCAGACTAACTCTTCCCTGTTCAACCGCAATTGATGCATCCACATTAACTTTGAAAAAACCTGCTAGTGGGGATTGCTATTTGGAACCTACATTAGAGTTTTCCTTTAAAGATGTCTGTGGTTATGGCAGCTGAATCTTTTTGTAAGAATGTACTATTGCATCTGCTTTAACAGCTGCTAATTGAGAATCTTCCTTCTTAATTATTTTCAAAAATAAAAGATTCCTTGCATGCCAAATAGCCCAACAAGTAGCAACTATTTGCTCTATATCTGACTGACTCCTTTTTTCTGCCATCTCTTGCAAAAAACTAAGTATATCCCCCCTCCAGGAGTCTGAGGTAATCTTTAAAAGTGGTCAACCTCCAAACTTTTTTAGACATTTTGCAGCTAACAAGTGCATGGTAAATAGACTCCTTTGTTCTTCTACATCTCTAGCACTATGGACTTGAGAGGATTTTCTTCTTGTAAAGGTTTTGAGCAGTAGGTAACAGATTCCTTGTTGCTCTCCACATGAATATCTCTACCTTTTCTGGAAGTTCCAGAGACCAAATTGCTTTCCATGGAGATTGTTGTTTGTGTGAGCTGCTGGCTTGATCTGAAAATTTAAGTTTTAAAGCCCCTTGGTATCCACTTTTCACGATATAATCTCCTTTCTCGTCAAAATGCTATAGAGCCTGATCTGAGCTTGGTTGTCTTGGGAGGGGAATCTTCATAATCTGGTCTCCATCCTCCTTTAACAAACATTACAGAATCACCTCGCCCTTCTATCTATTATTGTCATGCTGATACTATAGATTCCAATGGTAGCTTTGGTTGTGGGAAAGGCTTAAATGTGGTAGGTCTTGGTAGCCAACAATCTTGATAAATCTACAATCTCTGCCCATCTCCAATCCTCCATGTTAGGCCTTTTAGAATTACTTGCTTTCCCCACAAGATGTTTCTCTAAATATAAGAAGGTTCTGATCCCATTTTAGCATGTAAATAAGTGCGAATTGTCATGAATTTGTTGATTGGTACAATAATTATTACACGTGTATTTTTTTATAAAAATGTCATGAATTTGTTGGTTGCTACTTGTATACCTTCCTTATATATATATATTTAATCTGTGAAAATATTTTAATTTCTTAAATTCAAATAATTTAGATTTATGAGTGAGAAAGTATTTAGAAAAAAAGAGAGATGCTAATGCAAATAAATCATTGTAAAATAAAATCTAAATGATCTCGATATACTCCATCAAAATGGTCCTAGAAAGTGGTCAAATTGTTTTCAAATTACTTTATTTAACTGGCCATCTAATCTTTACTTGAGAAGATAAGGATTAAAAAATTAACTTAATCTTTGCCCTCCCCTTTATTTTAAGAATTCATTAATAGACCAAATACCACTTCTACAAAGTGTCTAAATTGTTTTTCTTTTTTGAACAATATTAATAGTTTCTCTGATGCGTTTGTAATTCCGAGTTGGATAGGAAAAGGAAATGAGTTTGGGATTATAATGATAAAATTACAATTAAAGTTTTTCAATTTTTTAAATTTCAAAATCACTTGACATTTTGTCTAATCTGTCGATTTACAACTAAATACCTTTTTAAGTAAGGGAAAAAATTCTCTTAATAGGTAAGAGTATTTGAAGACTTGGCTTTATAAAAGCTCCTCTTACATTATTTTGTTTTTCAAACCCTAAAGGCTAGTAAAGAAAAGAATATAACAGCAAATAAAAGAGTAAACTCGTAAAATTTTGGAGTATAAAGCTGGGAAGACTTTGATTTTATTTCTCTTTTCCACTAAAGAAGTTCTTGAGTTTCGATTTAGTTTTAAAGGTAGGTAACTATTTATAATCCTTTGAACTTTTGGCTTTATTTATGATTTTATGTGATTGATTAAATGATTTTGTGTGTGCCATATTGATAAAATTGTACAAAAATGATCATGTATTGATTTATGTTGTCATTTAGTGAAAATAGTGCTGTTAAATTATCCTAAAAAGTGTAAATAATCTAGATTGAATAACTGTTGTTTTCATTAAGTCACGTCATGAAGCTTTATAGTTTATGAAATTAGACATTTTTATCTTTGTATCCATATGTTTGTTGTTCAAAAGCTCATTGTATGTTAGTTAGAATGATTTTTCAAATTTGGAACACTAGTGCTGGAAAATTCTGATTTCTAGCAACAGTTCTCGATTCTATAATTTATTTCGTAACACAAACGACTTCTGAACATTACGAGAGTTTTTAATATTGTATTTATATAAGTCTATTTTTTGTATAATTAAGTTCATAATTTTTGGCCTTATATAAAAACCATTAGAAATCAAAGAGTTGGGTTGTCGCAATCTTAGAAACTATTCTCCAAAATTGTGAAGGTTGATATTAAAGTTACTTAGGGCTACTTTTTCATCACTAAATGCATCATAAATTTTAATTTTGATTTCTTACTATTTCTTCAAATAGTTAAAAATTGAATTACTATTTTCCAACATGTATAAATAAAGTTATGAATTTTTGAATCAGTGGTTCTTTGTTTACATCACTGCTGGACATATTTAACATTTTTGTGGAAAATTAATTTTAGAAATGCCTTGAACTCTGATTAATTTTGTGAAATACATTGAATACTGTTGTACAAATGTTATTGAACTCACAAGTGCACGAATCTATTGTAGAATAGATTAATGGTGACGAGTGTCGATCCCACGAAAGGGTGGATTTTAATTGGGTATAGAGTTAATTTTCTAAGTGGGTGATTGGATTTATAGTGGAAGTGATTTATATTATCCTAAAATTTAAATTAAAATGATGGGAGTAAATTGAAGTGAAATCTATTAAAATTGAAGCGCTTGGGTATTTGGATTTGCATCAACATGCACCATGAGCTTAATATTCCTTATTAATGCTAATTAAATTATGAAGGGGTTTTCCACTCCTAATGAACCACACTCTAATCAATATGGTGCTAAGGGCTTGTCGTGAACAGTATCATGGACAATACCGTACATGTGAATAGTACCATACATGTGAACAATACCATTTTTCCTTTTATACTTCTCCTAAGGTTTTCGACTATCCTGAGTTAAAAAATGATGTCTGTTTTGCTATCTGATCTCTTGTTCATTGTGAAATAACCACGATGCCCCTAAAATACATAAAATACTTAATTATAATACAACACACATAATTAAATCACAAGAGACTTAAATACATAAAAGTGGGGATGTTAGTGAGACTTGGAGTGTAAAATGACAATTTTCTCCTTTATAAATATATACTTTCTAGCACTCAACACACCCCCCAACCAGCTTGTTTGCCAATCCCTACCAAATTAAGAAAAAATAAAATTCAAACCCAAAATGATTCTTTTTTAAAAAAATATTCGTGTTTATTCAATCAGAGTAATGATAGAAATCTAATAAAAGTACAAGCATTATCTCCAAGTTAAAGAAACATCACTTCCACATTAACCATTTGCATAAATCAGCTCAGTAGACTTTTTCACGCTACTTTCAAGAATGTCATGTCAAACCCAATAAAAATAGTCACTCCAATGAATGCTAAATTTGAGAGAAAATAATAAAGAATTAATATCACACACTCTCACTAAGATAAAAGAAATATGCCTACAGCTTATAAATAATATGATTTTAAGTCAAACAAAATGCTAGTCAAACCAAATTTATTTATTTTTTCTTTTTTTTTAATGCACAACTACATCTTTTTAGCCCATATAACTAGCTTCTACTTCAGAGTATAAATCCCTAAAATCAAGGACTTTTATTAGGACGTAACGTAGGCTAGGGACATGACTAACAAAAAAAGGAAAATAAGGAAAACAAAAATATATGAGTGAGAAAAAGTAGAGACCTTTTCGACATTACAAGATGCATTTCACTTATTTATTATTATTGTTATTATGTTTTTCTCTTTGTTTGTTTGAAACATTTTTTTTTTCATTCTTTATGGCACAACTTCACTGAACAAAATAATTATTTACATTTTTCTCAAACATAAATAGGTGATGAAACTTGTAAGGCATCGGATAATACTCCTTATCGGAGTGGGTCAAGAGGATAAGTTGACAGAGAAATTTTTTTTTTTATATAAAAGACTCAAAAGGGTTAACTATAGATATTTCACAAAAAGGATGGCTAAAAAGGCTCAAGCTGGTCAAAGATGACTTTTTCATCGTCTTTTAAGTCTCTAAATAATATTTCATATCTACTAGTTAGATGGAACTTCAGATGTAGCAACACATTTTTTTTCTTTTTTCTTTTTTTTTTAAATTTTATTTAACCTTTTTTTAGAGGACTGAGACATTGTCTTCAATGTCTGAGAAGAATGAAGTAGATTTAGAAGACATTACCTAATGACTGTTAGAAAATATTTACAAACAGAAAGTTAAATCTAATTTACACTTCTTACAAGGGTTACTGCCATCATAATCAGTTGACCAATCCAACGCCAAAGTCATGGGATATGGCTCTAGTTTCTAAGCTTGCGAGAGATCTAGTAGCTCATTAGCAATAGGAGAACAAATAGAGTTTTTTTCACTGAGGATTGCATGAAATAATTATTGATTGCATGATTAAGAAATGCTATTAAGTCATCATAAAAGTTATTAACATTTAACAAACTGATGAGTTTTTTATGGATATTCACATAAGCCTAAGAAGCAAATATAATTAGCGCATCTAAAGTTGCAAGATCTCCTAATAAGAAAATGAAGGTGTCAGCATGATTTAACATTTCAGATATTCTTACTTGCATACTTGAGACAACTAATTATTCTGTAGTTGTTGGGCTAGGCAGACATCCTAAAAGTTTTAAGGCTTTTGAAATAATGTCTAGCACTTGGCTTTCTTGAATGAAAATATCTTTTGAGAAAAGTTTTGATAACCCTCGGTCACCTCCTCCATATACTAGATGTAATTTTTTCTTTTCTATAGCACGACTAAGATCTATGGTTGCCTGAATGAACTCCTTATACTTTCTATAATGGAATCCAGAAAGTACACAAATGTTCTTAAGTTATTTATTTGAACGAAAAAAGATGCCTACAATTTAGCTTCCTTAAACGAAAATAACTTATAAGATAAGCTTTGATAACTCTCGGTCACCTCCTCTAAATACAAGATGTAATTCTCTCTTTACCATAGCACGACCAAAATCTATGGTTGCCTGAATAAACTCCTTATACGTTTTATAGTGAGATTCATAAAGTACACAAATATTCTTAAGTTGTCTGTTCAAAGTTACTGCTATTAGAACAATTAAAAAAAAAACAAATTTGCGAGTGCTTGAAAAAGAGCACTTATTTAAAGATCTTGATGACATACAAAATGATACACAGCTGTAAATGAGGTGGTATGTTTGTCAAATAACACGTAAAACTTGTGGCTAGATAATTCAAAAGCAAACAGTAAAAAGAAAAAACAAACAACAATTAGATATAAAATTACAACAACAATAATAATAATATTGCAAAAGACAAGAACAATAAAATAAAAGGATGTTTACTGGTAGTTGGATCGTGGTTCATATCTTCCTCTGATTTTATGTTCAGTAATGACTAGAACGTCCTCTATGGGTTTAGGATAGGCTTCCAATATATTTTTATTATAAATTAGCAAACGTGGTCTTTTAGAGTCAGATTTCTAAGACTAAACTATGCACTATTCGTTTGGAATAGCTTTTATAAATTATGAATCTCACGTTGCACATATTCACTCGGATGCATCTTAAAAGATCGTAAAATATTATCTAATGATTCTTCATTCATGCACTCCTTAACGAATTTAATTTTATTTTCACGATTTATAGAAACCATACCTAAAGTTTTACAACATGGTTTATTATAAGTAAGTCTTACACAGTTAGGATATTTACATGCGAGCTACTAAGCTCTTTTTTTTTTTAACAAATAAGCTTTTACCAACAAATGTCAGAAGAAATTCCATTGATTATTAACAAACTAATTCATTCACAACGAGTTTTGTAAATTTTCTTGAGAGCATTTTGAGGGTAAGAAGGAAAACATTTATGCAATTTATGTTGTATTCTTCCATACTTGATTTTAAGGTTTTAGTTATTGTAGGAAATTAAAAATATTAACTCAAAAAGTCATGGAGTACCGTTATCCACCATTTATATAGGGAAGTGAATCAAAACATATCAAAGAAACAAATCAAGTCAAAAGTGAAGGAAAACAAAACAACAAAATAAAACACACAATGAATACAATCAAACATGTAACTCACCTTCGTTCTTTTATTGAATTTACCTTAATTTCCAATTGGAGTTCATAAATACCACTCTCTATTTCCTTGAGTTGTCTTTCTAGATCTTCAAAGTGGGATACTAACACTGGTGGTCGTACGTAGATCCTAAATAGGATGTGATTTACAAATTCAGAGCAACCTTCTTAGGTGAAACTTTACACGTAAAATTTCTCTAAGATGTTTGAAAAGGATTATTCTCATGGAGGTACATGACATATATAAAAAATGGTGAAATGAAACACAATTGTCAAACAAAAACAATTAAACAAGTAACAGCGTAAGACACTTCATTCAAGATAGAAAAAAGAGAAAAAAAATTAAACAATTCAAATGGCTGAGTAACAATAAAACAAAATGACAAAAAGTTAAAACAAAATGTTTAATCAAGATTTGGTAGGTTACTCAAATTGATTTAAGTATCTACTTTACATGATTGGCATTCTAGATATGATTTCAATTTTTGACCATTAACTTTAAATGTGACACTATCCTTTGGATTCTCAGTTACTACGACCCATATGGATTTTTTTTACAACAAATGGGTCAACCCACTTTGACTTTAACTTCCCTGAAAATAAATGAAGACAAGAATTATAAAGCAACACTTCTTGAGCAATCTCAAATGTTTTCCAAAAAATTCTTTTATCATAAAAAACTTTGGTTCTTGTCTTAATGATTATGGAATTCTCATATGCATAATTCCTTAATTCCTCAAGTTCATTCAATTGCAATTTGTACACATTACCAGCATTATCAAGATTTAAACGCACAAGATCGACCTAAAAGAGGGTGTTTGTATTCATTTTTGAAACATAGAAAGTCTATGTGCACATTAGGGCAAATCCTTGAGGTTTAAGTGTATGTTTGCCTTTAGTTTTATTCGACATATTATATGTATTCTTGCTGCCACATTGAGGTAAAGAGTTTCATACATTCGTATTTGTTTTTCAGCTGGGTTCATCCACTGTATACTTTACTGCTGTGCTGTTTAGTGCGATATTCACCGAGCCAAGAGCACCTCCCCGAGAAAAAGCTTCCACAGCCGGTTGACCAAAATGAGGATCCCTAGTAAAAGTACCAAACAAAGGGTTCCACAAGCAAGTTATTAGTCTGGGGATCCCTATTGAGAAGTAAGTCACGTCACTAACTTTCTGTTGATTGCGTAGCTACTTAGTATTAAAATTTGTTTTATCTCCCTATTTGCGAATTCAAATTGACCACTTGTTTGAGGGCAATAAGGGGTAGCAGCTTTATGTGTAATTCTATATTTCTTTATTAAGAGCTCAAATGACTTGTTACAAAAATATTTACCTCTATCACTAATAATAGCTCGAGGTATTTCAAATATGCTCAAAAGATTTCCTTTTAAAAAATATATCATAGTCTTGTGATCGTTGTGCCAACAAGAAATTACTTTAATCCATTTTGAAACATAATCAATGGCAACCAAAATATATACAAATCCAAATGATGATGGAAAAGTGCCTATAAAACAATTCTCCAACAATCAAATATTCAATGATAAGGATATGGTTTAAAGACATCATAGTTTTGCTTTGAAATAGACGTTGTCATTTGACAATTTTTACACACTTTGCAGCATGCATATGAATCTTTACATAATATAGGTCAATAAAATCTACATTGCAATATTTTTAAAGTTGTTTTTTTTAGAAAAGTGGCCACCACATGCTTCAGAATGATAAAATTGAATGACCGTACTTACCTTGTCATTTGGTATAAATCTTTGAAAAATTTTATACGAACAACATTTGAATAGGCATGGATCATCCCAGTAAAAACTTTTTACTTTTGTTAAGAATTTCTTCTTGTCTTGGGAGCTCTATTTTTATGGTCTTTCACATTTTTAGCACCCTTTTTGTCCTTCATTGTCAGGTTAAATTCTTAAAGTTGCAAAATCCATTATATCAATCTTGTCTTGGCATCGTGTCTAGAAAATAAATATCTTTTTGATCACTTGTGAGTTGGGATGAAATTACCATTGGATAGGTCTGCTGTTCTCCAAGATATGCATACTTTAATTCTTTTGGTAATGACTTTAATTCGAGCTTTGATGCTTTATCTTTGTTTGGCACTTCAAGTTATATCATATCTGCTAGAAAAACTTTCTTTTACATCTTATGTTTTTTTTTTTCACAGTGCACATATCTTTCAGCAATTCAGGATAAGATGGTACTTGTTTAATAATGTCCAACAAAGGAATGTTGACTTTGACTATTTAAAGACTTCATAAATTTCTAGACTGTGGTTTGATTTCTTTGGCTTGACTATTGCTTGAGGAAAACGAGAGTATATGAGGAGAGTTCGTTATTTCTTTATAGGTTAAAGGTTCAATAGATTCTTTCTTATTCTCTAAAATTAAATCTTTACTAGTTCACGAGTGTCCAAAATGTGTTTTTCGACAACTTTACAATTACGAAGGGTTATAACCAATTTGAAATGGCTCATATTTTGGTTTCCTACTTACCCATTTGAGGATGTCGTTGACTCTTGGGGTTTGGTTTAGGTTGAGCAGAAAACTTACATTTTTCATGCATGTTAAGAGTATAAGTAAGTTTGAAGACAATTTCTGTCAAATTAGTTAATGTTTGCATCATTTGGTTATTGATTGACTCCTATTTTTCAATGAATGAATGCATGTCTTCCAAAGTTTTTTTGGTGGTGAGACATATGGTGGGTAACTTTGAAAGTTTTAGAAATTTTAACGTGGAGGAGCTGGTTATGAAGGTTGTGCATGATTGTCATTTCTCCAATTGAAATTTGGTGGTTTTCTCCAACCAAAGTTGTAGATTTGGGAGTATGGATTATGATTCAACTTTTTGAAATTGTTAACGTCATTTACTTGTTCGTTCAAACTTTATCTCAGAGCTGATAAGGTAGGACATTTCTGCATAAAATGGTCAGTAGAATCGTTAACATAACATGAAAAATCTAGAACAAAATTTGCATAATCATTCTTTTTCGAATCTAATATTTTGAATTTTCTAGTTAAAGATGAAAATTTGGCTTGAAGGTATTAGTCTTTTCTAAGATTGTACATGTCGCCACTAGATGGATATAGCTGGGGTTTACTCGATGACTCATGCAAACTGATTATGTCCTAATGTTGTGCATTCTCTACTATATTGTCAAGATAATATAATGCATCTTCATAACTTTTGTTCCTAAATTCACCATTAACCGATTTGACTTGGCTCATACGTCTAGAATGTGTTTTTCAATGACTTGTCTACTTTGGGATGTTAGCCCCTTGTAGAAATAAGACACTAACCTCCATGTTTAAAAATCATTGTGTGGACAAATGTTAAGTAAATCTTTATACCTATCCCAACATTGTTAGAGGTTTTCTCCTGGTTTTTGAGTGAAGGTGGTGATTTGTCTTTTGAAAGATTTTGTTCTGTGGGGTGGAAAGATGTTTTTTTTTTTAAATTGTGCTTACATTTCATCATAAGTTTTAATAGACCTTGATATAAGATTTTGTCGCAAAGTTTTAGCTTTTCCCTGAGAAAGCAAAAAGTTAAGTTTGACTATGTTCATGCTATAATTTTGATCAGTACAAGTGTTACAAACTTCCTCAAATCTCAATGCAAGTATGGATTTTCAAATTCAAAACCATGAAAAGTATGTAGAAGTTGAATAATATCAGGTTTGAAATTAAAGCGAGATGTCTGAATGGAAAAAATTATGCATGATGGTGACCATATTCTAGTAAGATGCATGAAATTTCTAAGTGTCCTAAGCTGTTGATAACTCTATGAAATAAGAGTTATCATGACACTTTTAAACTTAAATAAATAATACTTAGAGATTAAATAATGTGTTTTTATTACATTTTTGTTATATTTTGTATAAACATTTATCTTAGTTTATTCACAATAAATTTTATTTGATTTAGAATAATTTGTGTGCTTAAATCATATGCATAATTATAGGTGTCCATAAGCTCAAATTTCAAGGAAGGAATGCTGATGCAATAGGCTTGCAAAAATAAGGAAAGAACATGGCTATAAAAGGGTTGAAGCAAATTTGGAACAGTGCAGTTGTTATAGCCATTGCTGTAGCAACCATTGCTGTAACAATCCTGGAATAAAGACAGAGAAAATTCTGTGCAGGATAATTGTAAAATTGATATCTGCAGTTTCCTAATCTGACTTATGCGCGACATAGGCTTCCGTTTACCCTAATTTTCAACTATAAAAAAAACACACATTATAAGGAAAAGGGGAGTCGTCACCCAAAGAGAAAAACCACAAAGAAATAAAAGAAAAAAAAGATTCAAGAGAGAGATTAAGGGCTGCACAAGAAGAGAATTTACGTAAATAAATCAAAAACTTAGTCCTTCTTATTTTTCTCTTATTTTCTTGTTTACTTTTTAGTTTTGAAGATGTATTTGATGGCTGAAACTTTGTTCTTTATTTTTCTTTTACAAATCATGAACTAAATTTATTTGTGGTTGAGTGATAAACAATCTTTATGGTTTATTGACTAAATTTATATGTTGCTGCATGTTTGCTGTAGCATTTTGTTTTGATAATATTTATTTTTATTCATTATTTTGGTTGATCACCCATTTAATGATATTAGCTAAAGAAAAGCCACAAAAAAGCCTATCTCAGTGGAACATATCATAGGAATACTTGGTTTTAGATTGGGTTTCCTGGATTAAGTTTTACTTGATCCCAAAAGGGTCATGCTTAATATAAAATTAGTGATGAACTAAATATAGGATTCACCTTGTAGGGTAAATAGAACTTAAGTGTGCAATGTTATATCTTATGATGGCATAACAACTGATCACTTTTAGGTTTTATATAGGTATAAGATATCCAACATGTGATAGCTGAGCATACATAAAGATTCTGCCCAGTGCTGTAGCAAATGTTGTAGCAACTGAGCCAAACATTAGAAAAATAGTCAAAATCATTAAAAGAGTTTATTCACTCAACTATTCTATATTTCCATTGGTTTTATCCTTAAGTTTGACGTCATTAGTTACTTTGTTGCATTTTATTTATTGCGTTTTTATTTTAATTAGTATATTAGTTTCATTAATTGTTTTCTTTTAATTTAGAACAAAATCTGCACTGCTAAAATTGCTGTAGCAAATCTAATAACATCGATCCTTATGGAGACGATTTTGAATACTCATCATTATATTATTTGTTTTGTACACTTGCACATTGACACCAATAACATTTGAATTTATATTCAACAGTTGTTCATGAAGATTTGTGAGGTTTGGTTATCTCTGTGCTTTGAAACGTTATCAGCTCCAATGTCGGCCGTGTCTAAGGGTGGCGAAGATAATCTCTTAATTAGTTTGCTACTGTCTGTACGAGACCAACATCGCATTCAATGCTAATGATGTGTGTTAAACAAATGAGTGATGCATAAAATGCTAAATGAAAATTGTACAATTAAAAACAAACTAAAAATTAAATAAGCAAATAAATGTATAGAAATTAAAAATAAATTAATGTGAAATAAAAATAAACAAATTGAAATTTAATTAACTGAAATGAAAATATTAGGCGGTTAAACCAGCCATATAAACAAAGTAATTAAAGGAAACAATTAACAAAATATAACGATGTAGACGGTATTTTAGAACCAGCTATATAATAACATATAAATTAATTGTGGAATGAAAATTACAAGAATAAAAATAGATAAACTGAAAATAAATTAACTGAATTTTAAAAAATACTTTAGGTTGTTGAATCGACTACATAAATTAGCAATAAAAAAATACAAAGGAAAATAAACAGAAAGTGCGGAACTTTCTTTTTTTTTAACGAATTTTAATAATTATCGACTGACTAGAAAATTAATTTAATTTTTTTGTCCTTAATGGTAATTTTAAAAGTCTGAGTCCTTGTCTATAATGTCCAAAAGTCCAAGTTCACATAGACTTAAGTCCAAAAGTCCAAAAGTCCAATGAATAAGTTATAATCTAGTGATCCAAGTTCCACTTCGATTTAGGGATTGATTCACAAAGTTTCTGGGTTAAAATGAAAGTATTCACAAGTTTTATGGCAATGCTATGATTATAAGAGAGAGAAGAGAGCTAATTAAAATTTTACAAAATGAATTATTAGAACCAAACAAAGGAATGGCGTAAGGGAGATGCTCAACATGGAAAATAATAGAGACGAGAATAAAAAATTAAAACTAAAATTGGCACTAAATTTAAAAAACTCCCCAACAATGGCACTAAAAATTTGGCACGACTTAAAAGTGTTATTACTCGATGAGTCCGGTGTTGAAGCACAAGGAATTTAAAATATAGTGGTCAATTTATTAAAAAAAGAAAATTAAATGCGGGAAAAGAAATTAATAGGAATCAATTTTAAAATATGGTAAGGTTACGGGATCCACTCTTGGATTTCAAATTATGGTTATAACACTTTCTCAAATTTATATTTTGCATTTCTTTTGTCAGTTGCTTATTATGTCATTTAATTTTTAACTAACTAACCATTTGTGTGGATAAATATAGGACCGAGTACTTGATGTACCACAATTATATTGGAGTGTCAGCATCATGTCAAAATATCATATAATTCTAAAGAGATCTGTATTTATAAATTAACATGACTTAAAAGAAACCTATAAGGAAGAAAAATACAAACAAATAAAATAAACTGTAACACTCACTTGAGAAAGTAATTGATTTAATAATTTGAATGCTTGAACTTTACCTTTCACCTTAATTTAGAAAATTTAGCCACGAAAAATAAAATACTCATTTTATTTAATAAACTTCTATATTATATTATAAGAAAATTGATTATACAAGAAAATAGAAGAAAAAAAGAGAGAATGAATCTCTCAAGTTTCCTCTCGTTCTCTCCCGCTCTCTCATACTGCCCCTTACTTTTTGTAGGCGAGGAATGCGTCCTTTTATTTTATTTTATTATTAGTTATTTTATTTTATTATATATATATATATAAGTGTGATGGTCAAGTGGCAAAATGGCCGCCTAACCATTACCAGCATGTTTGCTTACTTTTCATCCTTTTTTAAAATTTTTTAATTTTTTAATTATTATTTTATTTTTTACATCTCCTCAATAATGCATTCCAAATGGCTCCAAGAATTCTTCTTTATTTCTCGCTTGTAGTTCCAATTCCTTTTTATTTCTGAAATGTATCAACAATATAAAATTAAAATAAAATTATCATATTACAAATTAATTTATTTATGTATTTGAGAAGTGTTAAGATAGTTTGAGAATAATGAGCACATTAATTGACATTACAAGTGAAAAATGATCATTTTATACTTATTAAATGTACACTTTTTAGAGTCAATCACCTATCAAGGTCGGAATTAAATATGATATTGATGAAGATTTTGTCTTAATAATCATAGGCCAAGAGTGAGCTTTTGTGGTTGGGTTATTGTTGATTGCTTTAGATTGAAATAAGTGAATTCATTTATAATATTTATTGTGATTATATATGTAACTATTTATGAAAGGAATAATGTTGTTCAAATGGATTGTCATTTTACTTTTTTGGAAGTTATTTTATTGTTATAGTTTATGATAATGAGTTATACTTTGGTTAAAAACTAATTTAAAATATTTTCTTAAATTTGTTTTCAAAATGACTTGAAAATACTTTTTTGTTCATAAATTGTTCCTAAAGAAATATTTATAAAGCTTTGACAATTAAATGTCTTATAGGAGTGTTTTATTGACAATGAAAGATTGAAAATTTGTATTTAAGGTTTTGGCTCATTATCTATAGTTACCGTTATTGATATGACCGAAGAGTTATCTATAGTGTGAACACCTATTGATGATTATTGTGGGGTACAATACCCTGATTGAATTATTGGATAGGTCACTAGGATTACAGGTGACACATTAGTTGTCCAAGTCAATGAGAGTGTAGGTGACACTATGTAACATGAGCTGTTGCTTTAAGTGAAATGATTTATTAAACAAATGGTTATATGTTCAAATGATTTCTGGCTAGTAATTGAATGAATGAAATGTATTATTAATAAATGATTTCTTAAAGGATTATTAATTGAAATGATTATTATATTATAACTTAACTAATTATGAGTTTTATTATAATGTACATATGAAATAGATTATAAAATGATTGTTTGTTTCTAATTTCTAGTACTTCAAAATGATTATGATGTACTTTATTGTTATTAGTAGCCTTATGCATGAGTTTGCTTATTGGATTGATAGCTCACTTCTCATCTCCAACATTTTGCAAACGGATTTTAGAGATGTGGGTTTTTGGGTTTACAGAAGAGAATTTGTTAATTGAAAATTTTGGTATTTTCTTGATAAATAAATTATTGCTACTTTTTATTATTGTTTAGAGCTGAATTTTGTTTTGGAGGATTATTATTACATTTGTTGTTTTAGAGACTATGTTTCAGCTATAGACAATTTTGATTTTCTTTTGGGAGTAATAACAAGATTAATGTTATGAGGTTTTATTCCAAATTCCTTTTGAGATTCTTGGGCGAATTTGGAGTGTTACATTTGTGGTATCAGAGCAAAATGTTATATAATTCCGTAGATATTTAAGGTCAATGATTAATAGCTTAAGATTTAAATTCCATAGAGGTCTTGCACATTTTAAAGACTGATAGTAATGGTGAGGTTTCCTTTGGGGATATTCAGGACGTTAACAAAATTTCAAATGTATTTTTTGAGGATTTGCCTGGTTTGCCTCCTAATTGAGAAATCAAATGTTTTATTGGTTGATTGCCTGGCACTACATCTATCTCCAAAGTGCTTTACCATATGGCACCTGTTATGTTGAAGGAATCAAAAGTTCAAATGCACGAACTTCTTGATAAGAGCTTTATCCACCCTTGTTGTATCACATTGGGGAACTTGATATTGTCTATTAAGAAAAAAAATTGTCTTATGTAATTATGCATTGACTACCAACAATTTAATTCGATTACCATCAAGAACATATATATATTCCCCATATTAATGATCTTTTTGATCAACTGCAAGGTGCAATTATATTTTCCAAAATTGATATGTGATTTGAGTACCATCAACTAAGAGTGAATAATGAACGTTGCTTAAAATAGCTTTCTGAACTCATTATGGGCATTATGAATTCCTTGTGATGCTTTTTGGATTAACCTGCTCCATCAATATTTAGGGACTTAATTAATAGAGTCTTTTGATCTTTTCTTGATCGATTTGTCATTATTTTCATTGATGACATGTTGCTGTACTTTAAAATCATATAGGAACATGAGGAATATTTAAGGGTGGTTTTTCAAATATTCTAATAAGAAAGCTTCACTCAAAGTTTTTGAAGTGTCAGTGTTGGCTCCACTAAGTAGTTTTACTAGGGCATATTGTTACTAAAGAGGGCATCTCCAATGATGTGGGCAAGGTTGAGTTATGGTAAATTAGCCAAAACCAACTGCTGTTTATGAGATTAGTAGTTTTTTGGGTTTGGCTAGTTATTATAAGTGGTTCATGAATAGATTCTCTAGTCCTACTGCTCCATTAACAAAGTTGATTAAGAAGAATCCTAAATTTCAATAAAGTGACGAATGTAAGATGATCTTCCAAGAATTAAGAATAGACTAGTTTCTACTCGTGTTCTAACAGTTCCTTCTAGTAGCAGTTGTTGAGTGTTAGAAAATGTATATTTATAAAGGAGAAAATCATCATTTTACATTCCAAGTCTTACTAACAACCCTTACTTTTATGCATTTAACCTTTTTGTAATTTAATTATGTGTGTTTTATTTTTATTAAGTATTTTATATATTTTAGGGGCATTATAGTCATTTCAAAATAAAGGAGAGATCATACGGCGAAACGGACATTACTTTTGAACTCAGGACGATCAAAAACCTTAGGAGGAGTATAAAAGGAAAAATAGTACTATTTACGTGTACGGTACTATCTACGTTACTGTTCACGACACTGTTCACATAGACGGATCGATGACGTGGCATTGACCGATGATGTGGCATTGACTGATGAGGTGTCACAATCCTGTTGGACTAAAATTCTTATGTACTGTTGATGGCGACGTGGCAGCATATCAGTAGACGAAAAATTTCGCGTACGGTGCATGCATCACACATGATTATTTTCAACCAAACCGCGTCACTGTTCACCCGGGTCAAACCGTGTTACTGTTCATCCGCATGGTCAAACCGCGTACTGTTGACAGATGACGTGGCGCAATCCTGAGCGTCCAAACTGTTTTTAATCCGATGGTCATGATTTACTCCATGTATCTATAAAAAGGGGGCCTCCCCCCCTAATTTGATATCTCTGAATCCATTTTTGGGATCCATTTTCTGTAATTCCTTTTCTATCTTGTATTTTCTATGTATTTTAATAAATTTTCATTTTGCCCCTAATTCAATTATGAGTAGTTAATTTTCTTTTAAGCTTGGGTTGAAGGTGAAGTCTCAACATGTGTCATGGGCTTTATTTGGTAAATTTATTTTCTCTTCCCCTCTAATTTTTGTGGATGTTTTGACTTCTCGTCGACAAATAATACTAATCTTGTTTAGTACCGCCTTGGTTTCACCGGCCCTCTAGTACAAGGTTATTATTATTTGGCACGATAAGCTCTTAGCACCATATTTATTAGAGCGTGGTTCATGAGGTGTGGATTCCTCCCTCATGATTTAATTGGCATTAATACAGATTATTTAGCCCATGATGGATGTTGATACGGATCCAGATACCAAAGTACGTCATTTCAATAGAATTCTCTCTAATTTATTCTCGTCATTTTAATTCCAATTATTAGAATTTATTCTCGCCATTTTAATTTAAGTTTTATTATATTCCAAATCATTTCCACCACAAATCCAATCACCCATTTACAAAATTAATTCTACACACAATTAAAATCCATCTTCTCGTGGGATCGACACTCGTCACCATTGATCTATACTACAACAGATTCGTGCGCTTGTGAGTACATTAAAATTTGTACAACAAGTTTTTGGCGCCGTTGCCGGAGAGGTAAGTAAATTTAATTCATACAATTAATTTTTGTGAATAATTTCTTTGAATTAATTTTCTTATAGTTTTTTTATTATTTAAAAAAAAGCGAATCTGTATTTAGAGGTTAGTATTTCTTTTGCTTTTCTCTTCTTTAAATTTCTGTAATTTAATTTTCAAGTTATTTATTTTATTTTTCTTTGTAATTTTTTATTTTTGTTTATCTTACTAATTCTTTTTAGTTAATTTATTTCACGTATTTGTTTTAGTGTGTTTTTATAGAACAGTTGTAACAGCGCAATAAGGTTAATATTGTAATTTCTCACTCTTGTTTATTTTTATTAATTTTATTCTCATTATTTTTTGTATTTCTTGCATGCATGGTCGTAGGTCTTTATTACCTAATCTTGAACCTATAGACCTTGAACTTGAGAAAACACTTCGCACACACAAACAAGTTAAAAATAAAATGGATTTGCAACCACAGGAGATGTCATTTAAGGACTATTTTAGTCCCTTAGCTAATTTGAGCACATCATGTATAAGATACCCAAATGTAGCTGCTAGGAGTTTTGAAGTTAAAACCTAGTGTGCTAAATTGTCTCCCCACATTTTATGGCCTAGAAAATGAGGACCCATACAATCATTTGAATGATTTTCATGCCATTTGTCAAACATTTAAATATGAGAATTTTTCAGATGATGATGTTAAACTTAGATTATTCCCATTTTATTTAAAAGATAGAGCTCGTTCATGGTTAAATACTTTGCCTGCTAATAGCATCTCATTATGGGAACAAATGGTAACGAAATTTTTAAATAAATATTTCCCAGTGCATAAAACCAATGCTATTCGCAGGGAAATCTCAGAATTTACCTAGAGAGAGGACGAGCAATTTTTCGAAACATGAGAGCGATTCAATGGGCTACTCTTGAAGTGTCCACATCATGGGTACGAGAAATGACACCAATGCCAATACTTTTTGGAGGGATTACTACCAAATGTGCAAGAATGGCTAATGGCAACAAGTGGAGGAGAGCTAATGTCAAAAAGTGCATCAGAGATTTGGAAATTTTTCTAGCGACAAGCAGATAATTCCCAACAACGGAGTCGATCACTCAGGAATACTAGAAGAATTAAGGGAGTAAATGAGGTTCACATTGGCGAGTCAAGTTCAAAAATTAAAGAAATCAAAGCGATAATTGAAGGTCTCTCTCGACAAATAGCATCGTTATCGACTGCTAAATCAACAGAGGCACATGACCCTAGCTCATATCCAGATCAAGCCAATGCCATAGGTGTAATGAGAAAGCCATCAAATTACAACCCATACTCCAACACATATAACACTGGATGGAGAGACCACCCCAATTTTTCATGGTCTCAAGGATTCTAACAAAATGGACCAGCAGCTCCAGCTCCACCAATGCAACTAATTCCTCAAGCTTCTCAAGCCTCTCAGCCCCCATTCAGACCATACAATCAAAACCAGAACTACTCTCAACCCAGACCATGGGAGGATACATTTAAGAATTTCAAGAATGCTATTCACTCCACGATTGAGCAACATAACTGCACCATTGATGAACTACGAAATAAGTTGAGAGCAGGCTTCAATTTACAAGCCCAATCAGTTTCAAGCCTCGAGAAGATGGTGGGACAGCTTGCTTCTTCAGTTCAGACCTTGGCAATGACTGTTGAGAAAGGCAAGTTTCCAAGTCAACCAGTGCCTAATCCTAAAGGAGTGCATGAAGCAAGTACCAGTTCACCACAGCAGCATGGAGATGTCAAAGCAGTCATGACCTTACGAAAAGGAAAAGAAGTCGACAACAAAGTGGAGATGCCGGTGACAAAAGAAAATCAAATTGTACCTGTGAATGTTGAGGACTCACCACCGAGGAGAAAGAAGAAACCAACCCACAAGAATACGTTCCAAAAGCTCCATTCCCCTAGAGGTTAGCTAAAGGCAAAAAGGGAAAATCCACAGGTGAGATTCTTGAAATCTTCAAACAGGTAAGTGTTAACATCCCTTTACTTGATACGATTAAACAAGTTCCATCTTATGCCAAGTTTCTTAAAGACTTTTGTACTAAAAAGAGAAATATGCATATTCAAAAGAAGACATTTTTAACAGAAAACGTTAGTTCTATCCTCCAACATAAAATTCTTCTTAAATGCAAAGACCCAGGCTCCCCCACTATCTCATGTAGCATAGGGAACCACATAATTGAGAATGCTTTGTTGGATTTAGGAGCTAGTGTAAATCTGTTGCCTTACTCTGTTTTCGTGAAACTTGGACTCGGAGAATTACACCCAACTCCAGTGGTGTTACAACTTGCAAATCGGTCCACGAAAATACCCCGTGGTATTGTGGAGGACGTGCTTATCCAGGTAGACAAGTTTTATTTTCATGTTGATTTCATTGTAATTGACACTCAACCAATACAAGATTAAAGGAAGCACATCCCCATTATCCTAGGCCGACCTTTCTTGGCAACTGCGGATGCTCACATTCAATATAGAACTGGAAATATGCAGTTGTCCTTCGGTAATATGACTATGGAACTGAACATCTTCAACATTGCCAAACAACCTCACAGTGCAGATGATGGAATTGTTGATGTGGATTTAATAAAAGCATTAGTTGATGACACTTTTGTTTCAAGCCTTAGTGATGATCCTTTACAAACATGTTTAACTCACTTTAATTTGGATTTTGATATTGACAGATCAGTCGATGAGGTCAACGCTCTATTTGACTCAGCACCATGTATGGACACTAATCAATGGAAGTCAAGAGTTGAACAACTAGTACCATCAGAAAAGAAACTGATTCCATCATCAGAATCACCACCGAAGCTCGAGCTCAAACCATTACCTAACACTTTGGAATATGCATTTTTGGGAGAAGAAAGTACTCTACCGGTAATCATTTCATCATCCCTAAACGACGAACAAAAAGGTAAGTTGTTGGATGTTTTGAAAGTGCATAAAGGGGCATTAGGATGGACCATATTAGATATAAAAGGTATAAACCCAGTAGACTGCATGCATTACATTCACCTTGATGAAAATGCTAAATCTACTAGGGAAATGCAACGTCGGTTAAATCCTAACATGAAAGAAGTTGTTAGAACTGAAGTCCTTAAACTATTAGACACATGTATCATTTACTCAATTTCTGATAGTTTATGGGTCAGTCCTGTACAAGTTGTCCCCAAAAAGTCAGGAGTCACAGTAGTTACCAATGCTGATAATGAATTGATACCCACTAAAGTGACTACAGGATGGCGTGTATGCATTGATTATAGAAAATTAAATTCTGTCACACGTAAAGACCATTTTCCTTTACCATTTATCGATCAAATGCTTGATAGATTAGTAGGCCATGAATTTTATTACTTTCTAGATGGCTACTCAGGATACAATCAGATCCTCATAGCACCAAAAGATCAAGAGAAAACCACTTTCACTTGCCCTTTTGACACTTTTGCATATAGGAGAATGCCATTTGGATTATGTAATACACATGCTATATTTCAACGATGCATGTTGAGCATTTTTTCTGATATGGTTGAACGATTTCTTGAAGTCTTTATGGATGATTTTTCTGTCTTTAGTGACTCGTTTGATCAATGTTTACATCATCTAACACTAGTTCTGCAGAGATGCATAGAGAAGAACTTAGTCTTAAATTGAGAGAAATGCCATTTTATGGTAAAATAAGGTATTGTTCTCGGTCACATCATTTCGAGTAAAGGTATTGAGGTTGACAAAGCCAAGGTGGATCTCATTTCTAATCTTCCTTCAACCAAAACAGTCAGAGAAGTAAGATCTTTCCTTGGGCATGCTGGTTTCTATAGACGTTTCATTAAAGATTTTAGCAAAGTTTCTAGACCCTTATGCAATCTACTTGCTAAGGATGTACCTTTTGCTTTTGATGATTCATGTCTTATGGCGTTTGAAAAATTAAAGCAGTTGTTGACATCATCACCCATCATTCAACCCCCAAACTGGAGCTTACCATTTGAGCTCATGTGTGATGCATCTGATTATGCAGTAGGAGCAGTATTAGGATAAAGAGTTGATCGAATTCCCCATGTTATTTACTATGCTAGTATGACATTGAATGATGCACAGTTGAACTATTCAAATACTGAAAAAGAAATACTAGCAGTAGTGTTTGCATTGGAAAAATTTCGGTCTTATCTCATTAGTTGTAAAATAATTATATTCACAGATCATGCTGCTCTGAAATATTTTCTCACAAAGAAAGATGCAAAAGTTAGACTAATTCGTTGGGTGTTACTTTTACAAGAATTTGACTTGGAATTCAAAGATAAAAAAGGGACAGAAAATGGTGTGGCGTACCATCTCTCTCAGTCTACATTTTGACACAATTATAGAGCCATTACCATTGAATGAGTCATTTCCAGATGAACAATTAATGAATGTGGAAGTATTACCTTGGTATGCTGATATAGTTAATTATCTTGTTACAAGTAAACTTCCAGAGCATTGGACCAAGCAAGACAAGGCTAAATTCTTTGCAGAAATAAAGAATTTCTTTTGGGATAACCCGTATTTGTTCAAGTATTGTGTAGATCAACTTGTTAGACGATGTGTCCCAGAAAATGAAATTCAGAATATCCTTTCATTCTGCCATGAACAAGCTTGTGGAGGCCATTTTAGTGCTAAGAAAATAGCGACTAAAGTTCTACAATGTGGTTTTTATTGGCCAATTATATTTCGATATGCTTACACTTTCTATTCTTCATGTGATAGGTGTCAACGAATGGGGAACATTACACGAAGGAACATGATGCCATTAAATCCAATTTTAGTGGTTGAGATTTTTGACGTATAGGGTATCGACTTCATGGGACCCTTTCCCCCTTCTTTTGGCCATCAATACATATTGGTTGCTGTTGATTACGTATCGAAATGGATAGAAGTGATTCCATGTACAAGCAATGATCACAAGGTGGTGATAGGATTTTTAAAAAGCAACATTGTTTCACGCTTTGGATTCCCTCGAGCAATAATCAGTGCCCACTTTTGTAACAAAGCATTCAAAGCTCTTTTGACAAAGTATTAAATCACTCACAAAGTGGCGACTCCGTATCATCCGCAAACCAATGGCCAAGTTGAGATATCCAATCGAGAAATAAAGCACATACTAGAAAAGACGGTGAGGCCAGACAGAAAAGATTGGTCATTAAGACTTGATGATGCATTATGGGCATACAGAACGGCTTTCAAGACCCCGATTGGGATGTCATCCTACAGGCTAGTGTATGGAAAAACTTGCCACCTACCTGTGGAACTCGAGCATCGTGCGTATTGGGCCATCAAGAAATTCAACTTTGACATGCAGCAAGCTAGCTCAGAAAGAAGATTACAGCTGGCAGAACTTGAAGAAATTCGCAATGATGCATACGAGAATGCCAAGATTTACAAGCAACGAATGAAAGTCTTCCACGACAAGCACATTATGAGAAAATCTTTTACTCCAGGTAAGTTACGCTCTCGTTGGTCTGGTCCCTTTATTATTCATACTATTTTTCCACATGGGGCAATTGAAATTAAGGACCCAAAGAACGGTGTCACGTTTAAAGTGAATGGTCAAAAATTAAAGTCATATCTAGAGTACCAACCACATGGAGAAGACTCCAAAATAAATTTGAGTGACCCACCAAATTTGAATTGATTTTTTTTTCTTTTCGTTGATTTGATTTTTCTTTCTTTCTTTCTTTTTATTGTTCTTTTGCTAATTGAAATTATTTTTGCATAAGTGTGTTTGTTTTACCATTAAGTTTTCTCTTATCATTTTTACTCATGAGTACTATACTTAGACCGTTCCTCCTGAACATTCTTAAACCACTTTAACGTGTCAAAACTCATCTAAAAAGGCAGATTTGATTTTGTAAACACAACGCATTTGGGCTCTACAACCACCAGAGTTAGTAGCCTATGTTGAGGGTTTAGAAAACCAACTCAGAGACATTGAGAGAAGTGTTTACGACATCCAGTTTGAGCTTAAGGTAAATTCCATAAGAGGACGATTTTAATTTTCTTTGTGTGTTTTAATTTATTTTTCTGTTTGTGTGCTTTAATCGATGAAGTGGCGGATAACGGTACTCCGTGACAATCAAGTCGGTTACTTCAGTTTTCCCATAATAACTGATATTCTGAGGTGAAGGTATGGACAGAAACGAGATCTTAGCGAAGCTTCACAAGCGATTCCCTTCACTTCCTCAGAATGCTCTCCTTACGATCTACAAAGCTCGATCCGAACGCATGCGATTACTCATGAAGAATAATATACCTGCTGACATCCGTTGGTTAATCGAGGCTAAAGTACGATCGGCAGGTGAGTTACCTCCAAAATTTATTGCATACATGCCTGGTTGTGGTAAAGGAAATTATGCAAGAAAACGACGAGCTCGAAGAATTTCTGTTGCTTGTCATAAGTGTGCCAGAATGAGTTGCAATAAAAACACATATTCTTTAGGAATGGTGTCTGATAATAGGGAAGATAAGATTCAATTCATTAGGGATGGCTTGAATAAGGAGTCATTGGATGATATCCTTTTGTCTCTTGAAACGCATCCCAGTGGATATGTGCAAGGAGCGATTCTTCAGTTATGTCCATTATTCCAGAAAGAGTATGCATGATATAGTCTCGGAAATCTGACTATAAACGACCATGTTTGCCAGTTTATAAGAAAACTGGATGGGAAGCCTATCCTCGACCCATAGAGGGCGTTCAAGCTGTTTCTGGACGTAAAATCAGAGGAAGATGTAAGCCACAGTCGCAACTACCTATAAATATCATTTTACTTTACTATTATTTTATTTCACTGTTGTTTTATCGTTTGCATTATTGTCTTTAATAATTTTATTACTGTTTGCTTTTTCCTTTTTACTGTTTCCTTTTTGACTCGCGAGCCATGTGCTTTACACGTTATTTGACACTGACATGTTACCTCATACACAACTGTGACCCACTATCACCAAGACTCTTAAATGTGATTTTCTTTGTCAAGCACTTACAAATTATTTTTGCGAAGTATCACAATGGCAGCTACTTCCAATAGACAATTTAAGAACATTTGTGTGCTTTCTGGATTTACCTATGGCAAACATAAAGAGTTCATAGAGGCGGCCATAGATCTTGGTCGAAGCATAGCAGCGAGAAAATTACACTTGGTGTATGGAGGAGGTAACCGAGGGTTATCAAAAATGGTCTCAGAAGCAGCTTTTATCAGAGGAAGTCAAGTGTCAGGCATCATCCCAAGAGTCCTAAAACCATTGGGCAGTTCGTCTGACTCATCAATTGGAGAAGAGTTGGTCGTCTCATGTATGCAAGAAATAATAACTGAAATGCTTAATCATGCTGATGCTTTTATTTTCCTTTCAGGAGATCTTGCAACACTAGAGGCTCTTATCACACTAGCATCTTTGCCCCATCTGCACATCCACCAGAAACTCATCGGTTTGTTAAATGTCAATAACTTTTATGATTGCTTTATCGCATTTCTTAACCATGCAATAAAAAATTATTTCATTCCCTCTAATGCGAAAAAACTTTTTATTTGTGCTCACACTGCTAATGAGCTACTTGATCTATTACAAGCTTATAAACCGGAGCCGGACCCATGGACCTTTGTGTTGGAGCGTCCAAATAATGATGGTAACAGTAGCGGCAGTAAGAGGTACAAATTAGATTTAACTCTCCGCCTGTAAATATTTTCTTCTGTGTTGCACCACCCAGGTGATGTCTTCTAAACTCTACTTCTTTCCTTTAAAACATTGAGGACAATGTTTCATTCTGGTTGGGGGGAGGGAATAGTCGACAATTGTGAAATTTTGGTTAAGTTTTTACTAATTTTTTTGTTATGGAAACTAACTGTTGCTAACGTTTTGGTGTTGAAGATGGTTGAATATGGAGTGTAGTGCCTCTAGAAACGCATCTTCATCGTTTGAAAAAAAAACAAAAAAAAATTTCAAAAAAAAATAAAATTTCAGACATTTTCTTTTTCTTTATCAAGTTTTGATGTTCATTTTTCTTCTTCTTTTTAATTTCTCCTTTATAAATATACATTTTTTCTTTAGTGCCTCTAGAAACGCATCTTCTTCATAAAAAAAAATATTTCTTTTTCTATCATTTTAAATGTAACTTTTCTAATTATTTTTTCTGCATCATTTTTATTTCTGCATGCATATTTTCCTTCATGTTTAGAATATGTTGGGGGTAGAATGTTATTTAAAAAAAATGTGTGATTTGTTTTAACATTGGATGACATGATGAATTTCAAATTTTAGTATTTATATTATCTTTGGTCTTAAGTGATGTTACGTCATATTTGCTACTTTACATGTTGATGTCGGAGACAAATATGAGTTGCTTGAAGGAATCAACATGTCATAAATAAGTACCAAGTGAGTTTTTAAGCCTATTATTTTTCTTGGAGAGTAACCCTTTTGCCCATTCTTCATATAGCTTAGCAGTTTATTATTTTATACACGATCTCTAGATTTCTTTTAAGTTAACCCTTAAAAAAAATTGAAAAAAAAAAGAGAAAAACAAATGTGTGTTGCTACATTTGGAGGCCCATCTAACTAGTAGATATGGACGATTATTTAGAGCCCTAAAAGACGATGGAAATGCCATCTTTGTTCCGTTTGAGCCTTTCTAGCCATCTCTTTTGTGATATATCCATAGTTAACCCTTTTGAGCCTTTTTTTTTAAAAAAAAAAACCTTTTCTTTGTCAACTTATCATCTTGACCCACTCTGATTTGGAGTATTACCCGATGTCTTATAAGTTCCATCACCTATTTATGTTTGAGAAAATGTAAATAATTATTTTGTTCAGTGAAATTATGCAAAAAAAAAAACAAAAAAAAATAAAAAAAGTTGTTGTTTCAAAAGAATAACAATAACAATAATAGGTTAAATCCACCTTGCAACTTCCCAAAAAAAAAAAATTTCTCTGCATTTTTCTCAAACGTACACTTTGTTTTCCTTATTTCCTTTCTTTTTTAGCCATATCCCTAACCTACGTTACGTCCTAATAAAAGTCCTTCTTGATTTTAGGGAACTATAGTCTGAAATAGAATCTAGTTATGTGGGCTAAAAAGATGTAGTGGTGCATAATAATAATAAAAAAAAGAGATAAATAAATTGGGTTGACTAACATTTTTATTTGACTTGAAATCGTATTATTTCTAAGCTGATGGCATATTTCTTTCATATTGGTGAGAGCATGTGATATCACTTCTTTATTATTTTCTCTCTCAAGTATCATTTATTGGAGTGACTATTTTTTTATTGGGTTTAATTTCTTTATGAGAGTGTCACTATTTCTAGTGAGAATTTAGGGTTTGACATGTCATTCTTGAAAGTAGCCATAACAGAGTCTACAGGGTTGATTCATGTGGATGGTTAATGTGGATGTGATGTTTCTTTAGACTGGAGATAATGCTTATACTTTTATTTGATTGCTATCATTAATCTGATTGAATAAACACGAGTGTTTCTAAAAATATATATATATATATATATTTTTTTGAATTTGAATTTTATTTTCGCTTTATTTGGTAGGGACTAGCAATAAGCTGGTTGGGCGGTGTGTTGAGTGTTAGAAAATGTATATTTATAAAGGAGAAAATCATCATTTTACATTCCCAGTCTTACTAACAACCCTTACTTTTATGCATTTAACCTTTTTGTAATTTAATTACGTGTGTTTTATTTTAATTAAGTATTTTATATATTTTAGGGGCATTATAGTCATTTCACAATAAAGGAGAGATCAGACGGTGAAACAGACATCACTTTTGAACTTAGGACGATCGAAAACCTTAAGAGGAGCATAAAAGGAAAAATGACACTATTCACGTGTACGATACTCTACGTTACTGTTCACGACACTGTTCACATAGACGGATCGATGACGTGGCATTGACTGATGATGTGGCATTGACTGATGAGGTGTCACAATCCTGTTGGACTAAAATTCTTATGTACTGTTGATGACGACGTGGTAGCATATCAGTGGACGAAAAATCTCGCGTACGGTGCATGCATCACACAGGATTATTTTCAACCAAACCGCGTCATTGTTCACCTGGGTCAAACCGTGTTACTGTTCATCCACGTGGTCAAACCGTGTACTGTTGACTGATGATGTGGCACAATTCTGAGCGTACAAACTGTTTTTAATCCGATGGCCATGATTTACTCCATGTATCTATAAAAATGGGGCCTCCCCCCATAATTTGATATCTCTGAATCCATTTTTGGGATCCATTTTCTGTAATTCCTTCTCTATCTTGTATTTTCTATGTATTTTAATAAATTTCTATTTTGCCCCTATTTCAATTATGAATAGCTAATTTTCTTTCAAGCTTGGGTTGAAGGTGAAGTCTCAACATGTGTCATGGGCTTTATTTGGTAAATTTATTTTCTCTTCCCCTCTAATTTTTGTGGATGTTTTGACTTCTCGTCGATAAATAATATTAATCTTGTCTAGTACCGCCTTGGTTTCACCGGCCCTCTAGTACAAGGTTATTATTATTTGGCACGATAAGCCCTTAGCACCATATTTATTAGAGCGTGGTTCATGAGGTGTGGATTCCCCCCTCATAATTTAATTGGCATTAATACGGATTATTTAGCCCATGATGTATGTTGATACGGATCCAGATACCCAAGTATGTCATTTCAATAGAATTCTCTCCAATTTATTCTCGTCATTTTAATTTCAATTTTAGAATTTATTCTCGCCATTTTAATTTAAGTTTTATTATATTCCAAATCATTTCCACCACAAATCCAATCACCCATTTACAAAATTATTCTACACACAATTAAAATCCACCTGCTCGTGGGATCGACACTCGTCACCATTGATCTATACTACAACAGATTCGTGCGCTTGCGAGTACATTAAAATTTGCACAACTGCAGTGGCTATCTCATTTATGCTGATGCTTCTAAAAAAGGGTTGGGATGTGTATTAATCTAGCATAGTAAGGTAATTGCTTATGTATCTCGACAGTTAAAGAGTTATGAGCAGAACTATCCAACTTATGACTTCGAGTTAGTAGCTGTAGTCTTTGCTTTAAAGATTTGAAGACATTATCTTTATAATGAAACTTGTGAAATCTATATAGATCACAAGAGTTTGAAATACTTGTTCATCTTGAAAGAATTGAACTTGAGGTAGAGGAGATGATTAGATTTTGATTGCCTTAATTAATTATCATCTTGGTAACGCGAATGTAGTGATTGATGCTCTTAGTAAGAAATCATCTAGTTATTTGGCACATATGATCATTACTCAGGGTTACATACTAGAGGATTTGAAGAAGATAAAGAATGAAGTTGTTTTACACAAGCAAACTGAACTTTTGAGAGTTCACCTACTTTGGTTGATAGAATTAAGGTTGCATGAGGATCCACCAATTCACAAAAAAATTTAAGGCAGTGAAGGTTGGACATTAAGAGTTCATACTTGACAAAAACGATGTTCTTTGTTTAGACAACGACTTTATGTACTAGCAGAGGATTAAGCTGAAACGGAAGATTATGTGAGAGGGCCATGTTTCAAGTTCTAGTGTTCATTTCAGGAGTACAAAATGTATCGAAACTTGAATCAAAATTTTTAGTGGAGGATTATAAAGGGTGATATTGTTGATTATGTTTTGAAATGCTTGATGTGTCAGCAAGTGAGAGCACATAACTATAAATTTTATAAATGGGTTGCCCTGCTCGAGTAAAACCTGTGAATTGATATGGGTTGTTCTAAATCGATTGACCAAGTCAACACACTTCTTATCCATAAAGAGTACTGACAAGTTTTGGAAGCTATGCCAACATTTTTTTATAGATGAGATAGTAAGATTTCATAGAGTGCTAGTGTTACCTTTAATTTTTAGAGTGGTTTACAAAAGGAATTTGGGGCCAAGTTAAGATTCAACATGCCTTTTATCCTTAGATCGATACATAGTTAGAAAAGAGTATCCAAAATTTTAAAGGCATGTTATGTGCTTGCATGTTGGATTTAGTAGTTAAGTGAGAAGAACATTTTCCATTAGTGGAGTTTGCTTATAGTAATAGCTTCTGAATTAAAATAGACATGATGCTTTTTGAAGCTTTATATGGATGGAAATGTAGGTCGCCTATTTGTTGGGATGAAATTGACTAAAGAAAACTATTGGGGCCAGAATTAGTTTATATTATTGTAGACAAAATTAAGTTGGCACAAGAGTGTCTTCATATAGCTCAAAATAGGAGAACAATTATGTTGATCAACGTAGAAGTGATCTAGTGTTGCAAGTTGGGGAGTATATTTTCTTAAAGGTTTCACTTTGGAAAGGAGTTTTCCATTTTAGGGAGAGAGGTAAACTTAGCCCTAGAACTATTGGACCTTTGAGATTTTGGAAAGATTTGGCATAGTGACATATCGAGGAGACTTTCAAGCCTTCAAGATGTATTCTATGCTTTAATAGTGACTACTGCTAAAATTGAAGACTGCTGCTGGAAATCAGAATTTTCTACCACCGGTGTTCTAATTCGAAAAATCATTATGATTAATATACAATGAGTTTTATTAACATATGGATAGAAAGACAAAGTGATCTAGTTTAATAAATTATAAAGTTCTTGCTTGGGACTCAATGAAAATAGTAGTTGTATAATATTCAATCTATACTGTTTATAGTTTTTAAGATAACATGATAGCATTACTTCCACTCAAAAACAACAGAAATCAATGCATGATGATACTTTCACAATTTTATCTATATAACACTCACAAAATCATTCAATCGATTACATAAAATCTAAAATAAAATTAGAGGTGCAAAGGATTATAAATACTTGTCTATCTGCAAAACTAAATAAAAATTCAAGAACTTTTTTAATGAAAAATAGAAATATAATGAAAATCTTTTGCTTTTTCTATTCCAAAAAGTTATGAGTTTACTTTTGTATTTGCTGCTATATTCTTTTTTTTTTTTTTTGTTAGCCTCTAGGATTTTGAAAAATAAAATAACGTAAGAGGAGTTTTTATAAAGGTAAACCTTTTAATACCCTCACTCATTAAAGGATGTATTTCTTTGTTTAAAAATATATTTAATAAATTAGTAAGTCAGATAAAAAGTTAAGTAATTTTGAAATTTAAAAAATTAAAACACCCATAAATATCATTAGCCTAAAATACTATATTCTATAAAATACATATTAGAGTAATAGTAATAATAATAAAAACTAATTAGGGGTGAATAACATCTTTAAAGTGTAAAGTAAATATTTTATTAAAAAATAGTTATTTAATCATTAACACGAGTTTTTATTAAAAAATATCTTTATTTTTATAAAAAAATTTAAAATTATATATTTATATATTTTTTGTTTGCAATTTATTTGACATTAATTGGCCAGATTAATATTATTTTATTAAAGAAAAAACAAATCAAACCATTCAACTTAATACTAGCAATTGGATAGAAAAAAAAAATTTAGAGAATCGATCACTCTTACAGAAAATTGGAACAATCAGATAAATCGAAATTAGAAAGCAACAAGAAACACTTGGAACAATCATATATTATTTCCCACTTTACCAATCCTCAAATAAATTGGAAAACGAACCACCTTTCGACTTTGCCCATCTTCATTCCAAGCCCGTCTAAAGTTTTCTATCACATTTTCAGTCAAAAGCTCAACACCCTTATCCTTAGCCGTCTGATACGCTGACCATGACCTTATGTAGGAAAAGTAACCCTCCAGATCCATCGTTTTCTCTATAACAAACCGATCAAACGGTCCCGTACTATCCGCTCCATCCACAGGCTCAAATGGAAAATCAATGGTCATGTACTTGTTGTCCACCAATTTGCGTTGTGGCTCCCAGAACGGGTCAGAATCAACGGTGTAAAACGGTTGGAAAACTGCATCGACGGATACGTTCACTTCTGGGACTGTGTAGCACCATGTAGCTATTACACCATTGGGTTTCTTGAGTACCCATTTGACTTGGTTGTAAAACTGTGGCAAGTCGAACCAGTGCATGGCTTGAGCAATCGTCACCAGATCTACGGTTGATTGTGCTGCCACGTTTTGTTCAAGCTCAGCTATAGACATAGCTGGTGAAGTAAGCTCATATCGAATGTTTGGTAGCTTTGTTGCGAATTCTATTTGTTTGGGGCTTGTTTCCGTGCCTATAACATTTTCGAAGATCCCAGATAACTGAAAATTTGCGTGCACAAGATTTTTCATCACTAATGTCACGTCACTTTCTTTTTTATTTCCCCTAAATCTCACAGATATTATAATTAAACTATTATTTATATTATATTAAACAACTACTATATTATAATTAAATAATTATTAAGAGTAATTTATATTAAATTATAAATTTTTTAAACTCATCAATATCATTAATATTTGAAAAAAAAATTACTCAAGTAAATTGTATCTCTACTCAATTATTCAACTATTCTATGATTGACGGAAAAATTAAATCTTTACGTTCCAATATATGTGAGAGAAGCACCACTCACCGCCGAGTGGCTACTGTCACATCACGTAATTCATTAAAGTAATATTTACCCAACATGCTTACATTAAGGCCACAGAACCGGCAGCCTTCTGTTGGCGTTTTGTGGCCAAGTGTTGGCTTCGGGAAAAAAAAAAATTATCAGAAATGAGCCACAAAAACGGCAACCAATGGTGCCGTTTCTATGGCCCTTCTGTGCCCATCTTGGGCAGGTATCAGTGCTCATTCATTAATGAAAAATAATTAACTAAAAAAAATGTGAATTGTAGACTCACAGATGCAGCGGCCTGGCCGCTTCCGGTGCCGACGTCCCATGCAAGGTCGTGATTGGCTGTCTTGGATGTTATGAATTTGAACAATTCTTCTGGGTAATTTGGTCGCGTTTCCGCGTATTCCTTTGCCTGCTTAATGAACAATTCTGCCATCTTTCTGTTTTTCTAAATATAAGTATTGAGAATTTTTTAGAATTGAGATAAATCTACTCATTTCGTTTCTTCTTTATATAGATTTTAGAATTTCATGAAGCAGACAAAAAGGAAAATTTTAATTAAAAATAAATTTGTTGGGGTTTATCTGGGGAAGCCAATTTGGACTTGGAGAACTTCTGAAAGTATTCAATTTTGACCCGAATTTTTCCTTTTTCAACAAGATTCAAACTTCCCCCCCCCCCCCCCCCCCCTCTTTTTTTCTAATTCAATTTCTTTAAATACGGGTCCAAGTTGCCTTACTTTTTGGACTCCCCCCCCCCCCTCTTTTTTTCTAATTCAATTTCTTTAAATACGGGTCCAAGTTGTCTTACTTTTTGGTCCTTTGCTGTAAAGAATTTTAATAATAATGGGATGGCAAATGGGATTTGTCTTTGTCACGCTCTGTTTTGAGGCCTTTGCTACAATGCATGGATGTATCACATACATGTAAGGAACAAAAAAAAATTAAAAAAATTATTAGCGTTGTTTAGCTGCCACTTGGCAGCCAAATATTTAAAAAAAGAAAAAAATTGGAGAAACAGGTAAAGAGCAACCAGATGCTCTTTGAACGATTAACAAATTATGAAATAATATAATAATAATAAAATAATAAATATTTTAAAACAAAGGCAGATAAGAATAAAAATTTAGTTTTATAATAATAAAAAATTAGTTTCAAGTTTAATGATACAAATATCAAGTTAATGGTAGGTGTTAATGAGGTTAAGTTACTTAAATTTCAAGTTTAATGGTCCCAGTATTAAATTAATGGTAGGTGTTTCATGTTTATTGGTTTATTATTTCATGTTTATTAGTCTATTAATTACATAATTTTCAGGGTTGTAAGTTAATAATCGCAAGTTTTATATTCATTACCTTCAGTTTCAAGTTCCTTTTATTTCAAGTTTAATGATCGCAGTATCAAGTTAACAGTAGGTGTTTTGAGGTTATTGATCCATTAATTGCATGATTTTCAGGATTGCAAGTTAATGATCCCAAGTTTCATATTCATTACCCTCAGTTTTTAGTTCCTTTAATTTCAAGTTTAATGATTCCAGTATCAAGTTAACAATAGGCGTTTCATATTTATTAATCCATTAATTGCACAATTTCTAGGATTACAAGTTAATGGTTGCAAGTTTCATGTTCATTGATCTCAATTTCAAGTTTCTTTAGTTTCAAATTTAATGGTCCTAATATCAAATTAACAGTAGGTGTTTCATGTTTATTGACCCATTAATTGCATAATTTTCAAGTTTGAAAGATAATGACCCCAGGTTTCATGTTTATTGCTTTTAGTTTCAAGTTCCTTGTGGTTTCAAGTTTAATGAGCCCAGTATCAAGTTAATGGTAAATGTTTCATATTTATTGGTCCATTAATTACATGATTTTTCAGTGTTACAAGTTAATGGTCCATGTTCATTGCTCTCAATCTCAAGCCCCTTTAGTTTCAAGTTTAATGGTTTCAATATCAAGTTAGAGGTAGGTGTTTCATGTTTATTGGTCCATTAATTGTATGATTTTCAGGGTTGTAGGTTAATGATCCCAAGTTTCACGTTCATTGTCCTAAGTTTTAAGTTCCTTTGGTTTCAAGTTTAATGGTGCCAATATCAAGTTAGTGATAGGTGTTTCATATTTATTAGTCCATTAATTGAATGATTTTTAAAGTTTCAAGTTAATGAACTTAAGTTTCATGTTCATTACTCTCAGTTTCAAGTTACTTTAGTTTCAAGTTTAATGGTCCTAATATCAATTTTAATGGTAATGGTTTCATATTTATTGGTCCATGATTTGTATGTATTTTTGGATTGCAAGTTAATGATCTCAAGTTTTATGTTCATTACCCTAAGTTTCAAGTTACTTTAATTTCAAGTTTAATGATCCTAATATCAAAGTTAATGGAAGTTGTTTCATATTTATTGGTCCATAATTTGTATGATTCTTAGGATTACAAGTTTATGATCCAAAGTTTCATGTTCATTGCCCAAAGTTTCAAGTTACCTTGGTTTCAAGTGTAATGGTACTAATATCAAGATTAATGGTATGTGTTTCATATTTATTGGTCTAAAGTTTCAAGTTACCGGTTTTACAGGTTTCCATTTCTTACAGATTTTTTTATTATTGAACACTAAGATGAATCTCAGTCATTGGATCCACTCTATTTAATCCAATGGTAATTTTTTATGCATTTACTGTAGTTGCCACCCTCTTCTGAACATTCCATAAAATTGTAACAATACGGGGAGATGCACATTGTGAATGAGGAAAGTACTGAAGCAACAGGTTATCTTTTCTCAACGTGGCCTCCAAGCTTAAAATAATGAAGTGATTCTTGGCATTATATTTTGGGCCCGCATGGTAGTCATATTGGCCGGGAGGAACTTATGCGACAGTAAAAAAATTGGTTCATGTCTTGTGCTCATCATCAATAGAACTTGTGTTTAAGTTCTAAGGTTTTCTGTGGCGAGTTTGATAATATTGTAACCGAATAATAATAGAGCACAAATAATTTTATATAAATTAATATTTAAAAATTGATATGACATGAAGATTGAAGACATTGATCGAAAAGTGACAACTATTATTTTTTTTGTTATGTGGACCCATGATCATTTTATACAATTAATCTCCTAAGCTATATTAGTTTTTATAAGATGATTGTGACTCTATAATTACTTTATCATAATTTTTAAACAATATTTGTTAGTTATACTGTAGAAATAATTAATAGAAAATCAGTTAAATATTTGCTAAATTTTATTTTTAATAGTGACTGTGGTAAGAATACAAATAAC
Source organism: Citrus trifoliata (assembly GCA_018350135.1). NCBI lineage: Eukaryota > Viridiplantae > Streptophyta > Magnoliopsida > Sapindales > Rutaceae > Citrus > Citrus trifoliata. The sequence continues at coordinate 261,549 of VKKW01000208.1, read as the reverse complement.
TGAAAAGAGATATAATATTGAACAAAATTTACTAGCACGTTTGTAAATATAGATATATAACATTTTTTATTATGTATATATAATAATTGATAACTAAAAAATATTTTTGTTTATTAATATTATTTCTTTTGTTTCGTTATTTTAATATAAATGGTAATATTTAAATTTAATAATTTGTTTGATTGTACAACGTTTTGTGTTACACTGTACTGTATTAATTTTTAATTATATTATGTTTGGTGTTGCACTATACTGTATTAATTTTAATTAAATATTTAGAAAATAATATTTATAGGTACTTAGAAAAATACTAAATGTAAAACTCTAAAATTGTAGAAATTTAACATTATTTTTCAATATAAATGTTAAAAAATCATAATTTTTCATAAAATCGAAAGTTATGTCCTTAAATTTTCAGCAGCATAAAATTTATTTTCACTATTGTCCAAATACATAACCTGTTAAATAAAGAATGAAGAAAATAATTTAATCAAATAATCTAGATAATATCACAATATAAATAAATAGTTAAAACCAACAAAATTAGTTCAAAAATTATCTTAGAATGATAGAATAAAAGTTTGTACATACCACAAGATAATTACAAAAATAATAAAGTGATACAATAGTTGTAACATATTCACTAATGAAATGAATTGTGCTAAATAATCTAAGTAAAAGTTCTGTAGTATATGTAATAATATTTTATATCATTATTTATATTATTATTTATATTATTATTTATTTTAAATTAATATTATTCAAAATTATTCATATTTAAATATTTATTATTATTTATATTAAATTTTTAAAAGTAATTAATTTTTATATATTCATTATTGTAATATAATTAAATAATGTAATATTATATTATATTTTTATATATTATTTAAGTACTTATTAGTCATATTAACTTATTAAATATTAATCAATTTTATATATTAATTATATAATATAATTAAGTAAAATATATTACTTAGTTATATTTTTAATATAATAAACATTAAAATATAATATAATATTATTAAATAATAAATAAATAATTTATTAATTTATATAAACTATTATAATGTAAAAATAAAATAAAATAAAAATTAAATTATGTAATGTTGTATTAAACTAAAAATTTATATTTATTTATTATTATTATTATTAAAAATAATATTACCACTACCCCATAAGCTAAACTGAGGTGCATTATCATGCATCACGATTCAACCACTTACTGCACTAAACATGGGGTTGCATTGCACGTAATTAGGGGTTCTAAAACCCCCCAAGAGGATTAAATGTATATGTATGTAGACTTGCCCAAAGGTTTTATCTCAACAGTAGTCACAACTCATTTCAAAACATGTGCATGCATATTCGCCAAAAAGAAAAAGCTTAATTTTTAAGTAGTTGTATTTAGTTGGCCACTTATTTAATCAAGTAAACGATAAATAAATATAATAAATGAAATAATACATGTTTTATAATTTATTTTAAATATTAAACACAATTATTTTTCGAAAATCAATCATAAGAAAAATATTATTGATGTCAAGATATTTATAAGAATTACAAACTATTTTAAATATTAAATATATTATGTTACACCAGTTTTACAAAATTTTAATTTTTTTAATCCACAATGACTTTTAAATTACCTCACCTTAATTCTAAATAAGATCTAAATAAACTATATATTATTAATTTCTTGAAGTTGAGGTTTAGATTCAGTAGAAGAAGCAGCCTTGTTAAGGACTTGGGTTTTGTGGGCAATAAATAAAAACAAGAGTTACTAATTTCCTACTTTTCCAATTCTCAAATAAATTGGAAACCGAGCAACCTTTTGACTTTGGCCGTCTTCGTTCCAAGCAACTTTAAACTTATCCATCACATTATCTGTCAAAAGCTCAACACCCTTGTCCTTAGCCGTCTGATAACCTGAACATGACCGTATGAACGTGAAGTAATTATCTAAATCCATCACCTTCTCTAAAACAAACTGATCAAACGGCCCCGTGTTATCCACCCCGTCCACAGGCTCAAACGGAAAATCAATGCTCATGTACTTGTTGTCCACCAATTTACGTTGTGGTTCCCAAAATGGCTCACAATCAACGGTGTCAAATGGTTTGAAAACTGCTCCTACGGATTCATTGATTTCGGGCATGGTATAGGTCCATGCGGCTATTACTCCATTAGGTTTTTTGAGTACCCATTTTACTTGTTTGTAAAATTGAGGCAAGTCAAACCAATGTAGTGCTGCAGCGATTGTCACTAGATCTACACTCGATTGTGTTGCCACATTTTGTTCAAGCTCAGTTATGGACATAGTTGGAGGAGTAAGTTGATACCGAATGTTGGGGAGCTTTATTGCGAATTCTAGCTGTTTTGGGCTTGTGTCTGTAGCAATGACATTCTTGTAGATTTTTGCAAGCTGAAGACGTACAATTGAGAAATTATAAAATATAGGAAGCTATAGAAAAAGTATGAAAATTTTAGTGGGCCCAATGGCACTAAAGTGAGAGGTCTCCATTCCCACTAACTAGGTCAACTAAAATGGTAGTTTTTGATCGATCGGATGAAGCTTAAAAACGTTTTACCTTACATGCATTGTTATTTGTTTATGATCAAAATTTATTTCTTTATTATTTTCATTATTATTATTATTTTTTCTTAATTTAATAACTCAAATCACTAAGAATTTTAGTTTTAATGATGCGGTAGAATATCATATACATACTGGTTTGGCAGCCTGGCCGCTTCCTGTGCCTACATCCCATACAAGGTCGTGATCGGGTGTTTTAGAGGCGATGAATTGGAACAATTCTGCTGGATAACTTGGCCTACCTTCGGCATATTGCTTTGCCTGCTTAATAAATAATTGATCTGCCATCTTTATGCAAACAAGGTTAAGTATTCAGAAATTTTTCGGCGTAATGAAGATTATGAAATCAGAGGATATGCCTATATGTGCTTCAAGAATGGTGAAAAATAAACCTGCTTTAATCACATTTAAAAGAAAAAAAAAACAACAACGGCGGATCCTTTGCTATAGGTCTTGGTTTCTTGGTGCAAAGTGGGTGCCTACGATACAAACGGAACATGCATGAGGGCCTAAAGAAGATGCAATAAACTAGCTGTAAATGGACGGAAACAACGTGTGCGCTGTATTATGTGGTAAAATTTATGGGTGAAAATTTTATGTGCCTTTATTTTAGGTACAATCAGCTAATAGAATTATGACGTGTATTTTTATTTTATTTTATATAAATGTCATTTTGTTGGTTGGTACTTGATCATATAGTTGTACGCATATATATACATGTGTGTGTACGTGTTTTGAAATGTTCCAGTTCAGAATCCTGCATTTGTTAAAATCTGAGAAAGTTATTAAATTGTGGAGTTTAATAGTGTAATGTATGTGAAAACTATTAAGCCGTGCGAACTTTAATGAAGTACTAGATTCTGGACCATATTGAGACTTTATACACACACACACACACACACACATTCGAGTACAGGCTCCTGAATTTGTTAAAGTCTAAGAAAGCTATTAAATCGTAGAGTATAATAGTGTCTGTGAAAGTTATTGAATCGTATGGTTTAATAATATTATTGGCATAATGTTATTAAACCCCGCAACTTAATAAATAGTTTTTTCAGACTTTAATAAAATATAGGATCCTGGAATAAAATTTGTCGAGATACCTTATTTTCTTAATTTCGAATAATTTAGATTTACAAGTGAGAAGGTACTTAGAAAAGGAAAAGAGCCATGCTATTGCAAATAAGTCATTGGATAATATTATTTGGATGAATAACTATCATTGTAGTCCATAAAAATGAGTCTCAAAAATTGATCGAGTAGTTTTCAAATAATTTTATTTGATTGGCCATTTGAATTTGACTTAGGAAGATGAAGATTAAGAAATTAAGTTAATTTTTACCTACCTCACCATTTTTTTAAAGGGCAAGGCTATTGGAACCCACAATAGTACTCTTGACACTCATATTTCTATAATTTTTTTATTACTTTATAGCCTTAAGTGAAATTACTCAAAAGTTAAAAGGACAATAGATTAAAATAACATATACACCCAACATATTATGATTCATAAATCTACCTATTTTCTTTTCATAAATTTTTATTCAAAGTAAGAGAGAAAGTTTCATAGTATTAAACTTGCTAATTAATTATGTATTCAAGTATAATATTTTCGTTTGTGGTAACTAGTTACTGATAATCAATACCCCTAATTGTGCATTTGGTGTAAAGACACGGATGCAAGAGGAAATGCTACGCAAATACATCCCTTTGATTTTTCCATGTTTTTAAAGTTACAAAATTTATACATGGGTTGATAAAGAATGAATTTTCTCTTTTTCAGTATTTACATCACATCACTGTGATTTCATGTTCAAATCTTACTATTGTGCAGCTCGATATGAATTTTCTTTTTCTCTTTTCTCTTTAATCAAATGATGGCAAGAAACTCAAAGTTTTGTTGAATTTTTAGATGATTTGAAATAGTTTTATGGCCATTTTTACTTCTAACTTTTCGTAAACATCAATTTATCTTAATGGAAGGGGAAAAAGAATTCTTTATGCGTGGATTTGAAAAAAAAAAGAAATATCAATAAAGGAGTAAATTGGAATTACATTTAAAATTTAATGGGTCTTAAAAATAAAAATGTGATTTTTAAAATTTCACGATAGGAGTATTGAGAAATCGAATGGAAAGAGTATTTTTGTGGGTTGAAATAACCCCACCCTTTTTTAAAACTCGTTAATAGAACAAATATCGGTCAAACAAAATGACCAAATTGTTTGACTTTTTTCTTCTTTAACAACATTAATAGTTTCTCTCTCTAATGCGTTTGTGATCTCAAGTAGATAGGACAAGCAAATGAATTTGGGATTATAATGATAAGGAAAATGCTTAACATCTCGAAGGTTGAGGCACGCTGCCGTTTCGCCTTTCTCACTCACACACACACACACACACACAGCTTTTGGCTCTGCCTATCTTCATTCCAAGCAAGTTTAAAGTTTCCCATCACATTTTCATTCAAAAGCTCAACATCCTTATCCTTAGCCGTCTGATATGCAGACCATGACCTTATGTACGTAAAGTAACTCTCCAAATCCATCGTTTCCTCTATAGCAAACTGATCAAACGGCCCCGTACTATCCGCTCCATCCACAGGCTCAAATGGAAAATCAATGGTCATATACTTGCTGTCCACCAACTTACGTTGTTTGTGGCTCCCAAAACGGGTCAGAATCAAACGGTGTAAAACGGTTCGAAAACTACATCAACGGATACGTTCACTTCTGGGACTATGTAGCACCATGTAGCTATTACACGATGGGTTTTTTGAGTACCCATCTAACTTGATTGTAAAACTGTGGCAAGTCGAACCAGTGCATGGCTTGAGCAGTCGTCACCAGATCTACGGTTGATTGTGCTGCCACGTTTTGTTCAAGCTCAGCTGTAGACATGGCCGGTGGAGTGACCTGATATCGAATATTTGGTAGCTTTGTTGCGAATTCTATTTGTTTGGGGCTTGTTTCCATGCCAATAACATTTTTGAAGATCCCGGCTAACGGAAATTTACATGCATAGGACTTTTCGTTACCAATGTCATATCGCTTAATAGCACTATTTGAACACAGTAATTTTCTCTACAGTTTTTTTTTTCCTCTGTACACCTTTTTTTTAATTAAAATTTTTATTATTTTAATAAGTTTAAAAAAACTTAATTAAACATTTCTTCTTTATTTCTTCTCAATTTCATAAAATTCTTATCAATTCATTTAGACATACTCTTTTAGCTATAAATAATTAGTATCACTAACTAAGAGGGAAAAAATCTACTATCTAAGGATGAACATCAACAGGGTGGACTAGGATTTTATGTTACCCTGAGCTAAATTAAACATTTTGAAGTGAGCATAAACATTCATAAGTAGAAAGAAGAATATCAAATAAAGGGGACATGAAAAATTTTATGAATACATACTCTAAACAAAAATAAATATAGAAAATTTATAGAAAACAAACGACGATTAAAATATAAAAACACTGTTTTCAATTATGGAATCTGACATTGCAATCTATAATAACATATAATTATATAAGAATTAATAAATCAATTAAGAATTTCAAGCTAAAATAAATCAATGCATGTAATTACAATCTATTAAAATTTGTAAGTAGAACTTGTATATTTGAAAAGTGCTTCATTACCAGGTTTAAATAAATTAAACAATTAAAGTTTATTCATATTTTTAAATTACAAAAAATTATTAGCCAAAAGTTTTAATAATAAACTAAACTCAACCCACCAAAAAGGTATTTACGTGTCATTATTTATGTGTTGACATTCTTATTCTCTTTAAAAAACCAGATGCTAATGATTTTTCTATAAAAAACTCCTCAAAATACTCAAATTTTGTTTTATAACTTGTCCTCTTAAATAATGTAACTAATAAATAAAATCTCGAAATTCACATAAAAAGTTTATGAAAATGTTGGTAATTGTTATTATGTGTTTCTTAATACTTTTAATACGAGTGATAATTTTATTTACATCGACATACTTTTCTTTTAGTTGGAATTTTTGAAAATAAATTAAAGCAGTAATAACATTTTAGACCACTAATGTTTTCTATCTATTCAATAAATATATGATTTAATAATTTTATAAATAAGTCACTAATTTCAATTAAATTTTTTTATTGAATTGGGGATAAATTTGAAAATAAAATGAAAACTCTATTTTTATATAAAATTAATAAAAAATATGGGATATAAATGATTTTTTCTAGACTAAAAGTGTGCCACTAAACATCACAAACTTTTATTAGTCATAAAAGTTTATGAATAAAAAAAAAATTGTTATATATAGAAAGGATGAAATATAGATTATGATATAATAAAAAAGATTAAAAATTAACTTAAAAAAGAATAAATTTAAGTGCTTAGTTTATAAAATATAAGAGGAGAGGAAAATATATAATTATAAGTTAAAAAGATAAAATAATTATTATAAGATAATTATAAGATTTTTTAATAATAAATTTAGTTTTTAAAATAAGTGTAAAGAGAAATTTAATGGGTTTAAATATTGGGAGACGCGTCATGGGTGATGAAAGTAATAAAGCAACGAGACATCTCAATGTGCTGTTTTCCCAACGTCCACTTCAAGCTTAAAATAATGAAGTGATTCTTTGGTAATAAAAAAAAAAAAATGACGTGACTCTTTGCATTGGATTTTGGGGCCCGAATAGTAATATTGGCCTGGAGGCCTTGTGAGTCTGTAGAATTTGGTCCATGTTTATAAGCAAATGCAACCCAATTATTTTTTTCGGCAATGGACTAGATTCCCTTTATTTTAGTATAATTTATGAATTACTGATAATCAGGAGAAATATATTAATAAACACATTTGGTTAGATTTAAAAATTGTAGCCAAAAACAGAAAACACTCGTATACCGCATAACATTTATCTCTTGGTAACATTTGAAATAAAATTCTGATTTTAAATTAAATGATAAATAAATAATGTCAAGGACAAAGTGAATTATTATGAGTTATGATAATTGTATGTAGAGCTGGCAAAATTTGACATAACTTGATTATCCGACATGAAGATGACACGAATAAATGAGTATGGGTCGTCAAATTTGATACGATTATTTTCAATTTTCGAACAATTGGACCGGCTCGAGCCATGTCACTTGGAAAATGAGCATTTACTTTACACTTGAATATGCTGCTTTTGGTAAGAAGAGGTCTAGAGGCACAAGGAATCATAAGTAGGGTGGGACTTTTGGTTTTCGATTCAATTTTTTCAGTTTTCAATTCAGTTTGCAATCCGTCTGAATTTAAGAAGTCAACTCAAATAGGTTGAAAAATTATTTTAGTTCGTTACGGTTTGGTTTCAAATTTGGTTCGGTTTAGTTCAAATTCATAATTTGGTTCGGTTTCGGGTTGTGAATTTCGCTTTGCAAACAGTTTGGATTAATAATTTAGTATGGGTACTAATTCGGGTTGGGTTAGTAATTCCGCTCAGACCAAGAATAGTCAAAGATAAACAAATTAAATAGCAGAATGATGAAATATTCAACAAATGATGAAATATTTAGGTTACCAAAACACCAAGTTCAAAATATTCCAATACAAATTACAATAATAAAAGAAAACAACAATAAAGATAATACAACAATTACTTTTCGTAGTTGCATTGTTTGATGATGATAATTGATAAAGCAAGAAGTTGGGCCACTATACATAAGTTTCATAATTAATTAAACTAATAAATATGAAGAAATTAGCTTTCTCCATGCATTAACTGATCAACATATTCTGTCCTATCTTTCTTATCATTTACAAGAAAAAATTAAACATGATGTCATATATTTCAGCTACAGCCGCAAATAGTATTAGTACATAACAAATAAATTGTTATAGATTGTAGTTGCAACCACTATCTAGTACACAACAAATGTATCCAAATCAAAAAATTTTAAACAAAAAAGGCAAGAAAATGTAGAAGCAAACAAACTTTGTAGTTGACTTACCATGTGTGAAGAGTCGATGGCGAGTTCAGGTCGTTGGCGAATTTGTGAGAGGAAAGATAAGGTACTATTTTGGTGAGGGCAAGCTAAAAACAAGCTGTGGTTGTGGCTCGTGGGTTGCTTTCAAAGAGAATACTGGAGAGTGAGGCTGTGCTGATAATGCTGATGTGTAGCAGCAACGTGGACTAGTGGAGGAACTGCTAGGATCAGGTTAGGCTGCGGCTGAGTTAGAGTTGGTTTTGTGCTTGTCAAATTGTGAATTGGGGATTGGGTTTGTGAATTGAAATTGGGTACGTGTGATGTCTTGAGTGCAATTGGAATTGGGTTTGCCTTTTTTTTTCTTAAAGAGTTAAAACCAAATCGAATTTCAAGATCGATCGAACTTGAAGGTGTAACCCGTTCAGATTTTATGGTTGACCCGAAATAAATCAAAAATCGAATAAACTTTGACCCAAATAGAACACCCACTCCTAATAAGTAGGGGTTAGTTAGTGGAGATAAGAGATTTAAAGTATCTTTATTGTACTACACCCACTTTATATATGTATGACATGTGTGTATGAATTAAATATAATTACTAATTATAAGATGATTCAAATTAGCACACATAGATTATACATATATTAAGTGAATTAATACAACTTATAGTTTTGGAGGAAGCGGATGGTGTTGGTGACCGAACACACCATAAATTCTCTCACTCATCTTTTTGGATACGCATTCACGATTTACTATTGTCTTTTACGAACGGAGATGTAGGGCTTTTTCTTGATAGCATGATTGGTAAAGTAGATACTGATAAAACAGGCCTAAGCTTTGAGAAATTTATGAGAATTCAAGTCAAGATAGAAGGCTGCGACTTAAAGATGGTGCACCTGTATTTGTTTTTTGCATTGTTTATGAAAGATTTCCTAATTTCTGTTTTCATTGTGGTAAAATTAGGTATGTGTAAAGAGAGAGTTCAAAGCTTAATTTCGATGTTATAGTTTGTACCACTCAAAGTGCAAGATATATGGCTTATGGATGTCGAAACCAACTTTTGCAGAAACGAAAAAACCTACCACGAGCATAGCCAATGAACAAGAGAATGTCGCCGCTCTATTTTTGTGATGAATGAAAATCTTTAGGTTGCACCATTGAGGCAAAATAATAATTTAAGATGGAGGAAGATACAACTAATTAATGCATATATAAATTTATAATTAAAATTAATATAACTCCTGTTTCTATAATTATTTTAAAATAAATACACAAATATTACAATATTATTTACTTGTTGTAATCTACACAGTACCTTAAATCATCCACATTACGCTTGAGACGTCTCAGGTGATGACGGAGGACAACATGATAATCTCGTTAAATGAGGTACAGAGAACTTTTAACAGTGATTTTGCTCCAGTAATAATGATGAGAGTGTCGGGCTCGATAGAATGAATTATGAGTTATTTATTAAAGATTTTGGGACCAAGTCTAAGGAGAATCCAGCATTGCATTAGAGCCAATTTTCTCCAAAACCAAGCCCAAGCAAAATGATTAGGTGGAAGAGAAAGGCTGGATGAATTGGGCTTAATTATCAAATTGTCCCAGGCAATGATTTGCGCCCCAAGAGACATTCTAACAAGTAATAAGATTTGTAAAGAATTGTAAAGAATTGTCCGACCCCAAAGAATACAAGATTAGATTTTAAATAGCAATGCTACCTTCTCAGAAAACAAAGGAAAACTTTGTAATGTTTCCTTTTTCTTGCTCCAATTGTCTTGGTTGAATACTCTCCCGTAGTCAATCCTGATAAAGTTTCAACGGTGGTTGCTGGTATCCAGCCCTGTTTGGCCAAATGAGGATTTTAAATTGGCACGTTCAGTGCTTGGGAACACCTGAACATTCAATGCATTAGCCAAAGTTCTCCAAATTCATAAGCTGGATATCTTATTTTTATGAGAGGCTAAACTTTTGACTGTATAGATGGAGATTATAAGGGTTAAATTATGTTATGATAACTATTTTGTTGTAAACCGACAAGGTCTGAAGGGTGCGGTTGGCTATTGGGGTGGACCCTTCTTCTGTTTAAGTATACCCCATGTCCCTTGTGAAATAGACAATAAAAAGAATTTCGTCACATTTAAATACAATTCAATTTCTTATAGTATAGTGGTAAGGGTTCTCTTTTATTGCTTTAAAGGCGCAGGGTTTCCTGGATATTGAAGAAAAAAGAGGGGGCATTGTTGTAGCTACTAAGTCAATGGTTGATTTCAAACAAACTATTGAGGATTGTGGATTATTTAATGCTAGATGGTCAACTACTCTGTTTACGTAGTCTAATTAATAAGAGATTTGGAACAAATTTGATACAAAAGTGATTAGATAGGTCCTTTTACAACTACCGGTAGAGATATTTGTTCAAAGAATTCTTTTTTGATCATATGGAAACTGTGGTCTCGGATCATAAGCCTACCATGATGGCAATTGCCAAAAGAGTCGAAGTAGTCAGTTTAAGCACCATAAATCTTCTCAATTCTATTTGAAGTTACATGGATCACTTATGATGACTGTACGGATATAATCCAAAATATTTGGTCAGCCAATGCGACAAGTATAACCACATATCTCACCAGAATATTTGGTTAGCCAATGCGACGAGTATAACCACATATCTCACTAAGGATTTTATCTTTCATATCTCAGACTAATTTTAACGTCCTTTTTAGGACTGAAATTGGGTATCTGTAACTTAAAAAAATATAATATTAAACTATTTAGTTAATTAGTGTGTGTACTCAATATGTTATATAGTAGTGTTAATGTGTAAGTATACACAACAAGTAATATAATAATGAATATCAAGATCGTCTCCACAAGGATTGATATTATAAAACTTGCTACAATAATCGTAATAGTGCAATTTTAGTAAACTAAATAAAACAAAATAAATGATGAGATTAATGATATAATGAAATTAAAAATGCAATAAACAAAATGTAGTAAGGAAAACCTAGAGTCAAACAAAATGATATACTTCAATGATAAAAGGGTAGTTGGGTTCTAAACTCACTTAATGGTTATTGACTATCTTACACTTGAGATGTAGTTGGTACAACATTTACTACAACACTAGACAGAATCTCTAATGCATTCTCAGTTTGTCGCATGTTGGATATCTTATGTCTATATGCAATCTAACAATGACCAATGACACAACTTAAAAGTAATTTTTAACTTCTAAGTATAACAGTGTCTTGTTGTATTATAATTCGGTGAGTCCGAGGTCGATCCACAAAGAAAAGGTTTAATTTGTTTATTTTATTTTAACTAAAAATTGAAATTAAAACTTAAATATAAACAACTTAATTTAAATGAAATTATGAAATTGAACTAATTAGAGTTATAGATCCACTCTTAGAAGTAAATAAAACTTAATAAATTCTTTTTGCCCTTTTTTTTACATTTATTGCCCAAAAGATTAATTATATAAATTATTATTATTTTCCCTTTAATTTTATGATGGATTAAGTATTTATTGTGCCAAAATTTAATTTGTTTACAATAAGTCAAAATACCATTTTACCATACCTTATATTAAGATATTAAGAATTTATTGTGCCAAATTCATTTGTTTGTCTACAATAAATCAAAATTTCTAAATATAAAATATGTATAAAATTAAATAGAAAATAATTTAATTTATAAAATTAAAAATAGAATTTGCTTAAATCATATTTATTTCCTAAGAGTTTCACCTTCCCCTAACTAATATTATTTAATTAAGCATAATTAAAATAAAAAGAAGTAGTAAAACTGAATTACTTATAATTAAAAGTAACAAAAACAACTAAAATTAGAAATAAAACTAATTTTATTTATAAAAATAATTATACAAAATATTAAAAAAAAACCTGGAAATCAAGATTACAAGGAGATTGAGAGAATTTGAGAAGAAAAGAGTTGTAGAGAGATGATTAAAAATCTAAAAATGAGGCTCTATTTATAGAAAAATAAATTCATAATCCAGTGCTTTGCGGTCCATCATAAGCTTTATGTATGTGCTCCTCACAACCATTAGATCAAAATCCAACAGTTGGTCAAACTTCAAAAGTCAACATCACACGTGGCATAGTTTGACTCGTCCGATTTGGCCAAAGAACGGTTGAGATTTGGCGGGTTCGACCCAAATACAAAGATTCGGATCCTACAACTTGCTTCACCAACCATTGCCACGCAGCACAATCATGGCCATTAAATCATGAACGGTTGAGATTTAGTCAAAATTGCCAGCTATCCCATGCACTCATATCTATTGTAAGCTCATTTCATCATCCAATCAGTCTTCGGTCAATAAAAAAATTCAACTTTTTTTACACAAGCCCAATTTTAAATCGATCTTGATTGATCTTAAGGTTTTCGGACCTCAGAAATCTAAATTTGACCTCCGTTTATCTGTTTGGAGCCTCGAATTACGTGAAATTAATATTTTTCCTAATAAACACATAAAAATACACAAAATTAAATATATTTAAAACATAATTAATAATTCCTAATATATTACATAAACACAAATATAAATTATAATATAAGCATAAAATAACATATTATCGCTTGATAATTAAACAATTTTTAATACTAATCACACCCCCCAACCAATTTATAAAATTCACATGCAAGTTAATAGTTATTCATCTATCCTCTAAATTACCAAATAAATGAACTCTCCCAAATTTCTTTACCACATTGATGTTAACTCATTATCCATAATATTATTAAACCTTCTTTTGTGCTCAAGTAATTAACACAATACTTATGGGGCTTCATTAAAAGAAAAACAACATTTTTGTTACAAAATTCATTGAAATTATATCTTTAGGCAAGAGATTATTCACACATATTTTTAAAAAATTACATTTCTAACTTGTGTAGCGAGCTTTAGGTCAGTGACTCCCAGACCAGTTGGCCTTAGGGCACTAGGTGTTGAAGCACCCATACAGACTTAATTACTTGGGTTTTTAATAAACAAACAATATATCTATTACCCATGTAGCGAGCTTTAGGCCAGTGACTTCCAGACCAGTTGACCTTAGGGCACTAGGTGTTGAAACACCCCTACGGACTTAATTACTCGGGTTTCTAGATATAGCAAAATTAAAAACATTTTTTTTCTTTCTTCTTTGTTTTTGTTTTTTGTTTTTTGTTTTTTTTTGCAATATACACTTTCTACTACCTTAGATACTATTCCTAATAAATCAAAAGAACTAAATGCTGTAAAATTTTAACTTACAACCCACTAGTAATGTCATAATGTGTGTGTGAAGAATGATTTAATAATACCCGTTAAATGAGTAAACAATTAAATAACTTAATAACCAAGTGGAGAGTTCACAAATTCGAGTAATTCAAAGAAAAGGGAACAAAAATAATTTACTATGAATTTCAAAATCAAAATATAATACAGCAAGACTATTAGGATGCGTTTCAAAAGTTGTAACTCTTTACACAGCCATCCTAGACAAAAATAATTTTTTTTTGGATGTTTTTAAACAAGAAAAGAAAAGAGAAAAGAGAAAAAAAAACACATATTTAAAAACATACGTCAATTATCCCCACCCCACAACCTAATCTAAACATTATCTTAACATTTTATAATTTTACAAATATGCAAATAATAATAATAATAATAATAATAATAAAAGAAGAAGATGAGGAGATCTCACATGAACTTGATGCCGAAGCTTGAAAGCGGATAACAAAGATGAAGAAAAAGTTAATTTTTTTTAAACAACACTCTTAAGATTAAGAAGATGCGTTTCTAAAGGTACTACATTCTCTATATCTTGCCATCTTCGACTCAAATTTGTCCTAAGTTAGTCAACTATAATTTAAGAAGATGCGTTTCTAGAGGTACTGCACTCTCCATATCTAGCCATCTTCGACTAAAATTTAATCCAAAGTTAGTTTTTACAGATTTTTTTTTTGTAAACGCATCAACAGGACTAAGACATTCCACAATTATCAACTATTCCCTCCCCCCAACCTGAAAAAGACATTGTCCTCAATATTTTAAAAGGAGAGAGAAAGAGTTTAGAAGACAATACATAAACATTGCAACAGAAAATATTTACAGACGGAGAGTTAAATCTAATTCGCACTTTTTATTACTGCTACTGTTACCGCTACCATCATTAGTCGACCAATTCAGTGCAAAAGTCTTGGATCTGGCTCTGGTGTATAAGCTTGTAAAAGATCAAGTAACTCATTAGCAGTAGAAGTAGAGATAAAGAGTTTTTTTTTTACAGAATATGGAACAAAATGATTCTTTATTGCATGGTTAATAAAAGTTAGCAAGCCGTCATAAAATTATTAACATTTAACAAAGCGATAGGTTTTTTTATGAATGTTCAAGTGGACCCAAGATGCAAATGTAATTAGTGCTTCAAAAGTAGCAAGATCTCCTGGTAAGAAAATAAAAGTATCAACATGATTCATCATTTCAGATATTCTCTCTTGCATACTTGATATAAGTAATTCTTCTCCAATTGGTGGGCTAGACATGCACACTAGCGGTTTCATGGCTTTTGAGATAATGCCTAATACTTGGATTGCTCTAGTAAAAATAGCTTATGAAATAAGTCTTGATAACCCTCGTTCACCTCCTCCATATACAAGATGCAGTTTCCTCTCTCCTATGACACGACCAAGATCTACTGCTGCCTGAACAAGCTCTTTGTACTTTCCATAGTGAAACCCAAAAAGCATACAAATATTTTTGAAATGTTTATTCGAAGATGCTGCCATCAGACTAATTTTTCAAAAAAAAATTGTGAGTGTTTGAAAAAAGAGCTCATATTTAAAGATCTTGGTGACATAAATAATTAGAAACAGCTGTAAATGGGTTGGCATATTTGTCAAATGACGAGTAAAGGTCGTGACTCAATAATTCAAAAACAAACAGTAAAAAGAAAATAATGATTAGAAAAAGCAAATAGTAAAAGAAAACAAATATTTATTAAATACAAAATCACACCACTAAATGAAATAATGCAAATGATAAAATAACACTAAAGTAAAAAACAGTGAAGTAAAATGATATGTACTGGTAGTTGTGATTGTGGCTCACATCTTCCTCTGGTTTTACGTCCAGTAACGGCTTGAACGCCCTCTATGGGTCGAGAATAGGCTTCCCATCCAGTTTTCTTATAAACTGGCAAACAAGTTCTTTTTGAGTCAGATTCTCAAGACTAAATTGTGCACTTTGTGTTTAGAATAGTCTCCATAACTTGTATATCTTATATTGCACATGCTCACTGCGATGCGTCTTAAGAGATCGTAAAATGTCATCCAATGATTCTTTACTCATGCCATCTTTAACAAATTTAATTTTATCTTCACAAGTATCGGACACCATTCTTAAAGATTTACAAACTTCTCGGTTGCAACCAAGTCTTACACAACTATGACATTTTGAGCCAAGTCGTTTAGCTCTCCTTTTCTTAGCAAATGTACTTTTACCAAAACCAGGCATGTAAGAAACAAATGGATCAGAAAACTCACCTGCTAATCGGACCGTTGCTTCCATTAACCAATTAAATGTCAGAAGGAATGCCTTTGATCATTAACAAATGCAGTCGTTCACAACGAGTTTTGTAAATTTTCCTGAGGGCATTTTGAGGGAGAAAGGGAAAATGCTTATGCAGTTTATGTTGTATTTCTTCCATGTTTGATTTTGGGGTTTTAGTTATTGTGGGAAACTGAAGATACCGACTTAAGAAGTCACGAAGTACCGTTGTCCGCCATTTATATGGGAAAATAAATCAACACACACCAAAATCATATCTACAAAATCAAATCAAACATGAAAGCGAACAAAAAGAAACACACAATATAAAAGGAAAATGAACTTACATTCGTCCTCTCATTGAGTTAACCTCAAGCTCCAATTGAAGTTCATATATGCCACGCTCTATTTCTTTGAGTTGTATTTCTAGATCCTCAACATAGTACACAAATTCCGGTGGTTGCAGATCCTAAAGTGGATGTGATTTACAGTTTTGTATCAGGGCTCTTAAGTGAAATTTCACATGCAGAAATCTTTTAAGATGTGTGAACATGAATTTTCTCATTGAGGTGCTCATGATGTAAATTGAAATTCATATATGCCACGCTCTATTTCTTTGAGTTGTATTTCTAGATCCTCAACATAGTACACAAATTTCGGTGGTTGCAGATCCCAAAGTGGATGTGATTTACAGTTTTGTATCAGGCCTCTTAAGTGAAATTTCACATGCAGAAATCTTTTAAGATGTGTGAACAAGAATTTTCTCATTGAGGTGCTCATGATGTAAAATGAAAATTGATGAGAGAATGTACAACTATCAAACAAACACGCTTACACAAGAAAAATAATGTTAAAAAAATATGTACAGTGCATCAATCTAGAGAAAAAAAATCAAACAATGAAATGACAAAATAATAGTAAAAAAAATTAATCATTAAAGACTTAATCAAGAACTGGTGGGTTACCCAAATTAATTTCGGTGTCTTTGTCACGTGAGTGATGTTCCAGATATGGTTTTAATTTTTGATCATTAACTTTAAATGTGACACTATTCTTTGGATTCTCAATTTTTATGGCCCCATATGAATAAACATTTTTTACAACAAATGGGCCACTCCATTTTGACTTTAACTTCCCTGGAAATAAATGAAGACGAGAATTATAAAGCAACACTTTTTGACCAATCTCAAATGTTTTTCGAAAAATTCTTTTATCATGAAATGCTTTTGTTCTTGCCTTAATAATTCTTTGAATTTTCATATGCATCATTCCTTAATTCCTCAAGTTCATTCAATTGCAATATTCGCACATTACCAGCATTATCCAAATTTGAATTAAAAGCTTTAATAGCCCAAAGTGATTTATATTTAAGTTCAATAGGTAAATAACAAGGTTTACCATAAACTAACCGATAGGGTGACATTCCTAATGACATTTTAAATGCAGTACGGTAAGCCCAAAGTGCATCATTAAGTATAAGAGACCAATATTTTCGGTTTGGGTTAACTATTTTTTCCAAAATTTATTTTATCTCCCTATTTGCTAATTCAACTTGACAATTTGTTTGAGGATGATAAGGGGTAGCAATTTTATGTGTAATTTCATATTTCTTCATTAAAAACTCAAATGACTTATTACAAAAATACTTACCTCCGTCACTGATAATGGCTCGAGAGATTCCAAATTGACTTAAAATGTTTTCTCTTAAAAATTTAACTATAGTTTTACTATCATTATTTCGACAAGAAATTGCTTCAATCCATTTTGAGACATAATCAACTGCAACTAATATATACACAAATTCAAAAAATGATGGAAATGGACCCATGAAATCAATTCCCCAACAGTCAAATATTTCAATTTCAAGTATGGGATTTAAGGGCATCATGTTTCTTTTTGTAATTGATCCCAATTTTTGACATTTTTCACAACTTTTGCAAAATTCATATGTTTTTTGAACATTGTAGGCCAATAAAATCCACACTATAAAATTTCAGCAGTAGTTTTTCTTGAAGAAAAGTGTCCACCACATGCTTCAGAATGAAAAAAATTAATGACACTACTTACCTCATTATTAGGAATACATCGTCGAAAAGTTTGATCTGGGCAATATTTGAACAAGTAAGGGTCATTCCAATAAAATTTCTTTACTTTAACAAAAAATTTCTTCTTCTCTTGAGCATTCCATTGCAAAGACATTTTACCTGTAATAAGAAAATTAACAATGTTAGCATACCATGACATTGAAGTAATAGAAAATAAAAATTCATCCGGGAAAGAATCATTGATGGGTGTTATATCATTGAGAATCATTGATGGGTGTTATATCATTGCAGAATTCGAATGTGATTCTTAATAGATGATCAGCAACGACATTTTCAACACATTTTTTTTTATCTTTGATGATAAGGTCAAATTTTTGAAGTAACAAAATCCAACGAATTAGTCTCGGTTTGGCACCCTGTTTACTCATCAAATATGTCACAACAGTGTGGTCAGTAAACACAACAGATTTAGAGCCAAGCAAATATGAACGGAATTTATTTAATGCAAATACCACATCAAGTAATTCTTTTTCAATTGTAGAATAATTCATTTGAGCACTATCCAAAGTCTTACTCGCATAATAAATCACAAAAGGCTTACCATCCCTTCTTTGTCCTAAAACAACACCAACAACAAAATCATTTGTATCACACATTAATTCAAAGGGCAAAGACCAATCAGGAGATTGCATAATAGGTGCAGATGTTAAAAGACAAATTATTTTTTCAAAAGATTTTTTGCAATCATCATTCCATTCAAACGGCGCATCTTTTAATAAGAGGTTACAAAGTGGTTTAGATATGCCACTAAAGTTTTTTATAAACTCCCTATAAAATCTTACATGTCCTAAAAAGGATCGCACATCTTTAACTGTTTTTTGTTGTGGCAATTTAGATATGACTTCGATTTTTGCTTTGTCAACTTCAATTCCTTTAACAGAAACAACATGACCCAAAACAATTTCAGAAATAACCATGTAGTGACATTTTTCCCAATTCAACACTAGTTCTTTTTCAACACATCTTTTTAAAATTTTCTCCAAATCATCAAGGCAATCATCAAAAGAATTCCCAAACACAGTCAAATCATCCATAAAGATCTCTAAACAATGTTCAACCATATCACAAAAAATGCTTAACATACATGTTTGAAATGTCGCAGGAGCATTACAAAACCCAAATGACATTCTTTTAAATGTAAATGTTCCAAAAGGACATGTAAATGTGGTATTTTCTTGGTCTTCAAGTGCTATAGAAATTTGATAATAACCTGAATATCCATTTAAAAAACAGTAGTAGGGATGTCCTGCTACTATTTCTAAGATTTGGTTAAGGAATGGTAATGGAAAATGATCTTTTCTAGTGGCTTCATTTAACTTTCTATAATCAATGCACATGCGCCAACTAGAGGTAATTCGTGTTGGAATTAATTCACCTTTTTCATTTTTAACAACAGTGATTCCAGATTTTTTAGGCACTACTTGTGTAGGAATTACCCACTTACTATCAGAAATATGATAAATAATTCCCACATCAAGCAATTTAAGGACTTCTGTTTTGACTACCTCTTTCATGTGTGGGTTTAATCTTCTTTGAGGTTGTTGACATGTTTTAGCATTTTCTTCCAAATTAATTCCATGTGTACAGATTAAGAGATTAATGCCTTTAATATCATTTAAAGTCCATCCAATAGCATTTTTATGCTTTTTAAGAATAATTAGTAACTTACCTTCTCGGTCGCTTGTTAAAGTAAAAGAAATCACAATAGGATAAGTTTGTTCTTCTCCAAGAAAAACATATTTCAATCCTTCAGGCAAAGGTTTCAATTCCAGTTTAGGTGCTTCTTATTGTTCTGTCTTTTCAATACTTCCAAGCTCCTCAAATTTTGGCTCGTCATCATAATTTTGTGAAGTCTGCACAGAATCAAGCAACAAATTTATATTAGAATTATTAAGTTCAAGTTGCTTATTTGACTTAATTGAATTAACTAAACAAACATTAAAAAGGTCAGAAAAATCTCCTTTTTGAATATTTTCCTCGATACAAGATTTAAGCAATTCTTTTTGTTCATCAATATCATCTTCATTCTCATTTTCTTCATTAGGTTGCCTGAACATGTTGAAAACATTCAATTCCAAAGTCATATTCCCAAAAGATAAATTCATTAAACCATTCTTGGAATTAATTAAAGCATTAGCAGTTGCTAAAAATGGTCGACCTAAAATTACAGGAATTGGCTTGTAATTATTCACAATAGGTTCAGTTTCGAAGATAATAAAATCCACATGATAGATGGATTTATCCACTTGTACTAAAACATCTTTCAATATTCCTTTTGGTACTTTAACTGATCTATTGGCAAGTAAAAGTGTAGTTGAAGTTGATTTTAACTCACCAAGATTAAGTTAAAGATAAACTGAATATGGAAGTAAATTAACATTAACATCAAGATCTAGTAAAGCATGCTCAATTCCATGATCACCAATAATACAAAAAATAGTAGGACAACCATGATCTTTATATTTCAACTTATTATTAGTAGATAGAATTGTACTTACTTGTTTGGCCATGAAAGCACTATTTCTTACCTTCAATTTCCTCTTAACAGTGCACAAGTCCTTTAAAAATTTGGCATATGAAGGTACCTGCTTGATTACATCTAATAGAGGAATGTTAACTTTCTTGCTTAAAGATTTCATAAATTCATAAGAGTGGTTTGATTTCCTTGGTTTATTCAATACATGCGGAAATGGTGGTTCAGGTGGAACACTAGTTATTTCTTCACTAGGTGTAAGTTCATTTAGTCCTTCCTTACCCTTTGAATTTTCATCATTTTCATAAGGTTCAGGCATAGGTCTATCAATAACCTTACCACTACGAAGAGTTATAACTGACTTGACTTGGTCTATGGGTGGATTTTGTTGAATCTTAGGATTTGGTTGTGGTTGTGGTTGGGCTTGATTACATCTAATAGAGGAATGTTAACTTTCTTGCTTAAAGATTTCATAAATTCATAAGAGTGGTTTGATTTCCTTGGTTTATTCAATACATGCGGAAATGGTGGTTCAGGTGGAACACTAGTTATTTCTTCACTAGGTGTAAGTTCATTTAGTCCTTCCTTACCCTTTGAATTTTCATCATTTTCATAAGGTTCAGGCATAGGTCTATCAATAACCTTACCACTACGAAGAGTTATAACTGACTTGACTTGGTCTATGGGTGGATTTTGTTGAATCTTAGGATTTGGTTGTGGTTGTGGTTGGGCTTGATTACATCTAATAGAGGAATGTTAACTTTCTTGCTTAAAGATTTCATAAATTCATAAGAGTGGTTTGATTTCCTTGGTTTATTCAATACATGCGGAAATGGTGGTTCAGGTGGAACACTAGTTATTTCTTCACTAGGTGTAAGTTCATTTAGTCCTTCCTTACCCTTTGAATTTTCATCATTTTCATAAGGTTCAGGCATAGGTCTATCAATAACCTTACCACTACGAAGAGTTATAACTGACTTGACTTGGTCTATGGGTGGATTTTGTTGAATCTTAGGATTTGGTTGTGGTTGTGGTTGGGCTTGATTACATCTAATAGAGGAATGTTAACTTTCTTGCTTAAAGATTTCATAAATTCATAAGAGTGGTTTGATTTCCTTGGTTTATTCAATACATGCGGAAATGGTGGTTCAGGTGGAACACTAGTTATTTCTTCACTAGGTGTAAGTTCATTTAGTCCTTCCTTACCCTTTGAATTTTCATCATTTTCATAAGGTTCAGGCATAGGTCTATCAATAACCTTACCACTACGAAGAGTTATAACTGACTTGACTTGGTCTATGGGTGGATTTTGTTGAATCTTAGGATTTGGTTGTGGTTGGGCTGGAAATTTTCCTTTTTCTTGAATGGTGAGTGCAGAAGCAATTTTGGCAAGAGTATCTTTCAAATCAGAAAAAGTTTGTATATTTTGATTGTTAATAACATATTGCTTTCTGATGAATGAATGCATTGTGTCTTCCAGTTTTTCCAGGGTGGTGGAACATATGGTGCATAAGACTGAGCATTTTGAAAATTTTGTGGAGGTGGTGCTTGTGAAGATTGTGCATTATTATTATTCCTCCAACTGAAATTCGGACGATTTCTCCAACCAGGATTATAAGTATGTGAATATGGGTTTGGTTTATTGAAAGTGTTAATGACATTAGCTTGATCATTTAGATATTCTTTAAGTGCAGGCAAAGTGGGACACTGTTGAGTGAAATGATCATTCGAACTACATATGTTACATGTAATTTCTTGAACATATTTTACTTGATCACTTTTTTTATGCTTCAAAGCTTCAACTTTCCTAACTAGGGATGCAAATTTTGCTTGTAAATCATGATCTTCCCTAAGGTTATGGATTCCTCCACTAGATGGAGATGGTTGTTGCTTATTTTTCAATTCAAAAGTTCCAACAGTATCCCAATGTTGTGCATTTTCAGCTAATTGGTCAAGGTAATCTAGTGCATCTTCATGATTTTTATTCCTAAATTCACCATTACACATCATTTCAACAACCTATCTACTTTAGGGTATTAAGCCCTCAAAGAAGTAAGTGACCAATCGCCAAGTTTCAAAACCATGATGTGAACATATGTTGAGCAACTCTTTAAACATATCCCAACATTAGTATAATGTTTCTCCATTTTTTTGAGTGAAAGAAGTGATTTGTCTTTTAAAAGAATTTGTTCTATGAGGTGGAAAGAATTTTTTCAAAAACTGTTCTTGCATGTTATTCCAAGTTCTTACTGATCCAGATTTAAGGTTTTGTAGCCAAGTTTTAACTTTATCTTTTAATGAAAAAGGAAAAAAGCTTTAATCTAATTATGTTCATGCTACAATTTTGGTCCGTGTATGTATTACAAACTTTCTCAAAATCTCTTAGATGCAAGTACGGATTCTCAGATTCTAACTATGAAATGTTGGTAAAAGTTGGATAATACCTGGTTTAAAATTGAATCGAGATGCTTCTGGAGGAAATACTATACACGACGGTGCTCCGGTTCTGGTTGGATTCATGTAGTCTCTCAGAGTTCTTGGTTGATTCTGATCATGCCCATGTTGAGAATGGTTGTCTCCCTGATCAATTTGAGGATTAAGTTCGTCCAAAATATTTTCGTCTTGATTCTCATCCATGATTGGTGGTGGAAATTGAGATCTACGAATTAACTTGCCACTTGAAGATCGAGACCAACGTCTTATGCAATTGTTATGTTATAAAAATAATATTCACACAAATTAATAACAAAAAAATAAAAAATAAATATGCAAATAATATAAGTGTACAAAAGAAAATTAAAATTAAATAACAATTTTGGTGGTTGAACCCACCAATTAACAATAAAATTACGTGTAAAATAAATGCGAAAGAAAGAAAAAGAAAAAAAACTGGTGGTTGAACCCACCAATTAAAAACAAATAAAGCAAAAACAAATACAAAATTAAACAAATACTGAAAATAAAAATTAAGAGTTAGTAGTTAGTTTGGTGGTTGAACCCACCAATAAAGCAAAAATAAATAAATAAATAAATAAGTAAATACGAAATAAAATAAATGTAAAAAATTAAATAACTGAAATAAAAAAAAGTTAGGAGTTAACAGTTAGTAAGTTAAGAGTTAGTAATTAGAGTTAGTACTTAAAGTTAGTTTGGTCCAAATTAAGTCCAAAATAAGTCCAAATATGTCCAAAGTATGTCCAACATGTAAGTCCAAGTCTTGATTATTTTGAGGAATTTCGTCTAGGGATTCTAGTGCAAATTATTTTTAATTTTATGGCCACACCATAATTTTTAGAAGTTTAGAATTGAGCCATTTGGGATGAAAGTGAAACGGCTGAAAGATGTTGGGGTTAGAATGAAATTTTGAGAAGATTGAGCTAGAAACGAGAATTGTTGGGGTGAAACGCGAATTATGAAAGATATAGGGACAAAAGAGAATTTAAGAAAACGAAAAGGGGATAAACAAAAATTTACACAGAGAAAAATAAAAAATCGAAAAATAAAGCAAAATAAAAACTTTTTCCCGGCAACGGTGCCAAAAACTGGATACAACATAAAAGTAATTTTTAACTCCCAAGTATAAGAGTGTTTTGTTATATTATAACTCGATAAGTCCGAGGTCGATCCACAATGAAAAGATTTAATTTGTTTATTTTATTTTAACTAAAAATTAAAATTAAAAATTAAATATAAACAACTTAATTTAAATGAAATTATGAAATTGAACTAGTTAGGATTATGTATCCACTGTTAGAAGTAAATAAAACTTAATAAATTTTTTTTGCCTTTTTTTTAGATTTATTGCCCAAAAGATTAATTAAATAAATTATTATTATTTTCTCTTTAATTTTATGGTTGTTTAAGTATTTATTGTGCCAAAATTTAATTTATCTACAATAAGTCAAAATACCATTTTACCATACCTTATATTAAGATATTAAGAATTTATTGTGCCAAATTCATTTGTTTTTCTATAATAAATCAAAATTTCTAAATAAAAAATATGTATAGAATTAAATAGAAAATAATTTAATTTATAAAATTAAAAATAGAATTTGCTTAAATCATATTTATTTTCTGAGAGTTTCACCTTCCCCTAACTAATATTATTTAGTTAAGCATAATTAAAATATTAAGAAGTAGTAAAATTGAATTACTTATAATTGAAAGTAATAGAAACAACTAAAATTAGAAATAAAACTAATTTTATTTATAAAAATAATTATACAAAATATTAAAAACACACCTAGAAATCAAGATTAATAGGAGATGAAGAGAATTTGAGAAGAAGAGAGTTGTTGAGAGATAATTAAAAACATAAAAATGAGGCTCTATTTATAGAAAAATAAATTCATAATTCAGTACTTTGCGGTCTATCATAAGCTTCATGCTTGTGCTCCTCACAACCATTAGATCAAAATCCAACGGCTGGTCAAACTTTAAAAGTCAACATCACACGTGACATTGTTTAACTCGTCCGATTTGACCAAAGAACGGTTGGGATTTGGCAGGTTAATAGGTGGATCGGGTCGACCTAAATACAAAGATTCGGATCCTACAACTTGCTTCACCAACCATTACCACGTGGCACAATCATGGCCATTGAATCATGAACGGTTGAGATTTAGTTAAAATTGCCAACTATCCCTTGCACTCATATCTATTGTAAGCTCATTTCATCATCCAATCAATGCTCGGTCAACATGAAAAGTTAACGTTTTTTACACAAGCCTAATTTTATGCCGATCTTGATTGATCTGAAGGTTTTGGGACCTCCGGAATCCAAATTTGACCTCCGTTTATCTGTTTGGAGCCTCGAATTACGTGAAATTAATGTTTTTCCTAATAAACACATAAAAATACATAAAATTAAATATATTTAAAATATAATTAATAATTCCTAATATATTACATAAACACAAATATCAATTGTAACATAAGCATAAAATAACATATTATCTCTTGATAATTAAACAATTTTTAATACTAATCAACCAATTGTTAACTAATATTAAACATAACATTATACGATCTACGCTTTATTTACCTTACAAGGTGAATTCTTATGTTTAGTTATTCACTAATTTTAGATTAGGCATGACCCTATTCAAACCTAGAAAAATTTGACTTGGGAAATTCAATATAAAACCATGTATTATCTTAATTTATTCCACTAAGTTAGACTTTTTTTAAGTTTCTTTTATCTAGTATCCACTAAATGAGTAGTCAACCAAAATAAAGATTTGCAATATGTAAAATCAAAATAAAATGTTATAGTAGATTCTAAGCAACATACATATATAATTTAAAGAACCTGAACCTAAAGCCACTCCTAAAGACTCCCAATCATCCCCTCCTAAAGAAAAATTATTATCATCTGCCATGCCAATCAAATCTTGGATTGACATGATTGAAGATGAAGAAGCAAAGTCTAAAGCCCTCTCTACCCATGAACAAGTAAATCAATGGATGAAATCCATTTCCAAATCCCCAGAGCCCGGCATTATCTGTTTTGAAGAAATTCCCGAGTTAGAAAATCAGGAATAGAATTTGTATCACCTTTAATGAATTCAATATCAAAATAAAAAACACTTAAAATGGCTTGCCATCGTGCAAAAATCTGTTTTGATGCAATGTTTTGAACATCTTTTTCTAAAACATGTTTTGCAGCTTTGCAATCAATTCTAAGTAAAAATCTTTGATTTAATAAATCGTTTTAAAACTTTGAGATGCAAAGAACAATTGAAAGAATTTCTTTTTTGATAGTAAAATAATTTTTCTGGCATTCATTCCAATGTGCAGAAACATACTGTACTATCTGATGCATCGGTCTCAACAATTTTAGGAAATGTAGGATTTGCAAGAAATAAACATGGGATAGATTTTACAGTTTGTTTTATGAGTTTAATAGCTTTAGTATGCTCATCCGTCCATACAACAGGATTCTTTTTTAACCTATCATGTAAAGGTTTAGACATCCTATTAATATTAGGATAGAAATCAAGAACATAGTTTAAGCTACCAAGGAATCTCTGCAATTGTTCAAGATAGGTTTTTTAGCAAAATGATTGTATTTAGTTATGTGAGGTATATCTTCAGCCTCTTTTTTCAGTCGTAATCGATGGAGACATCAAAAGCAATGGATGAAAAGTTGATACATATTGATAAACCATACAATAAGTAGCTACAGCTCACCGAATATTATTAGCGGCAAGATTTGGCATCGGCAATCCCTTATTCTAGACACAAAGAAAATATTTTGAGCATAATATTTTTCATGGTATCAGAGCACGTTATGGCTCCTGGTGCAACCTCCTCTTCTTCTTCGTCATCTCTTCCTAAAGAGCCAACCCTAAACATCCAAGCTTGCCACCAATGTTCCAGCCTTATCTCCGTGAGACTTAACTCTACAAATTTTCTTCTGTGGCGATCTCAAATCCTACCCCTCATTCGAAGCCTCGGATTATCACACCACATTCTTATGTCTGAAAAGCCACAAGAGAAAATTTTACAGAAAGATGGAGAAATTGTTGAAAATCCCGAATTGATCTCATGGGAAAGCAACGATGGTTTGCTTACGTCTTGGTTGTTAGGACTTTTGACAGAAGAAGTGTTAAGCTCCAATATAGGCATAGAAACAACCTTTCATCTCTGGACATCTCTTGAAGATCAGTTACTTCCTGTAACCAAAGAAAATGAAGTGTATCTCAGAGATATGATGCTTAGCTTGAAGAAAAATAATCTCACACTTGAAGAGTACACGCGGAAATTCAAAAATTTATGTGACTCTCTTGCAGCAATCAATAAACCTGTTGATGATCTAGATAAGGTCTTTAACTTAGCCCGAGGTCTTGGACCAAAATATCAAGATTTCAGGCTAGCCATGCTGTCTAAACCACCATATCCCACCTTTAAACAATTCCTTATGGCCTTAGAAAATCACGAACAAGATCTGATCGCTCAAGAAGAAGAGACAAAAAATAATTACAATCAGGCTCAGGCTTTTATAAGCCAGCGAGGAAGAGGCAGAGGATGTGGTGGTTACAATTCACGTGGACGTGGTTTTTCTGGCAGAGGAAATAATGGCTATAGAGGTAATAATTCTAATTACCAAAAGGCAAATAAGCAAGAAAATCAAGGAAAAAAGGGCCTTGGACAGCATGCTAACAAGCCACCAAATAATCAAGAACAAAAAGATGAAGAAAAAGAGGCTTGCCAAATCTGTTTTAGGACAAATCATACTGCACCTGACTTTTTTTATAGGTACGATCGTGATGAAGAAGATATCCCAGAGGCCTTAGCTGCAATGAAGATTGAAGGACAAATGGACAATAATCTTTATGCCGACTCAGGTGCGACAGCTCACATGACAAATGACCCAGGTATTATAAAGCATCTAAAACCTTATCATGGCAATAGTTCAATTTATGTTGGCAATGGAAATAGCTTGAATATTTCTCATGTTGGCCAAACTAAATTGAATACTGCTAACGGTAAACTTCTTTTAAAAGATGTTTTAGTTGTGCCTAAATTAACGAAGAATTTAATTTCTGTTAGCCAACTTACTTCTGATAATAAATGTACTGTTGAATTCTCATCTAATGATTTCTTGATTAAGGATCAACAGGGAAGAACATTGGCAAAGGGGCATAAGAAGGCAGGTTTATATGCGTTAGAAGACATTCAACATGAAGCTCTTAGTGCTACAAAAATTGCCAAAGCACCCTTTACAGTTTGGCATCAAAGATTAGGACATCCTCAACTTAAGTCTCTTATGAATCTTCATAATAAAAATCAGATTAATGTTAGTAGTTGGATGAATAAAAAAAATATTTGTACTAGCTGCCAATTAGGCAAGCATTGCAAACTACCATTTCATGTTTCCAATAACATTTCTCGTTCTTCTTTAGATAAAATCCATTGCAATCTTTGGGGCCCTGCTCCTAATAGTTATGTGCAAAAGTTTCTCTATTATGTAGTTTTCATAGATGATTTCTCTCGGTACACTTGGCTTTATCCTTTAAAGAAAAAAATCAGATTTTTATGATTGCTTCATTAAATTTCAGCGTGAAGTGGAAAATCAATTTGACAAAACGATAAAGATTTTTCAAAGTGACGAAGGAGGTGAGTGTAGTTCAACTCTCTTCAAGGGTCACTTGGAAAAGTGTGGCATTATACATCAATTTTCTTGTCCAGGAACTCCGGAACAAAATGGTGTTGCCGAGAGAAAACATCGACACATAGTTGAAACTGGCTTAACTTTGTTATTTCATGCAAATATGCCCTTATGTTATTGGATTGAGGCATTTCTTACTTCTGTTTACATTATTAACAGACTTCCTTCACATGCAATAAATAATGACACTCCATTTTTCAAATTATATAATTGTCATTTTGACTATCAGATTTTGAAGAGTTTTGGTTGCAGGTGCTTTCCTCATCTACGACATCAAGGCCAGAACAAGTTTTCTAAGAAAACATACCCTAGTGTTTTCTTAGGATATAGTTCAATGCACAAAGGATACCGTTGCCTACAACCCTCAAGCAAAAGGGTTTATATTTCAAGACATGTTGTATTTGATGAGAATTCCTTTCCGTTTAAGGATAACAATTTAAATTCTGTTGTGCAGGGAAATTTAGAGTTGGCTTCCTTTCATGAGTCTGAGGCTTGACTGAAAACAAGTTTTGTTAACACAAATAATAAGATGGCAGCAAATAGTAGTGCTCATTATTGTAATAAGAATTTTTTCTTTGACTTGGACTTACCTTTAGACACTCCACCAACTACAGTTACTCGTCCAATTCAAGAGGAAGTTCACACCAACTCAGACATAGATGACGCCACTTCCAATAACGAGATTTCAATAACTGTTCTTGAAACAACAAATTCAAATGACTCCAATCCAGCAGCTGTACCTATAACAAGTGATGACATTCCTTTGGTGGTGTCAGACGCTATTGAGCCCACAAGATCAGATAACTCTAAAGAAAGCACTCAAGATGTCACAGCAAATTCTTGAGAGACCAGTCCAGAAGGAATCAACATCTATGTGGACCTAAGAATACCACATGAAAGCGGGCACTCTTCCCAGTCATCATCATCAAATCAAAACTTGACAGCTCCTTACCATATGATCACAAGGCGTCGATTGAAAAATAATCCTGAACTTACTGATCAAATGGCACTTAATGTTCAAGTTGAGCCAAAATCATGGAAATCTGCAATTAAGCAGCCACATTGGAAATCTGGTATGGAAGAAGAAATTCGAGCTCTTGAACATAATGAGACTTGGGTTCTAGTTCCTCGACTAGAGGACTTGAATGTTGTAGGATCAAAATGGGTGTTCAAAAATAAATTCAAGAAAAATGGAACTCTTGATCGACATAAAGCATGATTGGTGGCACAAGGATATACTCAAATACCGGGACTGGACTTTGGAGAAACCTTTAGTCCGGTTATTAAACACACCACCATTCGAGTCATTTTATCCTTAGCTATAACTAAAAAATGGGTGATGCGACAACTTGATGTGAAGAATGCATTTCTTCATGGTTTCTTAAAAGAAACAATATACATGGAACAACCTCCAAGATTTACAGATGCTAGATTTCCCAACCATGTATGTAAATTAAAGCGATCACTTTATGGACTAAAGCAAGCACCTCGTGCTTGGTTTGAAAGGTTGTCTCAATTTTTACTTCAGAATGGCTTCAAATGCAGTAAGGCAGATTCTTCGTTATTTGTCTTACACACACACAACACTATAACTCTTATGCTTGTTTATGTTGACGATATTGTCCTTGCAGGAAACAATGAGCTACTTTTAGAGAAACTTATCTCTCTTCTCAGCAAAGAGTTTGCCATCAAAGATTTGGGCCCCTTACATTATTTTTTAGGACTTGAAATAAATTATCTTTCTGATGGCATATTTATCTCTCAAACAAAGTATACTTATGATCTACTTTGCATGACTAAAATGCTGGACAACACCCATCTCTCCACTCCAATTGCAGTAAAACCTCAAGAACATCCAAATGATCTTACACCAGTCGATCCAACAACATATCGTAGCATTGTGGGAGCATTACAATATTTGACCTTTACTAGGCCTGATATTGTACATGCTGTAAACAAAGTTTGTCAAAACTTTCAAGCCCCCAACGAGGCTAATATGCGAGCTGTCAAGAGAATACTTCGATATCTAAAGGGAACCATTCAATTTGGCATTCGATATACATCTCAAAGTCCTTTAAAAATTGTTACCTTTTGTGATGCAGATTGGGCTGGATGCAAGGACACTAGAAGAAGCACTACCGGTTATTGTGTGTATATTGGTGCTAATTGTGTATCTTGGGCATCTAAGAAACAACCAATTGTTTCCTATTCTAGTACAGAAGCTGAATATCGTGCCATGGCGTCAACTGCAGCTGAAATCACTTGGCTTACTTATTTGTTTATGGACATTGGCCTATTTCTTCTTCAACCCCCAAGGATACTGTGTGATAATCAAAGTGCTTTACGCATGTCAAAAAATCCAGTTTTTCATGCTCGATCAAAACATATAGAACTGGACTATCATTTTTTTCGGGAGAAAGTAACTGCTGGTCAGCTTTCTACACATTATGTCCCTTCATTTAAGCAGATAGCCGAAGTCTTCACGAAGGCTCTCTCAAAATTTCAGTTTCTTAATCTTCGTCGCAAGCTTGGGATTTTTCTACTTCTGCACACCAGCTTGAGGGGGGATGATAAACCATACAATCAGTAGCTACAGCTCACCGAATATTATTAGCGGAAAGATTTGGCATCGGCAATCCCTTATTCTAGACACAAAGAAAATATTTTGAGCATAATATTTTTTCACATATTACATTTACTATCTCATGCAATGGATGAAAAGTTGATACATGGGATTGGTTTCAATTGTAACGCGTTGACTTTTTCTCACCTCTTGTTTGCTGACAATAGTCTTATTTTTGCTAGAGCCACTAGTGAAGAGTGCAAGCAACTGAAATCTATTTTCGATCAATTCATGGCTGCATCAGGACATCTCTTTAATTTAGAGAAATCTTCCATATTTTTCAGCCCGTAATGTGCAACCATAAATCATAAATGAAACTAAGGGGATTTTCAACCTTAATGTGGTTTCCCATCATTAAAGGTATCTTGGACTTTCATCCATGATGGGAAAGAATAAGGTGCAGTAGTTTAATGCAATTAAATCTAGAGTGCTTTATAAGATGAGGGGATGGAAGCACAATTATTTTCTTATAGAGGGAAGGAAGTTCTCCTTAATGCTGTTGTTTAGGCCATTCCAACATATGCAATGTGTGTTTTGAAGCTTTTGTGGCAGTTGTCAGTGGATACTCAAAAACTAATTCACTGGCTTGCATGGAAGAAGATGTGTTATCCCAAAAACAATAGAGGGTTGAGCTTTAAAGATTTGATCTCTTTTAATCAGGCAATGTCAAGCAAGTTGTGCTGGAGAATTCTTCAACAACCTGATTCACGCATGGCTAGAACTTTGAAGGCTCAATATTTTCCAAAAATGCAATTCATTTAATGTTTGAAAAAGCATTTTATAGGGAAGGAAGGCCATAAAAGCTAGATCAAGGTGGAGATTGAAGAGTAGGTGATGGTTGAAAATTTCTATTTACAAAGACAATTGGTTCCTAACTTATAACTTTTAAACTTCTATTGCCTCCTCTTTTGAGAATTATAGCAATTGTCGCTGATTTAATATTAGAGGGCAAATTTGGAATAACAGTTCATTATAAGTTGTTTCCCATACATGAACGTAGATTTGATACTAAAGATCCCTTTACGTCGAGTTTCATGTCCTGATCAGTTCGTTTGGCATTATGAAAATAGGGGAACATACACTGTTAAGAGTGGATATCAGGTCGCTTTATTTCTTAATTATGTAGTCCTCCTTCAAGTTCTAGCAAGTTTTCATATTGGTCGAAGTTCATTTGGGCATTGTCCATTTCTAGCAAATTTAAGTTACTTTTCTGGCGAGCACTCCATGAAATCGTTCCCACCTCTTGCAATCTTTTCAAACGTAACCTCTTGTAACCTTTTCAAATGACATCTGCAAATCGAGTATGATGTGTATGGATGGGTCAAAATAGGTTACTTTGAACTCTTAGAATTAGTTTGGTAATATTACAACTTTTAAAATAATTACTGTTAACTGTGTTGTAAAAATAATCAGTTACGAAGAGAATTAGTTGAATGATTGATAAAATTTATTTTTAAAAGTATTGCTAGTTTTAAAAACAATCCTATCTATTTGGTAAATTTTATTGTTAAACTACTATAGAATGTAAACAACTGAATTGGGGCAAAATATTGAATAAATTTTATCTATACATTTATAAATTTAAATATAACATATTTTTTTATTGCATATATATAGTAAATTAATAACTAAAATAAATATTTTATATTATTTTGAGAATCAATTTTTTCTTACTTTTCAAATCTATTATAGGATAAAGTGATTTTGCCAAAATGATTTCTGAAAAAATTTATTAAACACCAAAATTAGCTTTTATTTTAAATCCCCCAAAAGAAATCATACTATATCAGTAGTAATTTGAGAAAGAGTTAGGGCTACTGTGAGTATTTTCACCTAAAGTTTGTACATTAATCCATGATATTTCTTTACCTTCACTTTCTAGTATGTCAACGATTATTTGCGTCTATGTTTAGTTTTTCAAAATCACTTATGCGTTATGGCCTCCCAAAAGTAATTTTACTATATTAGTAGTAATTCGTGAAAGGATTGGGGCTGATGTGAATATTTTTCCCTAAAGCTTATACATTAATAAGTATTTTTCCCTAAAGCTTATTCGTTAAGCCATGATATTTCTTTGCCTTTACTTTCTGTTAGGTTGACTATCATTTGTGTCTATGGCTCATAACATTCTTTTCTGGAATATATTCCAGCTATCTATTAGATGCTAAAAATTATTGTGAGTCATATTCAAACTATAATTCTTATATGGAGTTGCTGGCACTTATACTAAGTGTATTTTCACGGAAGAACTTAGTGCAAAAGAAAGCTTGTTGGACATTTTGTACCCAAGGTCTAGTTAATTTTACTGAGTTACTATAAAGGTTTCATCAAATTTCTATTTTATTTTTTCAATGAATTAACTTTTTCCACTGTCTGTGCATAATACGAACAAGAGGACTTTAGATGAGGGTATCCAGATCCTAATTTGACTTATGCAAAAAGAATTGGTTGCTCACATTGAATTTTGGGTAAACCAAACACTGAAGATGAATAGCCATAATTTGCTACTGCTGATGTTGTTGCAGATCATAAGCTAGCCACTAGCTTCTTATATAGATACTAAACTAGTGGAAACCCTGTTAGATTTAGGCGCCCTATTATGAGCTGACTTTTATCCAACTTGAGAGATAAGATAATCTTACAGTTTATCTAAAATTCTTATAAGATAAATTTAATGTTTTATCTAAATCCTAATAATATAAGTTGTGGCTTATTCAAATAACTCTAAAAAGTTTATTTAAATTAAATTACATTTATTGTGCTATATAAGCACTATATGGGTGGGTGCTAATAAGAATCATAGTACATCATAAAGTGAGTGAGAGAAAAGGAAAAATGCGGTGGGTTCTTACTTCGTGAATTGATGAAATTTTTTTAACAACATGATTGTCTTCCAACTATCAGTGACATAAACTCATTAAGATCCATTTGCGAAGGTTCCAGTAATCAGTTCCTCTTTGTTGCGATCTATTTATGAAGGTTCTTGGAGGTTGGAAGAAATCTATTATTTATTTCCGTAGATCCTTGACTATTTGTTTCTGCATCAACCAATAAGGTATGAATTTGGTTAATAAAATAAAATTGCATCATTGATTGAGGAAATCAACATTGGTATCATAGCATGTGTAGCTTATGTCTTGATCTTAAGTGCTTATGTTTGCTTATATGCCATGTTCTTCTATGAAAATTTGTTTCTTGCTCTAAAATCACACATTAATGGTATATGATGAAATACATACTGTTAAAGCATGAAATCCAAACTATAAGTACATGAACATACATGGAATATATCTAGAATCCCATGTGATCTAATATGCTCTTAAGTGATGAATAAATTGAAACTCTAAGTTATGAATCCGAATGCTTATTTTGCTCATAACATTTTTTATGTTCATTCGTTCTCTACAATTTGGTATCATTAGAATAGTCTTTTAATTATATTTACAACGGTATATCATGTGCATTATTTGGACTTGTAAATTGAGAGAATGAAGCATTTAAATTTATGGTTCAAAATCTGAAATTTTTGTTGAAATTGAAGAAGATAAATAGTATTCTATGTGCAATCTCACTCTTGGGTATGATGTGTGAGCTTCATTTTTACACTAAAACAAAAATTTAAGACCATATTTAAATTCAAGACGTCAAATAAGGTCGGTAGGGCAGAAAATTGAGAGTAAAAAGTGGTCAGAAGCTGGAGCTTGTGTCACACGCACGAAGAAATAGTGTTAAGTCGAATATGTAATCGGCTTGATAGTAAACCGGCTTCGTCAGAGCCACGCGAATCGGACCAGACCAAACCGTGTGTCAGTACTAGTTAGCGTGCCAAGCATGGTTGCATTGCCCCACGCGTGACAGCGGTGCATTTAGCAGCGCACGTGCAACCTTCCTGGCCGCGAATTGTAATATTGTGTTGCGGTGGTTGCACCATAATTCAATTTCCTATTTTGAGTTTAAAATTAAAATTTTTCCTCTGTTTTTAATTTTTTAATTTAATTTAATTTTTCTAACATACTTGAATTTAGAAATAAAAATAGTTTTATAGAAATTAAATTCACACAATATGAATCTGACTTGTAAAGAATGTCATATCTAGTCGGAGGAAATATAAAATACTTAAAATATTATGAGGATTATTAAAGTTTGACGTAGTAATGTGAAATTATGCATGTCCAAAAAAATTCTGTCAAAAAGACGATAAAAATTTAAGAAAACAAGGTATTTAAGTGGGATAATCCTTATGTATCCTCAGCTATCGCATGTTGGATGTCCTACATCTATATGCAATCTAACAATAACTAATTGTTATGTCAACATAAGATATAGCATTGCATGTTTAAGTTCTATTTTACTTTACAGGGTGAATTCCTATGTGTAGTTTATCACTAATTTTATATTAAGCATGACCTTTTTGGAATCAAGTTAAACTTAACTCAAGAAACTTAATCCAAAATCAAGTATTGTTCTGATATGTTCTACTAAGATAGGTCCTTTTGTGGCTCTTTCTTAGCTTGTATCATTCAATGGGTTGTTAGCTGAAATAATGAATGTAAATAAGCTTTACCAAAACAAAATACTATACCAAACATGCAGCAACATATAAATCTAGTCAATAACCGATTAAGATTGTTTATCACTCAACCACAAGTAAATTTAGTTCATAGTTTGTGAAAGAAAAGTAAACAACAAAGTTTCAGCCATTGAATACTTCTTCATGATCAAAGAATAAACAAGCAAACAAGAAAATAATAAGAAAGATTGAATTCTAATTGATTCCCACAAATTCTCCATTGATTGCAGCCTTGATTTTTGCTCTTGAATTCTATTTTTTTCTTTATTTCTTTTCAGTTTTTGATTTTAGTTGACAACCCTCTCTTTTCCTTTGCGTGTGTTTTTCTTTTATATTTGAAAACTAGGGTAAATGAAAGTTTAGGGCGCGCATATTCCAGATTAGGAAACTACAGATAGCAATCTGATAAGTGCCTCGAGCAAAATCTTTTCCGTCGTTGTTCCAGGATTGTTACAGCAATGGATGCTACAGTAACCGCTACAACATCTACATTATTTCATATTTGTTTCAAATCTTCTATAGACAAGTTCTTTTCCATCTTTTGCAAGCCTATTGACATATCATCCTTCCCATGAAATTTGAACTTCCGATTACCTACAATTATGTATATGTTTTAAGCACACGATTATTCGAAATCAAACAAAATTTTATTAAACTTAAACTAAAATTAATGTTAATGCAAACTATCATTAAAATGCACTAAAACACATCAATTACTCTCTAAGTAATCTTGATTTGACCGTAAAAGTATCATGATAACTCTCATTTCATAGAGTTATCACAGAAGATGACCTTATGTGTAAATTTGAAGAGTATTGTATGCCTTATGTAATGTAGCTTGAATGAAAAGTTAAGTGGTACTTCGACCACTAAACTAAGAGGGCTCAACATAAAAAATGATGGACATGTATTGACTGATGAGCAATATGTTCAGGCAATCATACGATTGCTTCCTAATAATTGGGAATATATGAGAGTTAACATAACCCATAATTATAGCATTAAGACATTTAATGATATCAAGTGTCATTTGGAATTAGATGATGATCGTCTAGAGGCTGCTAAAACTTCTAGCCAACTCTGTATGGATAACTCTAAGCCGCATTAAGCTTCAGGCTTCAAAAGTAAAAAAGGAAGGAATACTTTCAAAGGAAAAAGAGAAATGTGACAGCTCAAGGGAACCCTAATAATAGAAAGGGCATGAAAGGAAAGCGCGTTGGATAAAAGAAAGACAAGACTAAAATGTATTGTTATAATTGTGGAAAATTAGGCCACTTCGCTTGTGAATGCACTGAGCTAAAAAAGGTACAATTCATCTCCACAAATTTATGTTCTAACTATATGATAATTTTTTTTTAACTGAATCTCGTCCTTCGGGGACTGTAGACTCAGGACCAACAGACCACATGGTTGGAGAGCACAAAGCATTTGTGGAGTATTGTCGGATTAATCAAGGAACAACTCAAAGGTTGAGGCGAAATGAATTGACACTTGCAAGTTAGAGTTGCGTGGTGGCCAAATACTTTATCTCCATGATATTCTTTATACTCTAAACATCCAATAAAACTTAGTCTATGTTACTGTTCTTCTTAGGATGGGATATCAATTACAATTTTATGGTGCTAGTTTAAAGATTGTTCTTAATTCAACTATAGTTACTAGTTGTTATTTATTGGATGGTTTTCTTGTTTTGGATACTAACTATTGTGATTTCAATAATAAGTGGTTTTCAGTAAATGCATTTTCCAATGTGGATGTAAATACTTGGCATGTTATACTAGGACATGTAGGGTAAGAAAGAATGAATAGATTAGTTAGAGAAAGCTTATTATATATTGTCTTGCCTATTTGTGAAAGTTGTTTAGCTGGAAAAGCAACTAGAAAACCATTTGGCAAAGCTACTAG
This sequence comes from Citrus trifoliata, assembly GCA_018350135.1. Lineage (NCBI taxonomy): Eukaryota > Viridiplantae > Streptophyta > Magnoliopsida > Sapindales > Rutaceae > Citrus > Citrus trifoliata. Next base: position 223,578 of record VKKW01000208.1, on the reverse strand, counting down.
AGCTGAAAGTCCATTGCAAATAGTCCATTTTGACATCCGTGGACCAATGAGTGTGAGGGCTAAATATGGAACCATCTATTTTATCACATTTATTGATAACTACTTCTGCTTTGGTCATGTTTATTTGATATCTCATAAATCTGAAGCATTGGATTACTTTAGATCATACTTGAATTTAGTAGAGAATCAATTAGACAAAAGATCAAAGTCCTAAGAACAGATCGTGGGTGTGAATACCTTTTAAAGCAGTTCAAGGAATTGTGCAATGATAAAGGTATTGAGAAACAACTAATTGTTCTAAGGACTCCACAACAACATGGTGTTGCAGAAAAGAGGAATAGAACATTACTCGAGATGGTTAGGTCTATGAGGACATTATTGAATGCCATTTATGTACTTAATCGAGTTCCAAGCAAGTTAGTAAGTTCTACTTCATATGAGTTGTGGATAAATAGAAAATGTGATCTTACTTATTTGCGTCCTTAGGGGTCTGCAACGTATGTTCACAACCCATCTAAAAAACATGGGAAATTAGGTCTAAGAGGAAAGAAAAATGTCTTTATAAGATACCCAAAACACTCCAAAAGATATGTGTTCATAGGTGAACATGATGATGGAAATATAACTGAGATAGAGTCATGAGATGTTACATTTTTGGAAAATGAATTATTAGCATTTCAGAAGTTGACAAAGAAATTCATCTATATGAGTTGAATGATCCAGAGATTAATGACACTGTTGAATGATCCAGAGATTAATGACACTTCTGATTTGCAAATTGAGAGAAACTTAGATATAATTGGGAATACTATTCCTAGTAGGAGTCACCCACAAAATGAGTCTACTCCACAAGACAACTCAATTCGTAAAAGCAATTGCATACCCCTCCCATGTCGTCGTTTTGAGATTGAGAATGAGGCATTTATAATTGCTTCACATGATGGTGATGAGCCAAGAACTTATAGAGACGCCATCACATTATCAACTAAGGAATTATGGATTGAGGTAGTGAATGGATGAAAAAATGGAGTCTATGAAAGCAAACCATAGCTGGGACTTGGGTGATCTACCGCTTAACTAAAAGGCATTGGAAACAAATGGTTTTTACGTGTTAAATGAAAGGCAGATGACATAATTGAATGATACAAGGCATGCTTGGTAGCGAAAGGATATACCCAACAAGATGGTATAAATTATGAGGAAACATATTCTTTAGTAGTAAAGTTTGCTTTTATAAGATTAATTCTAGTAATTGTTGCACACATGGACCTTGAATTACATCAAATGGATGTTAAAACAGTGTTTTTCAATGGAGAACTAGAGGAAGAAATTTATATGAAACAGCTAGAGGGTTATATAACCAGTTACCAAGAGCGCAAAGTTTGCAAGCTAAAAAGGTCTATATATGGGTTAAAATAATCCTCTAGACAATGGTATCTTAGGTTTCATTAATCTATAATGTCTTATTGGTTCTCGATGACAGAAGAAAACCATTATGTGTATGTTAAAAGGTTTGAAGGTAACTTTTTTTCTCCTATCTCTATATGTGGACGATATATTGTTGGCTAAAAATAATAAGGAATCTAAAAGAACGTAGTGAAATGACACGAGTTCTATACTCAAATGCTATTGGAAGTCTCATGTATGCTATGATGTGTACAAGGCCAAATATTTACTATGCTATGGGGTTGGTAAGCAGATACCAATCAAATCTTGGGCGTAAACATTGGAATGCTGTCAAAAGCTTTTCAACATATTTGAAAGGCACTATTGACTATTCTTTATGTTATCAAGGAGGTGTTTTATGCTTAATTACATAAACAGACGACGATTGAAGAGGCGATCATGATGAGCGCAAATCAATCTCATGATATGTATTGCTACTGAGTCGCGGTGCGATCTCATAGAGTAGCAAGAAGCAAACATGCATGACTCTGTCGATTATGGAAGCAGAATATGTGGCATGTTTAGTTGTAGTATAAGAGGTTGTTTGGCTTAAGCGTTTCTTAGATGATCTCGAGATTGTTACTGTGATAGCCAAGCAGCCATATCTTTTACAAAGGATATAAAATACCACAACAAGTCCAAACACATAGAGACCAAGTACCACTTTGTAAGAGATATTGTGACGAAAAAAGAAGTGTTGATGCAACACATATCAACATGCTTCATGATTGTGGACCCATTTACTAATTTCATGACATGAAATGTTTATCTCACATACATGCGATCTTTGGGGTTACATAGATTGTAAAGTTGTACTTGATGAGATTTTGTTTTTTGGATGATTTTAATAACATTTTTTTAAAATTTTCAAATGATATTAGCATGATTATGAAATGCAAGTTACGCAACCCAAGAGGGGGGTGAATAGGGATTTTAAAAATTATGCAATACAATTCACACAATAAATCAATCTAACGCTTAATGGAGTAAAACATAATAAATTCAAACAAGCATAATAATAAAAGAGTAAAAGGATGAGAAAAACAAACACACAGATTTTTACGTGGTTCGGCAATCCCTGCCTACGTTCACGCCTTCAAGCCAACCAAACTCGAGGATTTCACTATCCAAACCTCCCAAGACTTTAAGTTCTTACAATTGACTTCCAAGGTGTCAATGAACCTTTACAATTAATAGATTATCTTCCCAATCTCTTCATCCCAAGTATTTCTCTCACTTGTACACTCACAATTTGACAAGAAATTAAAATTACAACAAAAATTCTCTTTAAGAGTGGATATGCAAATAATAGCACAATAATGATTCAATCTATGATGATTTGTGATTTGGAAGCTCAATATATGTTATATGATCTTGTTTATGCTTGCATTAGTCTTTAAAATGAAGTTGGAGTTTAGTTTTATAGTTAGAGCCCAAAAACTAGCCGTTATAGCCAAATTCCCGCAACCAAGCGGTTACCCGCTTGATTTATTTTGTTAGCCGCTTGTAATAGTGATATTACAGTTATTTTTGAATTTTGCTACAGTAACACTGTTCACCAAAATTATACTTTGGCCCAAAACTTTTTATAATTATATTATGAGCTAAAACTTTACAAATATGTCAAATTTCAAAATTTCTTAATAATGATTGTTATTCCAAAATTTTATAAAATTATGATATGTCGCCAAATATATTATTATTTCTTAAAGAGGTCCTTTTCAAAATTTAACATAATATTCATATTTTTCAAAGTTCTCAAAATCTTTCACTTTAGTCCAAAATGTTCATAAATTATAGTATGACCCAAAACATTTCAATTATTTACAAAAATGTCCAACTCCGAAATTCAAAATAATACTTATTAAAATCAAAGATTGCAAAACTTTTCATTTAAGTCCAAATTACTCAAACCCACAAAATACTCTACCTTATAAAAATAAAACCTTTTAGTTTATGAAAAGTAATTATTTAAATAAATCTCTTGAGCTTCTCAAATGCTAAATCATGCATGAATTAAATCATACTGGCTGTACAAGAATTTATCGCAATAATTTGTCCGTTAAGCTCTAAACTTTATTCTTGATTTCGCCGTTGTCCGTTGAGTATCTCAAGTTGATTTCACTTGATTCACTTGCATAAATATTATCCTTAAAAAACTAGTAAAAATGTGAAATAAAATATTTATTAAATTTACTTAAGACACATGTTTGTTATCATCAAAATTACATTATGTGTAGCCCTTTAGGCCAACAGATTACACACATATATGATTACTAAAAGATGTCTTTAGGTTTCGACCGTTTTTATTACACAAGTAGTCGCCTCAGTTGTTAAGAAAAGCAAGCTGAGATGAGACACAAGATTAAGAAAAAGTACGGGGTACATTCTCATGGAGCTTATATCTTGAAAATGTCGCATTGACTAGGTCAAGCTGAGAACATGATTGAGCTAGATACGAGTCCATTTGGCACCTTATAAAGGCAAGCTTATTGGGACTCAATTTGGGTGCTTGAATAACAACTAATTTCATATATGTACAATGAATTGTTAAACATATGCTATTATACAAAGTGAATTCAAGGTAATGCGTGATTCATACCATGTGTGCTTTTGTGACTAAAAAGGAAAATGAGTGAATGAATCCCTGCTTCCTCATTGTGTTAGTTCATTTGATGTATAAGAAAGACTTCGACAGTAATCCTTAGTCACCGTCGACTATATCTTAAAGGGAAAGACTGGTGATAACTACTCTAGCATGTTTTTCTATGACTATAAAGTTATTCGGCCTATGAAACATGTCTAAGAAAACAACGAGCCTAGAACTAAAAGATATGAGTAAGATGGGAATATTTATTCTCTTTACATCTGACTTATGCATTCACTGGTTGATTGTATAATCTACTTAGGGATGAATATAATTGTGAATACATAAAGTGCACAACGTCAAACATAATTTTTGTTAAGGGATTAAATATGTTTGTACCGATGTAATGGAAAATGAAATCTAGGATAAATGATGAACAAGTTATTTGAATCTCTTGTAAATGGTGCAATTGAGATTTCTTAGCTCTGGTATATATATTGTGTTCATGGGTCACACGTTGCATTTACCTATATGATACTGCTACAGTGGCTTTGTGCCCAAATGCCCTACTCTCGTTGCTTTGGTTACTTAGTCATCCCATCACATGCGAGTGAGAGATGTTATATTTAGGCACCCATGATGGGCTGACTTTATCCAACTTGAGAGATATGATAAACTTACAATTTATCTAGGATTCTTATAAAATAAACCTTGTGTTTTACCTGAATCCTAGTCACATAAAATGCGGCTTATTCAAATAACTATAGGAAGTTTATTTGAATTAAACTACATTTATTGTACTATATAAGCACTAAATGGGTGGGTGCAAATGCATACAATAATAATAATAAGAAGAATCAGAGTAACATCATAAAGAGAGTGATAGAAAAGGGAAAAGGTAATGGGTTATTGCTTTGTGAATTGAGAGGAATTTCTAGCCACGTGATTGTCCTTCGACCATCATTGACATAAGCTCATTACGATGCATTCGTGAAGGTTCCAGTAATCAGTTCCTTTTCGTTGCGATATGTTCGTGAAGGTTCTTGGAAGTCCGTTCTTGGAGATTGGAAGGAATCTATTATTTGTTTATGCAGATTTGTGACGATTTGTTTCTACATCAACCAATAAGGTATGAATTTGGTTGATAAAATAAAATTGCATTATTGATTAAGAAAATCCACAAACCCATTATTTGAAATGAGCCACTCTATTAGTTAACATTGAATTGTTTTATGGTTGCTATAATGATTTTAAAATAAATTTAATTTTGATCTATAATTTCATTTCTTAATTTAGGAGGTGTAAAATAAGACATTAATTTTGGCAATTAAAAGCAAAAGAATTGCAGGGAATAAATTCGGCAACTAAAGTGGTAGTAAAATAATTTTTGAATTTTTTTATGGGCAATTAGTACGGCCAAGTTCCTTGCAAAAATCAGGGCTTACATTGGCTGCTAAAAACTTGGACTTGTTGTGAGGCCACTTATTGCAACCATTAATATTTTTGTTAATACATAAATTTTGGCTGCAAAAATTGTTTGCCACCAAAATTGTTCTTATATTTGTGAGGAAAACTTTTGGTGGAAAAAACTAATTTTTCTTGTAGTGCTTTTGCTCGAAAACCCTTGTTTCGTATAATTTGTAGTCTTGATTCGCACTCTCATCACAAATAATTAGGGGATTGATGTTTGGGGATGAAATATTGTGACCACAATCTAATGTTTGCTTGAAACTTAAACATGATTGACTCCAATAAAATAAAGGCTAATTGCTAATGAGTTGAGGAGAGAAAAACTATCAAGAGCAGATATCGTGGGAGGAGAAAAGTTAAGATTAGTTAAAGTGCAATAGTACTACTTAAGTAGTTTTTTTTTTTTTTTTCTGTCTGAAATCTAAATAAGTCTAAATTTTGTTGAAATCTGAATGACATTTTATTTTTCTTTTTTAAACATATAAGTGGAATCTCATTTCTTCTTATAAATTAAAAAAAATTAACATAGTTATTTGATATTTTATGTCCCTACAAATCAAATAAAAAGAAAAAGAAAAAAAGGACTAGGTTTTATATTTTAGGAAAAAATATTTAATAAATATACTTTTGGGATATTATGTTCATATTTTCTATTTAGATGTAAATGTTTGAATATCAGACATATGTTATGAAAACAAATTAACAAGTAAATTTAAAAAATAATAATAAAATTTTAAACTTCAGATATTTAACAAACAAACCATCAACAAAAATACCCCGCCTATTTCCTCTAAAATATTAGGGATGATGTTTATCTTCAAACATTTCGCTTTGAGAGTCCAAGGGGAAGAGAATTCCTAACCACTATAAATACCTGGAAATTCAAAATAAGTTAAACTTTTCTCTCTTTAGACTTCCTTTTACCTTTTATCTGTTTACATGGAGATTTTTTCTTTCCTTTTCTATTACACTAAAAATCGAAAACTATATATTTTTTTTAGTAAACCCAAAACATTGACTTGAGTGCTGGAAATTAACATCTGTAGTGAATCAGCAAGCCTATAACCAAGCTAATACTGACCACTGCCCTAGGATGCTTGTGATTTAGTCAATGCAAGTTGAACACCCCCAAGATTTACTTAGACGAATTCACCCAAGAATAACAAAGCACAGTAGCTAAGAGCACGAACAAGAAACTGAAACAAGAACCAAGAAAAGAACCACAGACACCAAGATTAACGTGGTTCAGCTGAGCATGAAATGCTCAGCTTACATCCACGGGAGAAGCCTCAAGATGAGCTTTATTGATATTACAATGGAGATTGTTACAGAGCCTTACAACAGACGTTACAGAGAATAGATTAACACTTTCTCTCTCTACAAACCCTCTCTGCAAGACTCATGAAAACGTAATTGAACTACCCCAGAAAACCAGCCTTTATACCCTGTTCTAGGCAGCCAGCTTGATTTCTAGAATAAGCAGCTCGATGACACGTGGTTTAACAACCTTAACGAACTTTGACAACCTTCGTCACATGCTTCCTCACGTGGTTACTTAAACTAATATGCAAAACGCGCTCAAGTCCTGTCGTTTTGTTTAGTTTGTTTTCTGTTGGTAACCAGCTGAGAAGCACATGAGTCCAATGAAGCTTTACAACTCCAAAACGTGGTCGTTTCTGGAACCAACTATCAAAGTTTATCCTCACTCTAAATCCTTCTCCAACTCTTATGCATATTACTGACTGCACAAGCCAGCTAGGTCCAGGCAAGCTCTGAACTTAGCCACAGGAATCACCTTTGTAAAAGCATCTGCAGGATTCTCATCAGTATGAATCTTCACCATTTTCACAGCACCTCTTGACACTTCATTTATGATAAAATGGAGCTTAATGTCTATATGCTTTGTCTTCTCATGGTGTGCAGGGTTTGTGCTCAAGTGTATGGCACTTGAGCTGTCATAGTAGACTGATACTGACTTCTAATGTAATCCCAACTCTGTCACCAACCCCTTGAGCCAAAGTGCTTTCTTTACAGCTTCTGTAGTAGCTGTATACTCAGCTTCAGTAGTTGAAAGAGCTACTACACTTTGTAGTGTTGCCTTCCAATTTACAGCACAACCATTTAACATGAACAAGTATCCTGTAAGAGACCTTCTTCTATCTAAATCCCCTGTATAATCTGAGTCAACATACCCCTTCAGAACCTCATCACTTTCTTCTGTTTTGCCATACATCAGACCCCAATTTACAATGCCATTGAGATACCTGAGTATCCATTTTACTGTCTTCCAATGGTCTTCCCCAGGTTGTGCCATGTATCTGCTGACTACGCTGACAGCATGAGCTATGTCTGGTCTAGTTAAGACCATTGCATACATAAGGCAGCCTACTGCATTTGCATAGGGTATACATGCCATATCTTATTTTTCAGCTTCTGTTTGAGGGCACTGCAAATTGCTTAACTTGAAATGTGAAGCCAATGGTAGTTGCACAGGTTTAGCCTTGCTCATATCAAATGTTTCTAATACCTTTCTCAAGTATTTTTCCTGTGACAGAAACATGATCCCTTTACTTCTATTCCTTCTGATCTCCATTCCTAGAATCTTCCTTACATACCCCAGGTCCTTCATTTCGAATTCTAAATTCAGCAGCACCTTAAGCTTATCAATTTCTTCTCTATCTTTGCAAGCAACCAACATGTCATCTACATATAGAAGGAGGTATATGTACAAACCATCATTGATTGTCTTGTAGTAAACACAGCAGTCATAACTGCATTTGATAAACTCATGTAGTTGCATGAATTCATCAAATCTGAGGTACCACTGTCGGGAGACTACTTAAGCCCATAGAGTGACTTCTTTAGCTGACACACATGGTCTTCCTTGCCTGGAAACTCATACCCTTCAGGCTGGGACATCAGTATTTCTTCCTCAAGCCTTCCATGCAAAAATGATGTCTTGACATCGAGTTGATCAAGCTCCATGTCTTGCACAACTGTTATGGCTAATATAACCCTAATTGAGGCATGTCTGACCACTGGAGAAAACACTTCTTTAAAATCTATCCCCTCCTTTTGTGTATAACCTTTGGCCACAAGCTTGGTCTTGAATCTCCTTGGTTCAGATCCATCTGTGCCTTCCTTGATTTTGAAGATCCATTTGCAGCCAACCACTTTCCTATTTCCAGGTTTCTTGACCAGCTCCCATGTGTTGTTTTTATAGAGGGAGGCCATTTCATCATTCATAGCTCTCTGCCATTTTTCTTTGAACAAGCTTTGGGTTGCTTCTTTAAAATTCTTTGGTTCCTCATCATCTATATCTTTTACAGCTGCAAGAGCAAAACCTATTAAATCTGCATAGCCATATCTCCTTGTTGGTTTAATCTGCCTTTTCTTTCTATCTCTGGTGAGCTGGTATTCTCTGATTTGCTCCTGAGAACTTGACTGATCTTGAGGTGCTTGTGTGTCATCAGTGATTTCAAGAACACCATCTGATTCTGCAACTTCAGTTGTGTTTCTGGAAGTAGATGGCTCCACCTCAAACTCTAGCTTCTCTGTTAGTCTTAAATTTTTCAGTTTCCAGATCAGGTTCATGCTTCATCTTCATCAAACTGCCCTCATTAAACACCATATCCCTACTTACTATATTTTTTGGTGGATTAAGGTCAGTGCACCAAACTTTAAACCCTTTGACTCCTTCTAGATAGCCTATGAAAATACTTCTCAAGGCTCTAACAGCTAGCTTACCTTGACTGACATGAACATAAGCTGGACAACCAAAAGCTTTAAGAATCCCATAGTCAGCAGTTTTCCCTGACCACATTTCGAAAGGTGTTTTGAAATGGATTCCAGTAGAGGGGCTCAGGTTGACAAGGTAACAAGCTGTGAGTAAGATTTTTACCCACAATGTTTTTGGGAGCTTGGACTGAATCAGCATACATCTTACCCTCTCCATAAGGGTCCTGTTCATTCTCTCAGCTAACCCATTCTGTTGTGGGGTCATCCTTACTGTCATATGTCTAGCTATACCCTCATTTGCACAAAAGTTGTCAAATGGTTGGTTGCAGAACTCAAGACCATTATCAGTCCTCAGTTTTTTCAATCTTTTTCCAGTTTAGTTTTTTACCATCTGTTTCCATTCTTTAAACTTCTCAAAAGTCTGATCCTTGTTCTTTAACACATACACCCAGACATTCCTAGAGAAATCATCTATGATGAATAAAAAATATCTATTCCCTCCCAGAGATACACACTGTGCAGGCCCCTACAAGTCTGAGTGTGCATAATCCAGCCTCTCATTTGATTTCTGACTAGACCTTTTGAAGCTCCCTCTTGAAGACTTCCCTAGAACACAATCTTTACAGAACTTCAAATTTCCAATCTTGTCAGAACCAAACAACCCTTGTTTTGCTAACTCTTTTAACCCTCTCTCACTCATGTGCCCCAACCTTAGTTGCTATAACCTGGTCTTATCTTTAGTATGCTTAATGGATATATCAGCTACTCCAAATATCACCTCACCATCTAAGATGTAAACTCCATTCTTCCTAGTCCCTTTCATGACTAGATTTGAACCATTCATAACACTCAATTCACCAGATTCAATCTTAATTCTACACCCTATTTGGTCCAACACTCCAAGAGAAATTAGATTTCTTTTCAAGTCTGGTACATGCCTGACTTGCCTAAGTACTCTTATAGAACCATCATGTAGCTTAAGACTTACATCCCCAATTCTAATGATTTTACAAATAGAGTTATTACCCATCATCACTCTACCTCCATCAAATGCTTGATATTCATTAAAGTAATTTTTAAAAGGGCACATGTGAAAGGTACATCCAGAGTCCAGAACCCATTTACCTTTTTGGCTGTTTTCTGTTGCGACACATACACCAGCAGACTCATATCCTTCCTCTTCTACTACAGTCATCTCCACTTTGATTTCTTGAATCTTTTGTCTTGAATTTTCTTTCTGGGCAATCCCTCTTAAAATGCCCTTCTTTGTGACACTGAAAGCATTTTAGATCTCTTCCTTTGTTCTTGGATTTGCCTTTTTTCTTTTTCTTGTCAGTCTTCACCTTTGCTGTCAGTTCTTCACTTCCACTATTCTCTAAATGTCCTTGCTTAGTTTGAAGTTCCCTGATATTCAGGGTAGATTTTACTCCATCAAGTGTTAGGGTTTGTCTTCCATACATCAGGGCATCAACCAAATTTTCATAGGACTTTGGTAATGAGCTAATAAGCAGGAGAGCCTTCCCTTCATCATCCAGAGCTACATCAATGGTTTTCAGGGTATCACACACCTTGTTAAACTCATCAATGTGTTCTTTCAGTGAAGCTCCTTCCAGTGAAGCTCCTTCCACTATTTTCAGTGTAAACATCCTTTTCTTGATATAGAGTCTGTTTGCAAGAGACTTGGTCATATAAAGACTTTCCAGTTTGCTCCATAAGCCAGCCATTGTCTTCTCTTTAGCCACTTCTCTAATGACAGAATCACCAAGACTCAGGATTATTGTGCTCCTGGCCTTTTTGTGAATTTCAGCAAATTCCTCTAGAGTCTTTGATGAAGAAACCCCTTTACCTTCATTCATTTCAGGCTCAAATGCATCTCCCAAACCCTGAGTGATCAGCAAGGCTTCCATTTTAATCTTCCACATTGAAATCATTCTTGCCTGTGAATTTTTCTATATCGACCTTAGAAGACACCATACTTGGACTTGATCACAGAACACCACAACTCTGATACCAATTGTAGTGAATCAGCAAGCCTATAACCAAGCTAATACTGACCACTGCCCTAGGATGCTTGTGATTTAGCCAATGCAAGTTGTACACCCCCAAGATTTACTTAGACGAATTCACCCAAGAATAACAAAGCACAGTAGCTAAGAACACGAACAAGAAACTGAAACAAGAACTAAGAAAAGAACCACAGACACCAAGATTAACGTGGTTCAGCTGAGCATGAAATGCTCAGCTTACATCCACGGGAGAAGCCTCAAGATGAGCTTTATTGATATTACAATGGAGATTGTTACAGAGCCTTACAATAGACGTTACAGAGAACAGATTAACACTTTCTCTCTCTACAAACCCTCTCTGCAAGACTCATGAAAACGTAATTGAACCACCCCAGAAAATCAGCCTTTATACTCTGTTCTGGGCAGCCAGCTTGATTTCCAGAATAAGCAGCTCAATGACACGTGGTTTAACAACCTTAACGAACTTTGATAACCTTCGTCACATGCTTCCTCACGTGGTTACTTAAACTGATATGCAAAACACGCTCAAGTCCTGTTGTTTTGTTTAGTTCGTTTTCTGTTGGTAACCAGCTGAGAAGCACGTGAGTCTAATGAAACTTTATAGCTCCAAAACGTGGTCGTTTCTGGAACCAACTTGATTCATTTATCTCACAACGTCAGAAAAACTTATATCACCCTCTTATTGCTTTTTGTGGTTGCAAGTATTTGCGGAGAATCTGCTTGAGTTCATGGATTCGCCTAGAATTTAAGAGATTGGCAAACTGCCCTCACACATAAAAATTTAAATGTTGGCTTTGAGGTTTAGTTGCTAGCCAACAAATCGACTAAATGAGATTTTAATTTCAACAATATGTATTAATTAAGAGTTTGAAAACCTTTCATCTCTAATGACATATTAATTTCAGCTTAAATAAATTATTATTAATTAATTTCCTACTTTTCCAATTCTCAGATAAACTCTAAACCGAGCAATCTTTTGACTCTGGCCATCTTCATTCCAAGCAGCCTTAAACTTCTCCATCACATTTTCTATCAAAAGCTCAACAACTTTGTCTTTAGCCTTCTGATATGCTGAACATGACCTTATGAACTTGAATTAATCATCTAAATCCATCAGCTTCTCTACAACAAACTGATCGAACGGCCCCGTATTCTCATTGTTGTGCAAATTTTAATGTACCCACAAGCACACGAATCTATTGTAGTATAGACTAATGGTGACGAGTGTCGATCCCACGAGGAGGTAGATTTTAATTATATGTAGAATTAATTTTGTAAACGGGTGGTTGGAATTGGGGTGGAAGTGATTTAAATTATCCTAAAATTGGAATTGAAATGACAATAATAAATTGTAAAATTTGAATTGCAATGGCGAGAATAAATTGAAGATAATTTTATTGAAATGACGTATTTGGGTATTCGGATCCGTATCAACATATATCATGGGTTAAATAATCCGTATTAATACCAATTAAATCATGAGGGGGGAATTCAAACCTCAGAACCACGCTCTAATCAATATGGTGCTAAGGGCTTATCGTGCCAAATAATAATGACCTTGTACTAGAGGGCCGGTGAAACCAAGGCGGTACTAGACAAAATAAGTATTATTTGTCGACGAGAAGTCAAAACATCCACAAATACTAGAGGGGAAGAGAAAATAAATTTACCAAATTAAGCCCATGACACATGTTGAGACTTCACCTTCAACCTAAGCTAGAAAGAAAATTAGCCACTCATAATTGAACTAGGAGCAAAATGAGAATTTATTAAAATACGTAGAAAATACAAGATAGAGAGGGAATTACAGAAAATGGATCCCAAAAATGGATTCAGAGATATCAAATTAGGGGGGGAGGCCCCCTTTTTACAGATACATAGAGTAAACCATGGCTATCGGATTAAAACCAGTTTGGACGCTCAGGATTGCGCCACGTCATCAGTCAACAGTCCACGGTTTGACCACGTGGATGAACAGTAACACGGTTTGACCTAGATGAACAGTAATACGGTTTGGTTGAAAATAATCCTGTGTGATGCATGCATCGTACGTGAGATTTTTCGTCCACTGATATGCTGCCACGTCACCATCAACAGTATATAAGAATTTTAGTCCAACAGGATCGTGACACCTCATCAGTCAATGCCACGTCATCGGTCAATGCCACGTCATCGATCCGTCTATGTGAATAGTGTCATGAACAGTGTCATGAACAGTAACGTAGACAGTACCGTACCCGTGAATAGTACCGTACATGTGAATAGTGCCATTTTTCTTTTTATTCTCCTCCTAAGGTTTTCGACCGTCCTGAGTTCAAAAATGATATCCGTTTTTCCATTTGATCTCTCCTTTATTGTGAAATGACTTTAATGCCCCTAAAATACATAAATTACTTAATTAAAATAAAACACACGTAATTAAATCACAAGAATGTTAAATACATAAAAGTAAGGGTTGTTAGTAAAACTTGAAGTGTAAAATGATGATTTTCTCCTTTATAAATACACATTTTCTAACACTCAACACACCCCCCAACCAGTTTATTGCTAGTGCCTAGCAAATAAAGCGAAAACAAAATTCAAATTCAATTTTTTTTAAACACTCGTGTTTATTCAATCAGACTAATGATAGCAATCAAATAAAAGTATAAGCCTTATCTCCAATCTAAAGAAACATCACACTTACATTAACCATCCACATGAATCAGCCCAGTAAACTTTGTTATAGCTACTTTCAAGAATGACATGACAAATCCCAAATTCTCACTAGAATTAGTGACACTCTCACAAAGAAATTAAATCCAATAAAAATAGTCACTCCAATGAATGGTACTTGAGAGAGAAAATAATAAAGAAGTGATATCACATGCTCTCACCAAGATGAAAGAAGTATGCCTTCAGCTTAGAAATAATACAATCTCAAGTCAAATAAAAATATTAGTCAACCCAATTTATTTATCTCTTTTTTTTTATGCATCACTACATCTTTTTAGCCCACATTACTAGCTTCTACTTCAGACTATAGTTCCCTAAAATCAAGAAGGACTTTTATTAGGATGTAACGTAAGCTAGGGACATGGCTAACAAAGAAGGAAAATAAGGAAAAACAAAGTGTATGTTTGAGAAAAAATGTAGAGAAATATTTATTTTTTTTTGAAGTTGCAAGGTGGATTTCACCTATTATTTTTATTTTATTTTTCTTTTAAAACAACAACTTTTGTTTTGTTGTTTTTTTTCTTTTTGGCATAACTTCACTAAACAAAAGTACTTATTTACATTTTTCTCAAACATAAATAGGTGATAGAACTTATAAGACATTGGATAATACTCTAAATCGGAGTGGGTCAAGATGATAAGTTGACAAAAAAAAAGTTTTTTTTTTTTTAAAGGCTCAAAAGGGTTAAGTATGGATATTTAATAAAAGGGATGGCTAGAAAGGTTCAAACGGGTCAAAGATAACCTTTCCATCGTCTTTTAGGGCTCTAAATAATCGTCCATATCTACTAGTTAGATGGGCCTCCAAATGTAGCAACACACATTTTTTTTTCTTTTTTTTTTATTTTACAATTTTTTTTTAAGGGTTAACTCAAAGGAAATCTAAAGATCGTATATACAATAATAAACTGTTAAGCTGTATAAAGAATGAGCAAAATGGTTACTCTCCAAGAAAAATGATAGGCTCAAAAACTCACTTGGTACTTATTATGACATGTTCATTTCTTCAAGCAACTCATATTTGTCTCCGACATCAACAAGTAAAGTAGCAAATATAGCGTAACATTACTTAAGACCAAAGATAATACAAATGCTAAAATTTGAAATTAATCAAGTCATCCAATGTTAAAACAAATCACACAATTTTTTTTTTCCAAACAACATTCTACCCCCCAACCTATTCTAAGCATGAAAGGAAAATATGCATGCAGAAATGCGTAAATGATGCAGAAAAACTAATTAGAAAAGTTACACTTAAAATGATAGGAAAAGAAAATAGTTTTTTTTTAAGAAGATGCGTTTCTAGAGGCACTACACTCCATATTCAGCCATCTTCAACTCAAAAGTTGGAAAATGTATATTTATAGAGGAGAAAATAAAAAGAAGAAGAAAAATGAACATCAAAACTTAATAAAGAAAAAGAATTTTTTTTTTTGGTTTTTTTTCGAACAATGAAAATGTGTTTCTAGAGTCACTACACTCCATATT
Organism: Citrus trifoliata; assembly: GCA_018350135.1. Taxonomy (NCBI): domain Eukaryota; kingdom Viridiplantae; phylum Streptophyta; class Magnoliopsida; order Sapindales; family Rutaceae; genus Citrus; species Citrus trifoliata. The sequence goes on along the minus strand of VKKW01000208.1, from coordinate 208,107 downwards.
CAGCCATCTTCAACACAAAAAGTTAGCAATAGTTAGTTTCTACAACAAAAAATTAGTAAAAACTTAACCAAGATTCCACATTTGTCGACTATTCCCTCCCCCCAACCAGAACGAAACATTGTCCTCAATATTTTAAAGGAAAGAAGTAGAATTTAGAAGACATCACCTGGGTGGTGCAACACAGAAGAAAATATTTATAGGCGGAGAGTTAAATCTAATTTGTACTTTTTACTGCCGCTATTGTTACCATCATTATGTGGACGCTCCAATACAAAGGTCCAGAGGTTCGGCTCTAGTTTATAAGCTTGTAACATATCAAGTAGCTCATTAGCAGTGTGAGCACAAATAAAGAGTTTTTTCGCATTAGAGGGAATGAAATAGTTTTTTATTGCATGGTTAAGAAATGTGATAAATCCATCATAAAATTTATTGACATTTAACAAACCGATGGGTTTCTGGTGGATGTGCAGATGGGCCCAAGATGCTAGTGTGATAAGTGCCTCTAGTATTGCAAGATCTCCTGGAAGGAAAATAAAAGCATCAGCATGATTAAGCATTTCAGTTATTCTTTCTTGCATACCTAAGACGACTAACTCTTCTCCAGTTGATGAGTCAGACGAACTGCCCAATGGTTTTAGGACTCTTGGGATGATGCCTAACACTTGACTTTCTCTGATAAAAGCTACTTATGAGACCATTTTTGATAACCCTCGGTTACCTCCTCCATACATCAAGTGTAATTTTCTTGCTGCTATGCTTCGACCAAGATCTATGGCTACCTCTACGAACTCTTTATGTTTGCCATAGGTAAATCCAGAAAGCACACAAATGTTCTTGAATTGTCTATTGGGAGTAGACGTAGTTGCGACTGTGGCTCACATCTTTCTCTGGTTTTACGTCCAGAAACGACTCGAACGCCCTCTATGGGTCGAGGATAGGCTTCCCATCCAGTTTTCTTATAAACTGGCAAACAAGGTCGTTTATAGTCAGATTCCCGAGACTATATCGTGCATGCTCTTTCTGGAATAATGGCCATAACTGGAGAATCGCTCCTTGCACATATCCACTGGGATGCGTTTCAAGAGACAATAGGATATCATCTAATGACTCCTTATTCAAGCCATCCCTATTGAATTGAATATTATCTTCCCTATTATCAGACATCATTCCTAAAGAACATGGGTTTCTATCGCAACTCATTCTGGCACACTTATGACAAGCAACAGAAATTCTTCGAGCTCGTCGTTTTCTTGCATAATTTCCTTTACCACAACCAGGCATGTATGCAATAAATTTTGGAGGTAACTCACCTGCCAATCGTATTTTCGCCTCGATTAACCAACGGATATCAGCAGGTATGTTATTCCTCATGAGCAATCACATGCGTTCGGACCGAGCTTTATAGATCGTAAGGAGGGCATTCTGAGGAAGTGAAGGGAATCGCTTGTGAAGCTTCGCTAAGATCTCGTTTCTGTCCATACCTTCGCCTCAGAATGTCAGTTATTATGGGAAACTGAAGTAACCGACTTGATTGTCACGGAGTACCGTTATCCGCCACTTCACCGGGGTAACAAACTAAAACACACAAACAGAAAAATAAATTATAACACACAAAGAAAATTAAAATCGTCCTCTTATTGAATTTACCTCAAGCTCCAACTGGATGTCGTAAACACTTCTCTTAATGTCTCTGAGTTGGCGTTCTAAACCCTTAACATAGGCTACTAACTCTGGTGGTTGTAGAGCCCAAATGCGTTGTGTTTTACAAAATTGAATCTGCCTTTTGAGATGAGTTTTGACACGTTGAAGTGGTTTAAGAATGTTCAGGAGGAACGGTCTAAGTAAGGTACTCATGATTAAAAATGATAAGAGAAAACGTAATAGTTAAACAAACACACTTATGCAAAAATAATTTCAATTAGCAAAAGAATAATATAAAGAAAGAAAACAAAATCAAATCAACGAAAAGAAAAAAAAATCAATTCAACTCTCGTGGGTCACTCAAATTTATTTCGGTGTCTTCTCCATGTGGTTGGTACTCTAGATATGGCTTTAATATTTGACTGTTAACTTTAAACGTGACACCGTTCTTTGGGTCCTTAATTTCAATTGCCCCATGTGAAAAAATAGTATGAACAATAAAGGGACCAGACCATCGAGAGAGTAACTTACCTGGGAATAGGTGCAAGCGAAATTGAATAAAAGCACTTTCTGACCTGGAGTGAAAGATTTTCTCATAACATGTTTGTCGTGGAAGACTTTCATTCGCTGCTTGTAAATCTTGGCATTTTCATAGGCATCATTGCGAATTTCCTCAAGTTCTGCCAGTTGTAATCTTCTTTCTGAGCTGGCTTGCTGCATGTCAAAGTTGAATTTCTTGATGGCCCAATACGCACGATGCTCGAGTTCCACAGGTAGGTGGCAAGCTTTTCCATACACTAGCCTGTAGGGTGACATCCCAATCGGGGTCTTGAAAGCCGTTCTGTATGCCCATAATGCATCATCAAGTCGTACTGACCAATCTTTTCTGTCTGGCCTCACCGTCTTTTCTAGTATGTGCTTTATTTCTCGATTGGAGATCTCAACTTGACCACTGATTTGCGGATGATATGGGGTCGCCACTTTGTGAGTGATGGAATACTTTATCAAAAGAGCTTTGAATGTTTTGTTACAAAAGTGGGCACCACCATCACTGATTATCGCTCGAGGGAATCCAAAGCGTGAAACAATGTTGCTTTTCAAAAATCCTATCACCACTTTGTGATCATTGGTTCTGCATGGAATTGCTTCTACCCATTTCGATACGTAGTCAACAGCAACCAATATGTATTGATGACCAAAAGACGGGGGAAAGGGTCCCATGAAGTCGATACCCCATACGTAAAAATCTCAATCACTAAAATTGGATTTAATGGCATCATGTTCCTTCGTGTAATGCTCCCCATTCGTTGACACCTATCACATGAAGAACATAAAGTGTAAGCATCTCGAAATATAGTTGGCCAATAAAAACCACATTGTAGAATTTTAGTCGCTGTTTTCTTAGAACTAAAATGGCCTCCACAAGCTTGTTCATGGCAGAATGAAAGAATATTCTGAATTTCATTTTTTGGGACACATCGTCTAACAATTTGGTCTGCACAATATTTGAACAAATACGGGTCATCCCAAAAGAAATTCTTTATCCCTGCAAAGAATTTAGTCTTGTCTTGCTTGGTCCAATGCTCTGGAAGTTTACCTGTAACAAGATAATTAACTATATCAGCATACCAAGGTATTACTTCCACATTCATTAATTGTTTATCTGGAAATGACCCATTCAATGGTAATGGCTCTGTAATTGTGTCAAAATGTAGACGAGAGAGATGGTCCGTCACAACATTTTCTGTGCCTTTCTTATCCTTAAATTCCAAGTCAAATTCCTGCAAAAGTAACACCCAACGAATTAGTCTAGCTTTTGCATCTTTCTTTGTGAGAAGATATTTAAGAGCAGCATGATCTGTGAATATAATTATTTTACAACCAATGAGATAAGATCGAAATTTTTCCAATGCAAACACTACTGCTAGCATTTCTTTTTCAATAGTTGAATAATTCAATTGTGTATCATTCAATGTCATACTAGCATAGTAAATAACATGCGAAATTCGATCAACTCTTTGTCCTAATACTGCTCCTACTGCATAATCAAATGCATCACACATGAACTCAAATGGTAAGCTCCAGTTTGGGGGCTGAATGATGGGTGATGATGTCAACAAATGCTTTAATTTTTCAAACGCAACAAGACATGAATCATCAAAGACAAAAGGTACATCCTTAGCAAGTAAATTGCATAAGGTTTTAGAAACTTTGCTAAAATCTTTAATGAAATGTCTATAAAAACCAGCATGCCCAAGGAAAGATCTTACTTCTCTGACTGTTTTAGGTGGAGGAAGATTAGAAATGAGATCCACCTTGACTTTGTCAACCTCAATACCTTTGCTCGAAATGATGTGACCGAGAACAATACCTTGTTTTACCAGAAAATGGCACTTCTCCCAATTTAAGACCAAGTTCTTCTTGGTACATCTCTGCAGAACTAGTGTTAGATGATGTAAACATTGATCAAATGAGTCACCAAAGACAGAAAAATCATCCATAAAGACTTCAAGAAATCGTTCAACCATATCAGAAAAAATGCTTAACATGCATCGTTGAAATGTAGCAGGTGCATTACATAATCCAAATGGCATTTTCCTATATACAAATGTGCCAAAAGGGCAAGTGAAAGTGGTTTTCTCTTGATCTTTTGGTGCTATGGGAATCTGATTTTATCCTGAGTAGCCATCTAGAAAGCAATAAAATTCATGGCCTGCTAATCTATTAAGTATTTGATCGATAAATGGTAAAGGAAAATGATCTTTACGTGTGACAAAATTTAACTTTCTATAATCAATGCATACACGCCATCCTGTAGTTACTCTAGTTGGTATCAATTCATTATCAACATTGGTAACTACTGTGACTCCTGACTTTTTGGGGACAACTTGTACAGGACTGACCCATGAACTATCAGAAATTGGGTAAATGATACATGCATCTAATAGCTTAAGGACTTCAGTTCTAACAACTTCTTTCATGTTAGGATTTAACCAACGTTGCATTTCCCTAGTAGATTTAGCATTTTCATCAAGGTGAATGTAATGCATGCAGTCTACTGGGTTTATACCTTTTATGTCCGCTATGGTCCATCCTAATGCTCCTTTATGCTCTTTTAAAACATCCAACAACTTACCTTTTTGTTCGTCATTGAGGGATGAAGAGATGATTACCGGTAGAGTACTTTTTTCCCCTAAAAATGCATATTCCAATGTGTTGGGTAATGGTTGAAGCTCGAGTTTCGGTGGTGATTCTGATGATGGGATGAGTTTCTTCTCTGATGGTGCTAGTTGTTCAACTCTTGACTTCCATTTATTAGTGTCCATGGATGGTGCTGAGTCAAGTAGAGCGTTGACCTCATTGACCGATCTGTCAATATCAAAATCAAAACCAAAGTGAGTTAAACATGTTTGTAAATGATCATCACTAAGGTTTGAAAGAAAAGTATTATCAACTATTGTTTCTATTAAATCCACATCAACAATTCCATCATCTGCACTGTGAGGTTGTTTGGCAATGTTGAAGATGTTCAGTTCCATAGTCATATTGCTGAAAGACAACTGCATATTTCCAGTTCTGCATTGAATGTGAGCATCCGCAGTTGCCAAGAAAGGTCGGCTTAGGATAATGGGGATGTGCTTCCTTGAATCCTATATTGGTTGAGTGTCAATTACAATGAAATCAACAGGAAAATAAAACTTGTCTACCTAGATAAGCACGTCCTCCACAATACCACGAGGTATTTTCGTGTACTGATCTGCGAGTTGTAACACCACTGAAGTTGGGTGTAATTCTCCCAGTCCAAGTTTCACAAATACAGAGTAAGGCAACAAATTTACACTAGCGCCTAAATCCAACAAAGCATTCTCAATTGTGTGGTTCCCTATACTACATGAGATAGTGGGGGAGCCTGGGTCTTTGCATTTTAAAGGAATTTTATATTGGAGTATAGAACTAACATTTTCGGTTAAAAATGCATTCTTTTGAACATGCATATTTCTCTTTTTAGTACAAAGGTCTTTGAGAAACTTGACATAAGATGAAACTTGTTTAATAGCATCAAGCAAAGGGATGTTAACACTTACCTGTTTGAAGATTTCGAGAATCTCACCTATGGATTTTTCCCTTTTGCCTTTAGTTAACCTCTGGGGGAATGGAGCTTTTGGAACGTATTCTCGTGGGTTGGTTTCTTCTTTCTCCTCCGGTGATGAGTCCTCAACATTTACAGGTACAATTTGATTTTCTTTGGTCACCGGCATCTCCATTTTGTTGTTGACTTATTTTCCTTTTCGCAAGGTCATGACTACTTTGACCTCTCCATGCTGCTGTGGTGAACTGGTACTTGCTTCATGCACTCCTTTAGGATTAGGCACTGGTTGACTTGGAAACTTACCTTTCTCAACGGTCATTGCCAAGGTCTGAACTGAAGAAGCAAGTCGTCCCACCATCTTCTCGAGGCTTGAAACTGATTGGGCTTGTGAGTTAAAACCTGCTCTCAACTCATTTCGTAGTCTATCAATGGTGCGGTTTTGTTGCTCAATCGTGGAGTGAGTAAAATTCTTGAGATTCTGGAATGAATCTTCCCACGGTCTGGGTTGAGTGTAGTTCTGGTTTTATTGTATGGTCTGAATGGAGGCTGAGAGGCTTGAGGAGCTTGAGGAATTGGTTGCATTGGTGTAGCTGGAGCTGCTGGTCCATTCTGTTGGAATCCTTGAGACCATGAAAAATTGGGGTGGTCTCTCCATCCAGGGTTATATGTGTTGGAGTATGGGTTGTAATTTGATGGCTTTCTCATTACACCTATGACATTGGCTTGATCTGGATATGAGTCAGGGTCATGTGCCTCTGTTGATTTAGCAGTCGATAACGATGCTATTTGTCGAGAGAGACCTTCAATTATCGCTTTGACTTCTTTAATTTCTGAACTTGACTCGCCAATGTGAACCTTATTCACTCCCTTTATTCTTCTAGTATTCCTGAGTGATCGACTCCATTGTTGGGAATTATCCGCTTGTCACTGGAAGAATTCCCAAATCTCTTATGTACTTTTTGACATTAGCTCTCCTCCACTTGTTGTCATTAGCCATTCTTGCACATTCGGCAATAATCCCTCCAAAAAGTATTGGCATTGGTGCCATTTCTCGTACTCATGATGTGGACACTTCAAGAGTAACCCATTAAATCGCTCCCATGTTTCGAAAAATTGCTCGTCCTCTCTCTGCGTAAACTCCGAGATTTCCCTGCGAATAGCATTGGTTTTATGCACTGGGAAATATTTATTCAAAAATTTTGTTACCATTTGTTCTCATGATGAAATGCTATTGGCAGGCAATGTATTTAACCATGAACGAGCTCTATCCTTTAAAGAAAATGGGAATAATCTGAGTTTAACATCATCGTCTGAAAAATTTTCGTATTTAAAAGTTTGACAAATAGTATGAAAATCATTCAGATGATTATATGGATCATTATTTTCTAGGCCATAAAATGTGGGGAGACAATTTAGCACACTAGGTTTTAACTCAAAGCTCCTAGCAGCTACATTTGGGTATCTTATACATGATGTGCTCAAATTAGCTAAGGGACTAAAATAGTCCTTAAATGGCCTCTCCTGTGGTGTTTGTAAATCCATTCCAAATTTATTTTTAATGTGCTTTTGTGTGCGAAGTGTTTTTTCTAGTTCAAAGTTTATAGGTTCAAGATTAGGTGATAATAACCTACGACCACGCATGCAAAGCAAAACAAATAAAAATAAAGAAGAGGGAGAAATTACGATACTAACCTTATTGCGCTATTACAACCTTTCTACAAAAATACACAAAAAGAAAAAAAAACAATACGTGAAATAAATTAACTAAAAAAAATTAATAAGATAAACAAAAATTACAAAGAAGAAAAAATAATTTGAAAATTAAATTACAAAATTTTAAAGAAGAGAAAAAGAAAAGAAATACTAACCTTTAAATGTAGATTCACTTTTTTTCTTTTTTTTAAGAAAATAAAAAAAATTACAAGAAAACAATTAAAAAAAATATTCACAAAAATTAATTCTATGAATTAAAATTACTTACCTCCCCGGCAACGGCGCTAAAAACTTATTGTGCAAATTTTAATGTACTCGCAAGTGCACAAATCTATTGTAGTACAGACTAATGGTGACGAGTGTCGATCCCACGAGGAGGTGGATTTTAATTATATGTAGAATTAATTTTGTAAACGGGTGGTTGGAATTGTGGTGGAAGTGATTTAAATTATCCTAAAATTGGAATTGAAATGACAATAATAAATTCTAAAATTGGAATTGCAATGGCGAGAATAAATTGAAGATAGTTCTATTGAAATGACGTATTTGGGTATTCGGATCCGTATCAACATGCATCATGGGCTAAATAATCCGTATTAATACTAATTAAATCATGAGGGGGAATCCACACCTTATGAACCACGCTCTAATCAATATGGTGCTAAGGGCTTATCGTGCCAAATAATAATGACCTTATACTAAAGGGCTGGTGAAACTAAGGTGGTACTAGACAAGATTAGTATTATTTGTCGACGAGAAGTCAAAACATCCACAAAAACTAGAGGGGAAAAGAAAATAAATTTACCAAATTAAGCCCATGACACATGTTGAGACTTCACCTTCAACGTAAGCTTGAAAGAAAATTAGCCATTCATAATTGAACTAGGGGCAAAATGAGAATTTATTAAAATACGTAGAAAATATAAGATAGAGAGGGAATTACAGAAAATGGATCCCAAAGATGGATTCAGAGATATCAAATTAGGGGGGGAGGCCCCCTTTTTATAGATACATGGAGTAAATCATGGCCATTGGATTAAAAACAGTTTGGACGCTCAAGATTGCGCAACGTCATCAGTCAACAGTCCACGATTTGACCACGTGGATGAACAGTAACACAGTTTGACCCGGATGAACAATAACGCGGTTTGGTTGAAAATAATCCTGTGTGATACATGCACCGTACGTGAGATTTTTCGTCCACTGATATGCTGTCACGTCACCATCAACAGTATATAAGAATTTTAGTCCAACAGGATCATGACACCTCATCAGTCAATGCCACGTCATCGGTCAATGCCACATCATCGATCCGTCTATGTGAACAGTGTCGTGAACCGTAACGTAGATAGTACTGTAACCGTGAATAGTATCGTATATGTGAATAGTGCCATTTTTCCTTTTATGCTCCTCCTAAGGTTTTCGACCGTCCTGAGTTCAAAAGTGATATCCGTTTTTCCGTCTGATCTCTCATTTATTATGAAAGGACTATAATACCCCTAAAAAAAACTGAAAGATGTGAAATGTAGACTTACAGATGCAGCGGCTTGGCCGCTTCCGGTGCCGACGTCGCAAGGTTGCGTTTGGGTGTTTTAGAGGCAATTAATTTGAACAATTCTTTTGGATAATTTTGTCGTGCTACTGCATATAGCTTTGCCTGCTTAATGAACAATTCTGCCATCTTTTCTGTTTTTTTCCCAAGTGTTGAGAATGTAGAATTGAGATAAATCTACTCATTTCGTTTCGTTTCATTTCTTTTCTTCTTTATAGAGGTTTTAGAATTTGATGAAGTGGACAAATAGACAGATTTTAGTTCGAAATTAATTTGGTATGGTTTATCTCGGGAAGCCGCAATAGAACTAGGATAATCTCAGAAAGTCTTAAATTTCGACCGAATTTTTCTTTCTTCCCTTAATTTTCAAAAATTAAATACTTAAGGACTTGCCTTTTCGGTCGCAAAAATGATTTACCCATCTCATCAATGAGCCCCACCTCAATTATACTTTGGCAAATTTTTTGGGACAATTATACTTTTGATTCAACCGTTAAAGGTATCTACTAGAATATTCAACTTTCACTTTATTCTTTTATGAGGTTAAGATGGTGGAGCTACAAGTGAATCAACCTCATGACGAGCGGGAGTTCATGCCCTGTTAGAGAAAATAATTAAAAAAAAATTAAAGAGGTGACCATTTGAGTTACTAATTAGACCCCATTAAGTTTTCTAAAATAACCTGTTAAATTTATTAAAAATTGTCCCATAAATTCACAAACCCACAAAAATTTAATTTTGATTTTTGAGAATGAAAGGAATTTATATCTATTACAAATAGATGTAGGCAATTAAAACAACTTAATTAATTTTGTAAAAAACTGTTCACCGTTACTGTTTACTACTATTGTTTATTGTTCACAGCTATTATTCATCCGCATAAAAAATAATAATTTTCCAAAAACACAATAATTTGCAGAAATTAAATGACATGAAGATTTTTACATGGTTTGGATTAATGAATCCTACATCCACAAGGCTACGCCTAGATAAAAAGTAATTAATTGAGTTGAGATGTTACAACTTATGGATTTACTGAACTTAAGACTCTCACTTACAGTTTATCACAATACAGTTTACTCAACCTTAGATTGAATCTGCTTCTTTTGAATAATTGCTACCCCTCTTGATCCATGATCCTCAAGGCACTTCACAAAGTGATCAATAGCAATTCTTCAATTCTTCAATATCTAATGATCCAAAATCCATCACAGAGATGAAAAGAAGATAAGAAAACAAATCAATACAAAATTATGCGCCAAATCCGGATTCTCCAGAGAGGAGGCCAAATTTCACTTCTCTACTTTATTCTTTGTATTGCGTACCTTCAATTGTGAAATATCTCTCTTTATATAGGCACTAGGGTTTCAAAAAAATAACAAGTTTTAAAAGACTTAAATTATTTCCAAATAAGAGTTTTTTCCTTTTATAATTCTTATGAATCTGAATAGGAATGAATATGATATTTTCGCCTTGCTCGTCTCTCAAGAAATATCTGCATTTAATAAACTTCTTGTTTGAACCAACTTTTTACTCTAAATAAATCTAATACGCCAATACTATCACTAATTGACTTGCTAAATTAGACATCTAATTAAATAATGAATCAAATATTCCTAATAAATTGAAATCTCACTAAATTAGAAAATTAATAACTTAATCTCTATTACAAGATATGCAATAAATAAAATTATAATTTAACTAAACTTGCCATAAAATACCAACTCTATAAATAATTGACTTACCAGAGAATTATAAAAACTCTCACTTTAATTGAAAAAAAAAAAGAAAAGATCCGGGTTGCCTTGCTTTGTGGTCCATTGGCATAATGAATTTCAATGGTAATTGCAGACATCTTCATGTACAGTTTTACTCCGCATGACTTTTTTTTATCTTGCGGTGTACTTTTTTTATCCGGTAGTTATATATATTTTGTCTTCTAATAATGTGTGCTTTTATATAATTTTTTGTAGATTTATCATCCATGGTTGCATAACTATTAGCATGCTCCGAAAGATCATGTTTTTTTCTTTTCGAAGATGCCGCATTTGCTTAATTTCAACATCAGCATGCTCTCCGTCCTTACGCATTTGTCTTCTGTAATCAACGTAGTCATTAACGAAATTTCAACAAGGTAGAGCAGCATTCAACAAGGTTAGGCTTCTTTTTGAATTAGGAGTAGACTTTTAATTAATTTTTTATGGAAGTTGGTGGCTATCCACATCAACTTAGACCTATTTAACTAGTCGTGGTCAAATAGCTAAGCTATTTAGGTGATCACCAAAGAAAAATTGAAACAGGAACATAGTACACGCCGTTTGCATTAATTGGCCATTTGACAAAATAGCTCAAGAGATCGGATGGCTAAAGAGCTAAGTAAGCCAATCAAGCAGGGGTGTTGTGATCATGACGTGTCCTAAGGTGATGCACAACAATAAATTGAAGAAATTCTAATTAAAGTAAAATTTACAACATTCAGAATTATTTTAATTAACTTGTATTCTACTTCATTTGATTTTCTATTTAGAGTTTCATTCTTTAAGTATAACTTATTTAAGTTGTATTATTAATTTAGATTTAAGTCATTGGAAAATAGATTTACTAGTTAAATTAGGATAAATCATAAGTAGTATAAATAAGTGTCTTTTGTAGTATTTACAAAAGGTCTTGATTATTTGTTATTGATTGTTTTTTGGGATATACTCAGTTTGAGTTTTAAACCTGTTGTTGAGATTACGTGGAATCAAAAAAAATTTAACACCTTAGATTTGCGCGTATTCTTAGAATCAACGTGGATTGGGCTTGCTTTATGGTATTCTTAAGAATCAACAGAGTACTAAAAATATCACTATCTATCTGTCACAATATAGCTCTTATCTTTTCGCTGCGTCAGTTTCATTGCAGAGCGTTTTATTATAGAGCCACGCTACATTAGTTTAGTACTAAAGCTAAAAAAATGGTATTACAAATCTACCCCCCATCTACCACCAAAACCTTCCCTTTCTCTTTTTTTTAGCTTTTTGATTTTTCCGTTTAGCTTTATTAAAAATATCAAATTAGAAAAAACTAAAAACAAAAAACACTAAAAACACAAAAAAGAGAAATAAAAAATCCTAAATTTTTAAACCCTAGTTGCCGCTGACTGCTACCACTGCCCGACTGCCACCACTGCCATCACTCCACTAGCCTTCATCGTTGTTTAACACCACCACCAAACTCAGCAACCACACTAGAAAAATCCCAACCAACTTCGTCCTTAAGCCACCATCAAAGCCCTTGCAAAACACCCAAACCCGCAAGCTTTTTGCCCAGTCGCCACCACCAAGCCACCAAGCTTTTCCATCAATTTACTACACCACCATAATCCCAAAGCAATAGGCGACTATAATGTCACGGGATGAGAATTTTGCGTAACAAACCCATGCGGCACTTAGACGACTTCTAGCACACAAGTCGCTAAGTAAACCTAAATCACTTCTCAACCTAGTGAAGCAAGAATGCTTGCGGACAATGCTAGAGAGAAGTAGAGCAATATAGCCAATAATATATTTTATTACACACTAAAGAATAAATTACATGAGAGCTTTACAAGAGACCTAGAGAACTTGTATGTGTGCTTGAGTGTTTGTGTGTGGTGTGGTTGGTGGGCAAATGAGGGGACTCACCCCTATTTATAGGTGTTGGAGTGCTAGGTATAGAGAGTTCCATGCAACTTGCATAAATATCCTAGGGGTCTAAGTGAAGAGTCCTAGAAACTTCTAGCTATTTACAAATTGTAGAGAAATTTAGATCTTGGGCCGGGCTTGGGTGATTTGGTAAGCATACCACGGTTGGCTAGTTGTGTTGGTGGCCCATTTATGAGCGCATCTCGCTTCTAAGTGCATCCCACCTTGTGTGCTAAGCGTATCCCACTTCTAAGCGCACTCCACTTCGAGGTGGACTTTTGCTAAGCAGATTCGTGTGCACGAAATTAACCTCCAGTTGTGGGAGATTTGAATGGCCCGTGACAATAAGCCTAGCTATCCGCTATTGTAAAGCTGCCATAAGCCACCACACAAAACTCTCAAAACCCAAGAGTTTCACAACTTCGATCTGCTTCCATCACCATGAATCTAGCCAATCCACGACCACCATCATGTTCTTTACCACTAACTCTATTAGGTCTGGCCATTATCACACAAAATCACAAGCCATCAACTACCAGCAACACCAAATCTTGAAAGTTAGGTTATTTAAAATTTTGCCATTAGTTGTATTTTTAATTTGAGTGGATAAAAAATGATGAAGACAGATAAAGGTCCATATTGTCTTCTTGAGTTTGAAGATATCTTAGATATTACGGTAATCCTAATGATGTTTTTGACTAGATTTGCATGATGTATAATTTGGAAGAGGAATATGTTTGTTTGCCTATTGTTAACATGAATATGTTCATAATATTGATTTTGATGATAACAAACTTTAAATATTTTTTATTAAAATGTTGGAGCTATTTATTAATAAATGAAAGCCTTATGATGATTCCAATTATATTCATAAAAGTTGGATAACTGTTAAATTTCAAATTGAAAAATGATTATCTGCAATATTTGGCTAAAACTGTGATTCTGGAAATAAATGGTGAACCATTTTCCTTTAAACAGTTAACTGATTAAAACCAAAGAGTAACAAATTGCTTAAGCTTTAACTGATTAAGAAAAACGGAAAACACAAAATGCTTGGAAGGCTACTAGAATTAAATGGCAAACCGTTTATTGAAACGGTTAACCGATAAAATCTAGAATGGAAGATTGTATTCACTTGGCATCGTTTAACAGAAATGAATAAGGCTAATTTATTTTGCAGGTTACTGGAAATAAATGGTGAACCGTTAATGTCAAACGGCCAACCGATAAATTCCAGAAAAGTCATTTCGTGCAAATCTTTAACCGTTTAGTGTAAACGGATAACTGAAGTGTATCTTGTAGGTCTTTGGAAATTAACGACAAAAGGGTAAGCCTAAACATCAAATTGTTTATTTGAAATTTGGCCCAACGGTAACTTTGACCAGCCTAAATGTTTAACCGTTAATGGTTAACAGCGAACCGTTTTCGGGCAGACGGTCTGTAACGGCTAGTTTTTCAGTTCCAATTATAAATAAGCTCATTCCAATTCAAAAAAGGTTGATCACAACACTACCATTGAGCTTATATTCGAGAACACAATCTTCATAGAGCTTTAAACACATTCTTACTTCATCTATTTACACATTGAGTATTAATTTGTAATCTTAAATATTGTGTGAAAGAAAAATAATTTGTAATCTTTTACTTTGAGTGATTGTAAGTGTTGGGATACACTTAGGTTAAGAGATTGGGGATAATCTCTTGTTGTAAAGGTTCATTGACACCTTGGAAGTCAAGTATAAGCTTTTGAAGCCTTGGAGGCTTGTTCAGTGAAATGCTCAAGCCCGGAAAGCTTCAAGGCGTGGACGTAGGTGAGGTTGGCCGAACCACGTAAAAATCTTCGTGTTTGAATCTCTCTTCCCTTATCTTTCTATATTATGATTGATTTAATTATTATTGCTTTAAATTCATTTTAGATTTGCATCGTATTTTGTTTTAGAATTGAATAATTTTTAGGATACCAATTCACCCCCCTCTTAGGTTGCATAACTAGAATTTCATTTGGTATCAGAAGTTGGTTCTCTTGTTAGGACTTAACCGTCTAGAGTAAAAGATCCATGGCAACCCAAAATGACTCAACCTTTAGGGAATGACAGTTTACAACTAGACCACTGTTCTTTGACGGAAACGACTACCCATATTGAAAAACTAGGATGAGAATTTATTTACAAGCACTGGATTATGAAATTTAGGAAGTTGTATGTAATGGTCAGATTATGCCCTTAACTAAAAATGAAGTCGGGAAAGATATTTCAAAACCTTCACGGGAATGGAATGAATTGAAAAGAGAAAAGGTTCTCTAAATTCCAAAACTATGAATGTCTTGTTTTGTGCACTTGATAAGAAATAATTTCATCGAGTATCTAGTTGTGAAAGTGCCAATGAAATTTAGCACAAACTTGAAGTTGTCTATAAATGCACAAATCAAGTGAAAGAGTTGAAAATTAGTAGGTACACTCGACAATATGAGTTGTTTCAAATGGAACAAAATGAGAATGTGTACTCTATGTATACTAGATTTACGGACATAGTAAACACCCTAGGAGCCATAGGAAAGACCATTTCCAATAGTGAGAAAGTTAAGAAAATCATTAGGTCACTTCCAAAAGAATGGAGACCTAAAAGAACTGCTATTAAAAAGGCCAAAAATTTAAATACTTTACCTCTTGATGATTTAATTGGTTCTCTCATTTCATATGAAGGAGATTTGGCAGCAGAGAAAGGTCACGAGGAGAAGAAGAAAAGCATTGCTCTCAAAGCTTCAAAATTCAAAATCTTCAAGAATCAAAAGGAGAAGAAATGGGTAATCACATGCTATGAATGCAAGAAGCCTGGCCATATAAGATCAGAGTGCCCACTTGTCAACAAACTCAAGAAGAAAGCCATGGTTGCAAATTGGGATGATAGCGATGAAGATTCAAGTGATGAAGAAGAATTGCAAGAAGGATTAAACCTAGCACTTATGGCAGTATGAGATGATGATGATCTCAATAAGGTAAGTGATCCTCCTATGATGAATTGTATGATACTTTTAAAGAATTGCATAATGAGTTTATGAAGATTGGTAAAAAGAATGTATGTCTTAAAAAGGAAATGGCAAAGCTTAAAAATGAAAATGAATCTCTAAATACAAAAATTACATGCCTAGAAATAGAGAACAAAATATTGCATGATAGAATTGCATTATCAAATAAGAAACCTAGCACCTCACATGAGCATTTAGATTCACACATAGATGATTTGAAAAATGAAAATGAAACACTTAAGAAAAAGAGCAATGAGTTAAATGAGTTTGTTTTGAAATTTACAAATGGGCAAAAGATGTTGGATAACATGCTGAATTCATAAAAATGTGTGTTTAACAAAGCAGGTATTGGTTATAAGCCAAACTTGAAACAAAAATATTATAAGAACTACTTTGTGAAAAGTACATCTAGTAGCAATCAAGTTGTATATCATTTTTGTAATTAAGATGGTCATATGGAACATAAGTGTCCAGTAAAAAGAAATGCATATTATGGTATGAAATACAATTGGGTTCTAAAAGGAACCATTACTAACTCTGGGACCCAAAAAGTTTTGGGTACCTAAAACTTGATATTTTCTTTGCAAGGCTTAAAGAAGAAGAAAAATAAATGGTACTTGGATAGTGGTTGTTCAAGGAAAATGACCGGAAACTATGTATGGTTCTCAAGCTTCACCAAAATTGAACATGGTGGAGATATATCTTTTGGAGACAACTCAAAAGGAAAAAATTTCGGAATTGGAAATGTTGGTAAAGTTTCCTCAACTCTAATTGAGAATGTATGTTTGGTTGAGAACTTAAAACACAACTTGATTAGTATTAGCCAATTATGTGACAAAGGTTATAAAATTGTTTTTAATAAATTTAGTTGTGTCATTGAGAATTCGTGCAATGGCAAGATCTTATTTGTTGGAAATAGATGTGGTATTGTTTATATCATTAACATAGAATGTGCATCTACTCTTGATAAATATTTTTTGGCATTGCATGCTAATAGTAGGTTATGGCATAGAAGACTAGGACATGTAAGTATGGATTTGATTTCCAAATTTTTGAAAAATCATTTAGTCAAAGGTCTTCCAAAAATCGATTTTCAAATTGATAGAATTTGTGAAGCTTGTCAATTTGAAAAACAAATCAAAACATTTTTTAAAAACCAAAATCATATTTCCACTTTAAAACTACTTCAACTTCTTCACATAGATTTGTTTGGACCTTCCAGGTATGCTAATTTAAATGACAAATATTATGCACTTTTGATTATGGATGATTATTCTAGATACACATGGGTATTATTCTTAGGTAATAAAGATGATGCCTTTGATGCATTTAAAATTTTTTATAAAAAGGTTCAAAATGAAAGAATGTATTCTATTACTTGTATTAGAAGTGATCATGGTGGAGAATTTAAAAATTATGCATTTGAGAATTGTTTTAATAATTTTGGCATTGAGCATCAATTTTCATCACCTAGAACTCCACAACAAAATGGAGTTGTTGAGAGAAAAAATATGTCAATTTAAGAAATGGCTAGGACTATGTTGAATGAAAATTCATTGCCTAAGTATTTTTTAGTTGAGGCCGTCAACACCGCTTGTTTTGCTTTAAATCGTGTGTTGATTAGACCTAATTTTAATAAAACTTCATATGAGTTTTGGAAAGAAAGAAAACCCAACATTGGTTATTTCAAAATCTTTGGATGCAAATGTTTTATTTTGAACATAAAAGATAATCTTGGCAAATTTAATCCAAAATCTGATGTTGGTATTTTTCTTGGATATTCAAACTCAAGCAAAGCTTATAGAGTTTATAACAAAAGAACTCTAGTTGTGGAAGAATCTATACATGTTACATTTGATGAATCTAACCCCTCATTTACGGAGAAAGTTGTTATTGATAATGATGCAAATGAAGAATTACAAAAAGAGTTATCAAAAGATTGCCAAAAGGATGCATCTCATGGGAATCAAGCTGATCAACATGCAAAAGCAAATGTAGAGTAAAATGAAGGTACTTCTTAATCACTCCCTAAAGAATGGAGGTATGTTTCTTCTCACCTTAAGGATGTAATTTTAGGAGATCCCTCACGAGGTGTCACAACTAGATCGTTACTTAGGAACACTTATGAGCATAATGCATTCATTTCTCAAATTGAACCCAAATCCTTTGCGGATGCGGAAAATGATGAATCTTGAATTATGGCAATGCAAGAGGAGTTAAATCAATTTGAGAGAAACAATGTATGGGAATTAGTTCCTAAACTGGAACATCAATCCGTTATAGGTACTAAATGGGTATTTAGAAATAAAATAGATGAATCCGGTGTGCTTGTAAGGAATAAAGCTAGATTAGTGGCTCAAGGTTACAATCAAGAAGAATGAATTGATTTTGATGAAATTTTTGCACCCGTAGCTAGACTATAATCAATTAGGATGTTGTTGGCATTTGCATGTCATAAAGATTTCATCTTATTTCAAATAGATGTGAAAAGTACTTTCTTAAATGGTTATATTATGGAAGAAATATATATAAAACAACCCCATGGTTTTGAAAATGAAAAATTTCCAAACCATGTTTATAAGTTGTTTAAAGTTTTGTATGGATTAAAACAAACACCTAAACCATGGTATGACATGCTTAAGAATTTCTTATTAGATAATAATTTTTCAATGGATAAAGCAGATACCACTCTCTTTGTGAAGCATAAGAACAAAAATATCCTTGTTGTTCAAATTTATGTTGATGATATTATTTTTTGTTCTACTAATGAATTGTTGTGTAAAAAATGTTCATCTTGTATGAGTAATGAATTTGAAATAAGTATGATGGGAGAGTTGAAGTACTTCCTCGGGCTATAAATAAAACAAAATGAGAAAGAAATTTTCATAAATCAAGTCCAGTATGTGAAAGATCTACTCAAGAGATTCGGCATTGACGACTCAAAGACAAAAAATACTTTGATGAGCACAACAACCAACCTTGACAAAGATGAAAAAGGCAAAGAAGCGGATATCAAAATGTATCGAGCTATGATAAGATTTTTACTTTATTTAACTGCAAGTAGACCCGATATCATGTTTAGTGTATGTTTGTGTGCAAGATTTCAATCATGTCCCAAGAAATCCCATTTACTTGCTATAAAATGAATTTTTTTTATTTAAGTGGAACTGTAGATCTTGGCCTTTGGTATTCTAGAGGAACTCATATAGATTTAACATGCTATTCGGATGCGGATTTTACTGGTTATAAAATTGATAGGAAAAGCACTAGTGGAACTTACCATATTCTAGGTCACTCTCTTATTTCATGGTTTAGCAAGAAACAAAATTCTGTTGCACTTTCAACTACCGAGGCTGAATATATAGCTGCTAGATGTTGTTGTGCACAAGCTCTTTGGATGAAACAAACACTTAGAGACTATGGCATTAACCTTGAACAAATTCCTATTAAGTGTGATAATACTAGTGCTATAAATCTTTCAAAGAATCTCATTCAACATTGTAGAACCAAACATATAGAAATAAGACATCATTTCTTGAGAGATCATGCTCAATAGGGAGATATTACATTAGAGTTTATTTTTACAGAAAAACAATTTGCCAATATTTTTACCAAACCTCTTGGCAAAAAACAATTTTCGAAAATTCGACATGAACTTGGGACGATGAAATTTTCGCATTAACTTTTCTATACATGTTTTTGAGTACATTGAATTGATTATTGATAATTTGATGTTTTGATATTTATCAAAATGCTTAAGCATGATATTCAAGTGATGTGTTTGCTTTGTTAATTCTTGAATGTTTATATGAATTGATTATTTGAATACATGTTCATGAATCATGCATTAAAATGGCTTATAAAATATTTTTGGATCAATTAAATGATCTTGGAATGTATTATTTGCTGGCCGAAAGTTAAGTCAAATGTGCGAAATCATAAATAAAATAAACGGATAACCGTTTCTCACTAAACGATGTACCGTTTAATTCCAAAAACTAGAATATGATGTATGTCTTTTACCCTTTTACCATTTGATACAATCGGTAAACCGTTTAAAAACAGAGAGCTCACTGGAAGTTGCTCTTTAACCGTTAAAAGAATAACCTTTCACCATTTCCTATTAATTACTCTCTGGAACTTACTCCATAACCGTTTAAATAAACGGTTAGCCGTTTTCGTGAAGTATGACACTGTTCCAAGGGTTTCTTTTTCTCCTTCACTTACCCTCTTACTGTTTCAACCATTGTTACATAACTGAAGCTTTCTCTATCATCAAACCTTCATTTCTCTTGATTTTCTTACCAAATCACACATATAAAATCATTTCCCATCATCATTAGATCACTTTCACTGATTCAAATCTTCAAATCGAGCCTGAAATTGAAAAAGCCCAAATCAAAATGCTAAGTGCAACTGGTCGAGTTTTGTTATTTTTTACCTAATTCTTGTCCTTTTTTTACCACATTGAGTCTCAAAATTATATCATCTACCCATCCTTAACCAAATAATCATTTTATTTTCTTCCACTCACATCTCCTATAAATTTTTCAAATTTTCTTATTTCTCACCATGGCTGAGTCATCTCGGAGAACTCGAAGGAGGAAAGATACGCCTCAAAGGAATCCCATACCACCACGGGCAGTCTCTGAATTCGAAAGAATTCATTTCCCCATACCTTTATTGGCCAAGCGTTTCAAGGACCGCTTCAATGGTAGAAAGGTATTGGATGACATAAAAGATTTTAGAACCTTAATTGTGTGTGAAGTGTTAGAAATATGCTTCAACATTGGGAACCCACTATTGATTTTGATGACCGAGTGTATCCTAACTTAGTACGAGTTTTCTATTCAAACATGGAAATTTTCGCAACCCGCCTAGATAGGATAATTACTCAGGTTGGAGGTGTACATATTGAATTTGATGATGAGGACCTTAATGGCTTTCTAAGTATCTCTAGTGATGGTCATAAAATTTATACCTCTAGGAAAGCTCTTTCCTTTGTTGGTTTCACTCATGATGATGGAGTTTGTAATATTTGTCGGCATCGAGACTTTAGTGATGACATTTGTACTCTACCTTTTCGGTCTCAACTCTTACCTCTTCAAGTTTGCATCCTTCACACTATTTTACAGCATATCATTACACATAGGAAGGGTCACTCGAATGAAGTCACGAGGTTAGACGTTGGCTTATTAGATAGCTTTATTTCAGGATGATCCATTAACCTCGGCTATATTATTGTAAGGCACACGCTGAGTACTCTCGCGGTTAACCACCTCTTACTTACGTATGGCAGTATCATTGCTAAGATACTGTGACACTTTGAGGTGCCTCTTATAAATGTAGGATATACGAAGACCAGACGGATTGGTCCAAAGGCCATGACTAGTATTAGTTTTTCTAGAAAGAATGGGCAATGGATCAAGACTAAAAACTCCAAAAATCGGGATACCTTGATTGCTCTAGAGGACGATCGGAGCTCAACGATATTTATTCTCCTGATTAGTGTTGAGTGTCAGAAAATGCATATTTATAAAGGAGAAAACCGTCATTTTACATTTCAATTCTTACTAACAACCCTTACTTTTATGTATTTAACCTTCTTGTGATTTAATTATGTGTGTTTTATTTTAATTAAGTATTTTATGTATTTTAAGAGCATTATAGTCATTGCACAATAAAGGAGAGATCAGACGGCAAAACGGACATCACTTTTAAACTCAAGACGGTTGAAAACCTTAAGAGAAGCATAAAAGGAAAAATGACACTATTCACAGCATATCAGTGGACGAAAAATCTTGCGTACGGTACATGCATCACACAGGATTATTTTCAACCAAACCGCGTTACTGCTCAACCCAGGTAAAACCGTGTTACTGTTCATCCGCGTGGTCAAACCGCGTACTGTTGACTGAT
The DNA here is from genome assembly GCA_018350135.1 of Citrus trifoliata. Classification (NCBI taxonomy): domain Eukaryota; kingdom Viridiplantae; phylum Streptophyta; class Magnoliopsida; order Sapindales; family Rutaceae; genus Citrus; species Citrus trifoliata. Next base: position 186,502 of record VKKW01000208.1, on the reverse strand, counting down.
GACGTGGCGCAATCCTGAGCGTTCAAACTGTTTTTAATCCGATGGCCATGATTTATTCCATGTATCTATAAAAAGGGGGCCTCCCCCCCTAATTTGATATCTCTGAATCTATTTTTGGGATCTATTTTCTGTAATTCCTTCTCCATCTTGTATTTTCTTTGTATTTTAATAAATTCTCATTTTGCCCCTAGTTCAATTATGAGTAGTTAATTTCTTTTCAAGTTTGGGTTGAAGGTGAAGTCTCAACATGTGTCATGAGCTTTATTTGGTAAATTTATTTTCTCTTCCCCTCTAGTTTTTATGGATGTTTTGACTTCTCGTCGGCAAATAATACTAATATTGTCTAGTACCGCCTTGGTTTCACCGGCCCTCTAGTACAAGGTTATTATTATTTGGTACGATAAGCCCTTAGCACCATATTGATTAGAGCGTGGTTCATGAAGTGTGGATTCCCCCCTCATGATTTAATTGGCATTAATAAGGAATATTTAGCCCATGATACATGTTGATACGGATCCAGATACCCAAGTACGTCATTTCAATAGATTTCTCTTCAATTTATTCTCGCCATTGCAATTCCAATTTTAGAATTTATTCTTGCCATTTTAATTCAAAGTTTTAGAATATTCCAAATCAATTTCACCAGAAATCCAACCATCCATTTACAAAATTAATTATAGACAAAATTAAAATCCACCTCCTCGTGGGATCGACACTCGTCACCATTAGTCTATACTACAATAAATTCGTGCGCTTGCGAGTTCATTAAAATTTGCACAATAAGTTTTTGGCGCCGTTGCCGGGGAGGTAAGTAATTTTAATTCATAGAATTAATTTTTGTGAATAATTTCTTTTAATTATTTTCTTGTAATTTTTTTTAAAAAAAAGAAAAAAAAGAGTGAATTTACATTTTGAGTTAAGAATTTTTATTTATTCATTTTCTCTCTTCTTTAAATTCTGTAATTTATTTTTCTTTGTAATTTTTTTATCTTATTAATTTAATTTTTAGTTAATTTATTTCACGTATTTGTTTTTGTGTATTTTATAGAAAGGTTGTAATATCGTAATAAGGTTAGTATCGTAATTTCTCCCTCATCTTTATTTTTATTTGTTTTGTTCCCATCTTTATTTTTATTTTATTTGTTTTGCATGCATGGTCGTAGGTCATTATTATCTAATATTGAACCTATAGACCTTGAACTAGAAAAAACACTTCGCACACAAAAGCACATTAAAAATAAATTTGGAATGGATTTACAAGCACCACAGGAGAGGCCATTTAAGGACTATTTTAGTCCCTTAGTTAATTTGAGCACATCATGCATAAGATACCCAAATGTAGCTGCTAGGAGTTTTGAACTAAAACCTAGTGTGCTAAATTGTCTCCCAACATTCTATGGCCTAGAAAATGATGACCCATATAATCATTTGAATGATTTTCATGCCATTTGTCAAACATTTAAATATTCCCATTTTCTTTAAAAGATAGAGCTCGTTCATGGTTAAATACTTTGCCTGCTAATAGCTTCTCATCATGGGAACAAATGGTAACAAAATTTTTGAATAAATATTTCCTAGTGCATAAAACCAATGCTATTCGCAGGGAAATCTCGGAGTTTACTCAGAGAGAAGACAAGCAGTTTTTCGAAACATGGGAGTGATTTAATGGGCTAATCTTGAAGTGTCCACATCATGGGTATGAGAAATGACACCAATGCCAAATACTTTTTGGAGGGATTATTGCCGAATGTGCAAGAATAACTAATGGCAACAAGCGGAGGAGAGCTAATGTCAAAAAGTACATAAGAGATTTGGGAATTCTTCCAGCGACAGGCGGATAATTCCCAACAACGGAGTCGATCACTCAGGAACACTAAAAGAATTAAGCGAGTGAATGAGGTTCACATTGGCGAATCAACTTGGGGAATCAAAGAAGTCAAAGAGATGGTTGAAGGTCTTGCTCGACAAATAGCATCGTTATCGACTGCTAAATCAACAGAACCACATGACCATGACTCATACTCAGATCAAGCCAATGCCATAGGTGTAATGAGAAAACCATCAAATTACAACCCATACTCCAACACATATAATCCTGGATGGAGAGACCACCCCAATTTTTCATGGTCTCAAGGATTCTAACAGAATGGACCAGCAGCTCCAGCTCCACCAATGCAACAAATTCCTTAAGTTCCTCAAGCCTCTCAGCCCCTATTTAGACCATACAATCAAAATCAGAATTACTCTCAACCCAGACCATGGGAGGATTCATTCCAGAATCTCAAGAATCTTACTCACTCCACGATTGAGCAACAGAACCGCACCATTTATGGACTACGAAATGAGTTAAGAGCAGGCTTCAACTCACAAGCCCAATCAGTTTCAAGCCTCGAGAAGATGGTGGGACAGCTTGTTCTTCAGTTCAGACCTTGACAATAACTGTTGAGAAAGGCAAGTTTCCAAGTCAACCAGTGCCTAATCCTAAATGAGTACATGAAGCAAGTACCAGTTCACCACACCAACATGGAGAAGTCAAAGCAGTCATGATCTTGCGAAAAGGAAAAGAAGTCGACAACAAAGAGGAGATGCCGGTGATAAAAGAAAATCAAATTGTACCTGTGAATGTTGATGACTCATCACCGGAGGAGAAAGTAGAAACCAACCCGCGAGAATATGTTTCGAAAGCTCCATTTCCTCAGAGGTTAGCTAAAGGCAAGAAGGAAAAATCCACAGGTAAGATTCTTGAAATCTTCAAACAGGTAAGTGTTAACATCCATTTACTTGATGCTATTAAACAAGTTCCATCTTATGCCAAGTTTCTTAAATACCTTTGTACTAAAAAGAGAAATATGCATGTTCAAAAGAAGGCATTTTTAACCGAAAATGTTAGTTCTATACTCCAACACAAAATTTCTTTAAAATGCAAAGACCCAGACTCCCCCACTATCTCATGTAGTATAGGGAACCACACAATTGAGAATGCTTTGTTGGATTTAGGAGCTAGTGTAAATTTGTTGTCTTACTCAGTTTTCGTGAAACTTGGACTTGGAGAATTACACCCAACTCCAGTGGTGTTACAGCTTGCAGATCGGTCTACGAAAATACCTCGTGGTATTGTAGAGGACGTGCTTATCCAGGTAGACAAGTTTTATTTTCCTGTTGATTTCATTGTAATTAACACTCAACCAATACAGGATTCAAGAAAGCACATCCCCATTATTCTAGGCCGACCTTTCTTGTCAACTGCGGATGCTCACATTCAATGCAGGACTGGAAATATGCAGTTTTCCTTCGGCAACATGACTATGGAGCTAAACATCTTCAACATTACCAAACAACCTCACAATGCAGATGATGGAATTATTGATGTGGATTTAATTGAAGTATTAGTTGATGACTCTTTTGTTTCAAACCTTAGTGATGATCCTTTACAAACATGGTTAACTCACTTTGGTTTAGATTTTGATATTGACAGATCGGTCGATGAGGTCAACGCCCTACTTGACTCAACACCAATCATGGACACTAATAAATGGAAGTCGAGAGTTGAACAACTAACACCATCAGAAAAGAAACTCATCCCATCATCAGAATCACCACCGAAACTCGAGCTCAAACCATTACCCAACACTTTGGAATATGTATTTTTGGGAGAAGAAAGTACACTGCCGGTAATCATTTCATCATCCCTCAATGACGAATAAAAAGGTAAGTTGTTGGATGTTTTGAAAGAGAATAAAGGAGCATTAGGATGGACCATAGCAGACATAAAAGGTATAAACCTAGTAGACTGCATGCATTATATTCACCTTGATGAAAATGCTAAACCTACTAGGGAAATGCAACGTCGGTTAAATCCTAACATGAAAGAAGTTGTTAGAATTGAAGTCCTTAAGCTATTAGATGCAGGTATCATTTACCCCATCTCTGATAGTTCATGGGTCAGTCCTGTACAAGTTATCCCTAAAAAGTCAGGAGTCACAGTAGTTACCAATGCTGATAATGAATTAATACCAACTAGAGTAACTACATGATGGCGTGTATGCATTGATTATAGAAAATTAAATTCTGTCACATGTAAAGACCATTTTCCTTTACCACTTATTGATCAAATGCTTGATAAATTAGTAGGCCATGAATTTTATTGCTTTCTAGATGGCTACTCAAGATATAATCAGATTCCCATAGCACCAAAAGATCAAGAGAAAACCACTTTCACTTGCCCTTTTGGCACTTTTGCATATAGGAGAATGCCATTTGGATTATGTAATGTACCTGCTACATTTCAACGATGCATGTTGAGCATTTTTTCTGATATGGTTGAACATTTACTTGAAGTCTTTATGGATGACTTTTCTGTCTTTGGTGACTCGTTTGATCAATGTCTACATCATCTAACATTAGTTCTGTAGAGATGTATCGAGAAGAACTTAGTCTTAAATTAGGAGAAATGTCATTTTATGGTAAAACAAGGTATTGTTCTCGGTTACATCATTTCGAGCAAAGGTATTGAGGTTGACAAAGCCAAGGTGGATCTCATTTCTGATCTTCCTCCACCCAAAACAGTCAGAGAAGTAAGATCTTTCCTTGGGCATGCTGGTTTTTATAAACATTTCATTAAAGATTTTAGCAAAGTTTGTAGACCCTTATGTAATCTACTTGCTAAGGATATACCTTTTGTCTTTGATGATTCATGTCTTGTTGCGTTTGAAAAATTAAAGCATTTGTTGACATCATCACCCATCATTCAGCCCCACAACTGGAGCTTACCATTTGAGCTCATGTGTGATGCATCTGATTATGCAGTAGGAGCAATGTTAGGACAAAGAGTTGATCGAATTCCCCATGTTATTTACTATGCTAGTATGACATTGAATGATGCACATTTGAACTATTCAACTACTGAAAAAGAAATGCTAGCAGTAGTGTTTGCATTGGAAAAATTTTGGTCTTATCTCATTGGTTGTAAAATAATTATATTCACAGATCATGCTGCTCTAAAATATCTTCTCACAAAGAAATATGCAAAAGCTAGACTAATTCGTTGGGTGTTACTTTTGAAGGAATTCGACTTGGAATTCAAAGATAAAAAAAGGGACAGAAAATGTTGTGGCGGACCATCTCTCTCGTCTCCATTTTGACACGATTATGGAAACATTACCATTGAATGAGTCATTTCCAGATGAACAATTAATGAATGTGGAAGTATTACCTTGGTATGCTGATATAGTTAATTATCTTGTTACATGTAAACTTCCAGAGCATTGGACCAAGCAAGACAAGGCTAAATTCTTTACAGAAATAATGAATTTCTTTTGGGATGACTCGTATTTGTTCAAGTATTGTGCAAATCAACTTGTTAGATGATGTGTCCCAGAAAATGAAATTCAGAATATCCTTTCATTCTTCATGAACAAGCTTGTGGAGGCTATTTTAGTGCTAAGAAAATAGCGACTAAAGTTTTACAATGTGGTTTTTATTGGCCAACTATATTTCGAGATGCTTACACTTTCTGTTCTTCATGTGATAGGTGTCAACGAATGGGGAGAATTACACGAAGGAACATGATGCCATTAAATCCAATTTTAGTGGTTGAGATTTTTGACGTATGAGGTATCGACTTCATGGGACTCTTTCCCCCTTCTTTTGGCCATCAATACATATTGGTTACTGTTGATTACGTATCGAAATGGGTATAAGCGATTCCATGTAGAACTAATGATTACAAGGTGGTGATAGGATTTTTGAAAAGCAACATTGTTTCACACTTTGGATTCCCTCGAGCGATAATCAGTGATGGTAGTGCCCACTTTTGTAACAAAGCATTCAAAGCAAAGCTCTTTTGACAAAATATTCAATCACACACAAAATGGCAACTCCGTATCATCCGCAAACTAGTGGCCAAGTTGAGATATCCAATCGAGAAATAAAGCACATATTAGAAAAAAACGGTAAGGCCAGACAGGAAAGATTGGTCATTAAGACTTGATGATGCATTATGGGCATATAGAACGGCTTTCAAGACCCCGATTGGGATGTTACCCTACAGGCTAGTGTATGGAAAAGCTTGCCACCTACCTGTGGAACTTGAGCATCGTACGTATTGGGCCATCAAGAAATTCAACTTTGACATGCAGCAAGCTAGCTCAGAAAGAAAATTACAGCTGGCAGAACTTGAAGAAATTCGCAATGATGCTTATGAAAATGCCAAGATTTACAAGGAATGAATGAAAGTCTTCCACGACAAGCACATTATAAGAAAATCTTTCATTTCATGTCAGAAAGTGCTTTTATTCAATTCTCACTTGCACCTATTCCCAGGTAAGTTACGCTCTCGTTGGTCTGGTCCCTTTATTGTTCATACTGTTTTTTCACATGGGGCTATTGAAATTAAGGACCCAAATAACGGTGTCACGTTTAAAGTTAATGGTAAAAAATTAAAGCCACATCTAGAGTACCAACCACATGGAGAAGACACCGAAATAAATTTGAGTGACTCACCAGATTTGAATTGATTTTTTTTTCTTTCCGGTGATTTGATTTTTTTTTCTCTTTCTTTATATTATTCTTTTGCTAATTGAAATTATTTTTGCATAAGTGTGTTTGTTTAACTATTAAGTTTTCTCTTATCATTTTTAATCATGAGTACCTTACTTAGACCGTTCCTTCTGAATATTCTTAAACCACTTCAACGTATCAAAACTCATCTCAAAAGGCAAATTCAATTTTGTAAAACACAACGCATTTGGGCTCTACAACCACCAGAGTTAGTAGCCTATGTTGAGGGTTTAGAACACCAACTCAGAGACATTGAGAGAAGTGTTTACGACATCTAGTTGGAGCTTGAGGTAAATTCAATAAGAGGACGATTTTAATTTTCTTTGTGTGTTTTAATTTTTTTTTGTTTATGTGCTTTAGTTTGTTACCCCGGTGAAGTGGCGGATAACGGTACTCCGTGACAATCAAGTCAGTTACTTCAGTTTCCCATAATAACTGATATTCTGAGGCAAAAGTATGGACAGAAACGAGATTCTAGCAAAGCTTCACAAGCGATTCCCTTCACTTCCTCAGAATGCCCTCCTTAGAATCTATAAAGCTCGGTCCGAACACATGTGATTACTCATGAGGAATAACATACCTGCTGACATCCGTTGGTTAATCGAAGCTAAAGTACGATTGGCAGGTGAGTTACCTCCAAAATTTATTGCATATATGCCTGGTTGTGGTAAAGGAAATTATACAAGAAAACGACGAGCTCGAAAAATTTCTGTTGCTTGTCATAAGTGTGCCAAAATGAGTTGCAATAAAAACCCATGCTCTTTAGGAATGGTGTCTGATAACAGGGAAGATAAGATTCAATTCATTAGAGATGGCTTGAATAAGGAGTCATTAGATGATATCCTATTGTCTCTTGAAACGCATCCTAGTGGATATGTGCAAAGAGCGATTCTCCAGTTATGGCCATTATTCCAGAAAGAGCATGCACGATATAGTCTCGGGAATCTGACTATAAACGACTCTGTTTGCCAGTTTATAAGAAAACTGGATGGGAAGCCTATCCTCGACCCATAGAGAGCGTTCAAGCCGTTTCTTGACGTAAAACCAGAGGAAGATGTGAGCCACAGTCGCAACTACCTGTAAATATCTATTTACTTTACTATTATTTTATTTCACTGTTGTTTTATTGTCTTCATTATTGTCTTTAATAATTTTATTACTGTTTGCTTTTTCCTTTTTACTGTTTCCTTTTTGACTCGCGAGCCATGTGCTTTACACGTTATTTGACATTGACATGTTACCTCATACACAACTGTGACCCACTGTCACCAAGACTCTTAAATGTGATTTTTTTTTGCAAGCACTCACCAATTGTTTTTTAGAAGTATCCCAACGGCAGCTACTCCAAATAGACAATTAAAGAACATTGTGCTTCTGGATTTAACTATGGCAAACATAAAGAGTTCGTTGAGGCAGCCGTAGATCTTGGTCGAAGCATAGTAGCGAGAAAATTACACTTGGTGTATGGAGGAGGTAACCGAGGGTTATAAAAAATGGTCTCAGAAGCAGCTTTTATCAGAGGAACTCAAGTGTTAGGCATCATCCCAAGAGTCCTAAAACCATTGGGCAGTTCGTCTACTCATCAACTAGAGAAGAGTTAGTCGTCTCAGGTATGCAAGAAAGAATAACTTAAATGCTTAATCATGCTGATCCTTTTATTTTCCTTCCAGGAGATCTTGCAACACTAGAGGCACTTATCACACTAGCATCTTGGGCCCATCTGCACATCCACCAGAAACCCATCGGTTTGTTAAATGTTAATAACTTTTATGATGGCTTTATCGCATTTCTTAACCATGCAATAAAAAATTATTTCATTCCCTCTAATGCGAAAAAACTCTTTATTTGTGCTCACACTGCTAATGAGCTACTTGATCTGTTACAAGCTTATAGACCGGAGCCAGACCCCTGGACCTTTGTGTTGGAGCGTCCAAATAATGATGGTAACAGTAGCAGCAGTAAGAAGTACAAATTAGATTTAACTCTCCGCCTGTAAATATTTTCTTTTGTGTTGCACCACCAAGGTGATGTCTTCTAAACTCTACTTCTTTCCTTTAAAACATTGAGGACAATGTTTCGTTCTGGTTAGGGGGAGGGAATAGTCGACAATTATGGAATCTTGGTTAAGTTTTTACTAATTTTTTGTTGTAGAAACTAACTGTTGCTAACGTTTTGTGTTGAAGATGGCTGAATATGGAATGTAGTGATTCTAGAAACGCATCTTCATCGTTTAAAAAAAACAAAAAAAAATTTAGACATCTACTTTTTCTTGATTAAGTTTTGATGTTCATTTTTTTTTCTTTTTTCTTCTTTTTAATTTCTCCTCTATAAATATACATTTTCCAAATTTTGAGTTGAAGAGCCCTTTTGCCCATTCTTCATACAGGTTAGCAGTTTATTATTTTATACACGATCTCTAGATTTCTTTTAAGTTAACCCTTAAAAAAAATTGAAAAAAAAAGAAACAAATGTGTGTTGCTACATTTGGAGGCCCATCTAACTAGTAGATATGAACGATTATTTAGAGCCCTAAAAGACGATGGAAATGTCATCTTTGTCCCGTTTGAGCCTTTCTAGTCATCCCTTTTGTGATATATCCATAGTTAACCCTTTTGAGCCTTTAAAAAAAAAAAAACCTTTTCTTTGTCAACTTATCATCTTGACCCACTCCGATTTGGAGTATTACCCGATGTCTTATAAGTTCCATAACCTATTTATTTTTGAGAAAATGTAAATAATTATTTTGTTAAGTGAAATTATGAAAAAAAAAGTTGTTGTTTCAAAAGAATAAAAATAACAATAATAGGTGAAATCCATCTTGCAACTTCCAAAAAAAAAAAATTCTCTGCATTTTTCTCAAACATACACTTTGTTTTCCTTATTTCCTCTCTTTGTTAGTCATATCTCTAACCTACGTTACGTCCTAATAAAAGTCCTTCTTGATTTTAGGGAACTATAATCTAAAGTAGAAACTAGTTATGTGAGCTAAAAAGATGTAGTGGTGCATAATAATAATAAAAAAAGAGATAAATAACTTGGGTTGACTAGCATTTTTGTTTGATTTGAGATCGTATTATTTCTAAGCTGAGGGCATATTTCTTTCATCTTGGTGAGAGCATGTGATATCCCTTCTTTATTATTTTCTCTCTCAAGTATCATTCATTGGAGTGACTATTTTTATTGGATTTAATTTCTTTGTGAGAGTGTCACTACTTCCAGTGAGATTTTAGGGTTTGATATGTCATTCTTGAAAGTAGTTATAACAAAGTCTACTGGACTTATTCATGTGGATGGTTAATGTGGGTGTGATGTTGCTTTAGACTGGAGATAATGCTTATACTTTTATTTGATTGCTATCATTAATCTGATTGAATAAACACGAGTGTTTTTAAAAACAAAAAAAAATAAAAAATCATTTTGAATTTGAATTTTGTTTTCGCTTATTTGCTAGGGACTAGCAATAAGCTGGTTGGGGGGGTGTGTTGAGTGTCAGAAAATGCATATTTATAAAGGAGAAAACCGTCATTTTACATTTCAAATCTTACTAACAACCCTTACTTTTATGTATTTAACCTTCTTGTGATTTAATTATGTGTGTTTTATTTTAATTAAGTATTTTATGTATTTTAGGGGCATTATAGTCATTTCACAATAAAGGAGAGATCAGACGGCAAAACAGACATCACTTTTGAACTCAGGACGGTCGAAAACCTTAAGAGGAGCATAAAATGAAAAATGGCACTATTCACAGCATATCAGTGGACGAAAAATCTCGCGTACGGTACATGCATCACACAGGATTATTTTCAACCAAACTGCGTTACTGTTTAACCCGGGTCAAACCGTGTTACTGTTCATCCGAGTGGTCAAACCGCGTACTGTTGACTGATGACGTGGCGCAATCCTGAGTGTTCAAACTGTTTTTAATCCGATGGCCATGATTTACTCCATGTATCTATAAAAAGGGGGCCTCCCCTCCTAATTTGATATCTCTGAATCCATTTTTGTGATCCATTTTCTGTAATTCCTTCTCCATCTTGTATTTTCTTTGTATTTTAATAAATTCCCATTTTGCCCCTAGTTCAATTATGAGTAGTTAATTTCCTTTCAAGCTTGGGTTGAAGGTGAAGTCTCAACATGTGTCATGGGCTTTATTTGGTAAATTTATTTTCTCTTTCCCTCTAGTTTTTGTGGATGTTTTGACTTCTCGTCGACAAATAATACTAATCTTGTCTAGTATCGCCTTGGTTTCACCGGCCCTCTAGTACAAGGTTATTATTATTTGGCACGATAAGCCCTTAGCACTATATTGATTAGAGCGTGGTTCATGAGGTGTGGATTCCCCCCTCATGATTTAATTGGCATTAATAAGGAATATTTAGCCCATGATGCATGTTGATACGGATCTAGATGCCCAAGTACATTATTTCAATAGATTTCTCTTCAATTTATTCTCGCCATTGCAATTCCAATTTTAGAATTTATTCTTGCCATTTTAATTCAAAGTTTTAGAATATTCCAAATCAATTTCACCAGAAATCCAACCATCCATTTACAAAATTATTTCTAGACAAAATTAAAATCCACCTCCTCGTGGGATCGACACTCCTCACCATTAGTCTATACTACAATAGATTCGTGCGCTTGCGAGTTCATTAAAATTTGCACAACAATCAGCTTCCAGATTTTAGACTCGGAGCTCATCCTCCACCTCCTCGTCACCGCTCTGTTCCCCAGCCTTCAGCTGATTCTGATATAGAGGAGCGCGCGATGGATACTGACCAGCCCTCCGCTTCTGAGCCACCTCTTGCTCCCGTGTAGCCTTTCGCTTCTGAGCCACCTCCTGCTCCCATGCAACCTTTCACTTCTAAGCCACCTCCAACTCCCGAGCAGGCTCCTGCTTCAGTCTAGCCACCAGCTTCCAATACTTTGCAGCAGCTGGTTAATGACGTTCACAGAATTTCTGAGCGGGAGCAGCTAATTATCAATCGATTAGACACTCTCTCCCGCGACCAGCAGCAACTAGATTTTGACTTTCAGACCTTCCAACAGCAAAGCATCGATCAACAACTTGAGCTTATAACTGGACATCGCAGTCTTCTTCGTTGTTTCGGTTATAATCCGGGGAGCACATCTTCACCACCTTCTTAGTTTCTGAGTCTCATATTCATACATACATTTTATATTATGTTTCTTTGTGTGTTGCTATTTATATTTTGGTATACTTTGCTACTTCTCTATGATTTTGATGATGGATTATTTTTGTGATGTTCTTGATGTTAGATGATTAGATGTTGGATGATTATGTGTTGGATGTTGGAGTTGTTGGTATATGGATACTTGTTAATATATTTGGAAGTGTTTTAATCTCATTTTGTATTAGTGGATTTGTTCTAATTTAAGGGGAAACTCTACCAAAATTTTTGCTCGTCTAATCTGGGTAATTTCTTTCTCACCTCTATGCTTTACGTTTTTCCTTTTCTCTTTTTTCTTTTTTATGATAAAGGGGAAGAGATTATGTTAATACCCCTGTATATTGATAAAGGGGGAGATAGTGATTAATAAGAATAAAATTCACTTTTGAAATGAAATTTTTTTAAATGTTTCCTTGAGCAAAAATATATTTATTGGACATTTTTTTAAATTAGTCATACATTTAAGGGGAGCAAATATTAAGGGGGAGCAAAATATTGAATGAAGTTTGTCGTTATCAAAAAGGGAGAGAATGTTATCATGAATATGTTTATAATATTGATTTTGATCGACTTTTAATTTTGAATTATTGGCGGCAGAAAGCCTTTCTTTTGTCTTTTCATGAAATCGTTTTGGAACAATGTCTTGTCTTATGCAATTTAAATCTGCACCAGTGTCAAAAAGAGCAATGGCATCGATTGCAAAATCATTTGAAAAAATCAAAGTGGCTTTGATTAAATACTTTCGAGTAGTAATCTGCTTTAAAACAAAGAGAAAATCATGTGGGACAGACTCAATATTATCAATATTTTGCTCATTATGATTATCACTATGAGTAGACTCGTTATCTGAATCATCCTGTAAATGTTTTTGTAAAAGAAGTTGGATGGTTTCAGAATCACTCTTTTGCTTTTCTTTTAAATCCTTGATTTCGGACTTAATATCCTTAATCTCCTTTTGGAGGTCTTGGATATTAGGAACCGATTTTTTTGTTTTCTTTTTATCTAAAATCTCAGTAAGGTCATAAGAATTCTTTTTTACAATTGGGACTTTGGAAGTCTCAGCTTTATTGAAATCCATTGTTTTTAAAAGCTTTTCAAGATATTCTTTTTGGAGATTCGGATCAGAAATATGCTTTATAAGTTCAAGAAAAGTCTCTTGGTCTTTAGTCAAAACATTGATTTTCTTTAAATACGACTCTGATTCAGAATCGCTACTGTTAGATACAGAGGTATCCGAATCAATTAACTCATCAATTTGTAAAGAATCACTATCCCCTGACATAGAGGATTCAGAATTGGAAGACTCAATCATAAGAGGGGCAATTTTGGAAAGGATGTCGTCATCAAGACCAAGTTCATGAAGCTTTCTGTTCATTCTGTAATATTTTGCAGTATGGCCTTTTGTACCACATCGATGACAAATGGCTTCTTTGAAGTTGAAAGGAGTTTTTGGAGCGGTAGCTCTAAAATCTTTCTTTTTAGGGAATCTGGATTTTTTATAAGGCCTAGAAGGTTTCTTATAAAAATTTTCTCTATGTCCAAGAAAGGGTTTCCTATGGCCTTTAGATTTGTAATGTTTTCTATAAGGTCTCGAAGAGCACTTACCATTACAATCTTTGGAAGTGGAAGCTTTAAAGGGGTCATAATTGAATTGTTAATGCCATTATAGAAGAGTGACTTTGGAATATTTCAAAGTCATGCAACAACTTCTCGCCACAAGATCCGAGACGTCCGTTGCCAGTTCCAACTCAAGCACCTCGGCAGATGAAGAACCATTCATTTCCCTCGGTGATGAAAATGAAGATGACTGCTTCGGCATATTCTCTCAAATAAAGCATTAAAGCAGTATTACCTTAGAATCTTAATTTTCTCTATTTTTATGTATGTACATTTTTGTACTTAATAAAAAAAAAAAAAAAAAAAAAGAGAAAGAAATATCTATTTTCGGGTGGTCCACTGGACACAAGTGAGAGCGCACATGTCTCTTCACCCGTCTTCTGTATTTTGTACATTGTATTTCTTATTTTTCGTGTACAAAGCCTCCTATTCAAAGATACGATCCAAAGCTTTGGAGAGGAGGTTCACCATGATCAATGGTTAGACTCCGAAGAGGTGGATGCTCAGACTCTATGGCTCTATCACTATCAGTAAGTTTCCATTCCGGAATTTTCTTCCTAATAGTAATAGGGTTTGACTCTTTGAAAGGATAGGTTATGTTGTTCTCAGAAGAATATATTTCGAACCAATCAAAAAACAATATATGAACTTTATGAAAATTCACAAATTCATAATAAGATTGCTGGATTTCTTTCCTTTGGTTTAAAAATTGTTTAAAAAACCAAATTCTTTTTTCTTTATTCGAATCAGAATAAAAATCATTATGCAAGAATGTCTTATCTAATTCAAATTCTTTTTCTATGACATTAATGACATTTTCTGTGACAGCAGAAAATGTAGGAGATGTTGGAGGAGAAGGTTCCTTCTCTTCCTGATTTTGTACATGTTGACTACTAGTATAAATAGGGTGTGGAACATTTGTAGTATAGTCAACAGAATGTATAGAAGAACTGGGTATATCTGAGGTGGAAAACCTCGGTTGACTCTTTGTAGAATGATATGGTAGATTTATGACAGAGGGGATTTTTGTAAATTTCTTCTCTAAAGTAGGGATACTTGAGCACGACTCTTTATCAGAAAATCTAGATGACATAGACCTTCTGAATGATAGTTTAACCTTACCATCTGAATACTGAGTCACATTTTGCAACTCTGTATTTGGCTCAAGTTGTTTTGGGATCGTTGGGGGAGCAGCTCCCTCTAAGATCCATTCCTCTGGGAGATTGATATCTTTCCATTGGATAGGTTTTGGAATGACAGTGTTTGCTCTGGACAAGTCAGTCTGTAAGAGAAGTGTTTCATCTCTTTTCGACTGGAATCGATGTTGTGTACTAAATGCAGAAACCATAGCCTTGTATGAAATTTTAAAAATTAAGGCTACTGGAATTGACCCTTTAATCATTTTGTAATTATGAGTATTGATTTGTAAAATCATGCTTTTTAAAACATTTTTGTCTTTAAGAGAAATTGTTATATTTGGATAACAATCAAAAGAAATTGGACCTTTACACAGACTAGATTCAATGCTACTTAGCAAAGAATCATCAAAAGATTATCAAAACATTTGTAGTATTTCCTTCTGGTATCAGAGCCAAGTAGGGGAAAAGTGTTTTATTGTTCAGAGTTTTTGTGTTTAAAGTCTTGTGTTTTTCTTGACGTTTGTTTTTTGTGGTGAATTTTTACTGGTTGTAAGTCCCGTTTTAGGATAAGGAATCCGCTGAGGGCTGTAATTCCATACCTGTAGCCATTCTGACCAAACCTAGAGTAAGCCATAAGGCTTTGACCATGGATTCTCTCCTCCATAGGACATCATCCTTTACTAGCTCTTCTTCCGGGAAGACTAGTGATTCAAAGCATGTTGTGAGTTCAGAAGAATTCGTTATTGAGAACTTTGATAAAGCAATTGATTGTTGGGAACTTCCAAAGATTTCAAAAGAAAAGATTTACAAAACAAAAGTGCTTGATGTTTTAAAAAATGACTATATTATAAAGACTGAAGAACGTGATATCACTCTTTCTGAGCCTTTTAAAACAATTCACTTGTTTTCAAAAAAGTCTTTAAAGAAATTAATTGAAAAGAATTTCAAATACATTCATATTGGTCTCATCCAAGTAGGAATAAAGCCTTTAACGAAAGAAGGCCTTGATACTTCAATATTGGCCGTTCTAAGAGATGGGCGATTCATCTCTTTTGATGATTCTTTGCTAAGTAGCATTGAATCTAGTCTGTGTAAAGGTCCAATTTCTTTTGATTGTTATCCAAATATAACAATTTCTCTTAAAGACAAAAATGTTTTAAAAAGCATGATTTTACAAATCAAAACTCATAATTACAAAATGATTAAAGGGTCAATTCCAGTAGCCTTAATTTTTAAAATTTCATACAAGGCTATGGTTTCTGCATTTAGTACACAACATCGATTCCAGTCGAAAAGAGATGAAACACTTCTCTTACAGACTGACTTGTCCAGAGCAAACACTGTCATTCCAAAACCTATCCAATGGAAAGATATCAATCTCCCAGAGGAATGGATCTTAGAGGGAGCTGCTCCCCCAACGATCCCAAAACAACTTGAGCCAAATACAGAGTTGCAAAATGTGACTCAGTATTCAGATGGTAAGGTTAAACTATCATTCAGAAGGTCTATGTCATCTAGATTTTCTGATAAAGAGTCGTGCTCAAGTATCCCTACTTTAGAGAAGAAATTTACAAAAATCCCCTCTGTCATAAATCTACCATATCATTCTACAAAGAGTCAACCGAGGTTTTCCACCTCAGATATACCCAGTTCTTCTATACATTCTGTTGACTTTACTACAAATGTTCCACACCCTATTTATACTAGTAGTCAACATGTACAAAATCAGGAAGAGAAGGAACCTTCTCCTCCAACATCTCCTACATTTTCTGCTGTCACAGAAAATGTCATTAATGTCATAGAAAAAGAATTTGAATTAGATAAGACATTCTTGCATAATGATTTTTATTCTGATTCGAATAAAGAAAAAAGAATTTGGTTTTTCAAACAATTTTTAAACCAAAGGAAAGAAATCCAGCAATCTTATTATGAATTTGTGAATTTTCATAAAGTTCATATATTGTTT
Organism: Citrus trifoliata; assembly: GCA_018350135.1. Classification (NCBI taxonomy): domain Eukaryota; kingdom Viridiplantae; phylum Streptophyta; class Magnoliopsida; order Sapindales; family Rutaceae; genus Citrus; species Citrus trifoliata. The sequence goes on along the minus strand of VKKW01000208.1, from coordinate 170,027 downwards.
TTTGATTGGTTCGAAATATATTCTTCTGAGAACAACATAACCTATCCTTTCAAAGAGTCAAACCCTATTACTATTAGGAAGAAAATTCCGGAATGGAAACTTACTGATAGTGATAGAGCCATAGAGTCTGAGCATCCACCTCTTCGGAGTCTAACCATTGATCATGGTGAACCTCCTCTCCAAATTAGAGCTTCACCTTACAAAATTCCAAAACCAAATGATTGTGATTCAAATTTAAGTAGTATTATCCAACAGAATAATTTCTGTAATACTAACTTAAATACTATTGGAAAGCAATTGACTAGGATAGAAAACCAATTCCATAAGTCAACCATTACTGTTTCATCCACTACTCCTATTCCATCAAAATCGGATTATGACAAAAAGCTTAAGGAACCTATTTTCAAACCTTTCCAGGTTTCGAAAACTAGCCAAAAGCTTGTACATGAGTCAAAATCAGATTTTGCTAAAGCCATTAGAGAACAACTAGATAGGATAGAAGCTACTTCTTCTTCATCTAGTAAAATCCATATAGCTCCTGATACTCCTCAATCTAGCAAGATTGGAGTATTAGAACATGATGACCAAACTTCTATAGCCTCTTCTGATTTAGAAGCTTTCAAAGACGAAACACCTATTCCTAAAGCCAACAAAATCCATTGGGAACTTGCCCCTCCTACGGTCAAATCTCCTCCTGATTTGACTATAGACAATAGGCCTAGTGCATTAAATCAATCTCGATATAATGCATCCTCTGTCTATGAATGGAATATTGATGGCATGTCCGAATACAACATCCTAGGTGTCTTACAACAAATGACCATGGCAGCCAATGCCTATAAAACCCAATCTGGAACCTCTGACATGGCTATTGCAGAGATTCTCATCGCCGGTTTTACTGGTCAACTAAAAGGATGGTGGGATCATCTTCTCACTAGGCAGCAACAAATGGATATTCTTAATGCCATTCAAATTGATGAAAATAGGCCCCTATTCTCGATCAATTTAATAATCCTATTCAGGATGCTGTTGCTACCTTAATCCTTACCATTTCCCTTCATTTTATAGGTGACCCTTCTCACCTTAGAGACAAAAATGCTGAGTTACTACATAATTTGAGATGTAGGAAACTTAGTGATTTCCAAGACTACAAAACCACCTTCTTCACCAGACTCTTTCTAAGAGATGATGCGAATCATACTACTTGGAAAGAAAAATTCTTAGCAGGTCTACCTACCCTTTTAGGTGAAAAGGTTAGAAATTCCATCAAAGCCCTACATGACAATCGAATTCCTTATGATGAGCTCACCTATGGTGAACTTGTCAGCTTCGTCAATAAGGAAGGTTTAAAGATTTGTCAAGATTTGAAATTACAGAAACGTCTAAAACAAGAGCTTAGACAGTCCAAGCGAGAACTTGGAAGTTTTTGTAAACAATTCAATTATGACCCCTTTAAAGCTTCCACTTCCAAAGATTGTAATGGTAAGTGCTCTTCGAGACCTTATAGAAAACATTACAAATCTAAAGGCCATAGGAAACCCTTTCTTGGACATAAGGAAAATTTTTATAAGAAACCTTCTAGGCCTTATAAAAAATCCAGATTCCCTAAAAAGAAAGATTTTAGAGCTACCTGCTCCAAAAACTCCTTTCAACTTCAAAAAAGCCATTTGTCATCGATGTGGTACAAAAGGCCATACTGCAAAATATTGCAGAATGAACAGAAAGCTTCATGAACTTGGTCTTGATGACGACATCCTTTCCAAAATTGCCCCTCTTATGATTGAGTCTTCCAATTCTGAATCCTCTATGTCAGGGGATAGTGATTCTTTACAAATTGATGAGTTAATTGATTCGGATACCTCTGTATCTAACAGTAGCGATTCTGAATCAGAGTCGTATTTAAAGAAAATCAATGTTTTGACTAAAGACCAAGAGACTTTTCTTGAACTTATAAAGCATATTTCTGATCCTGAATCTCCAAAATGAATATCTTGAAAAGCTTTTAAAAACAATGGATTTCAATAAAGCTGAGACTTCCAAAGTCCCAATTGTAAAAAAGAATTCTTATGACCTTACTGAGATTTTAGATAAAAAGAAAACAAAAAAATCGGTTCCTAATATCCAAGACCTCCAAAAGGAGATTAAGGATATTAAGTCCGAAATCAAGGATTTAAAAGAAAAGCAAAAGAGTGATTCTGAAACCATCCAACTTCTTTTACAAAAACATTTACAGGATGATTCAGATAACGAGTCTACTCATAGTGATAATCATAATGAGCAAAATGTTGATAATATTGAGTCTGTCCCACATGATTTTCTCTTTGTTTTAAAGCAGATTACTACTCGAAAGTATTTAATCAAAGCCACTTTGATTTTTTCAAATGATTTTGCAATCGATGCCATTGCTCTTTTTGACACTGGTGCAGATTTAAATTGCATAAGACAAGACATTGTTCCAAAACGATTTCATGAAAAGACAAAAGAAAGGCTTTCTGCCGCCAATAATTCAAAATTAAAAGTCGATTCCAAAGTAGAAGCTTCTATTCATAACAATGGTTTTGAATTTAAAACTTCTTTTATACTTACAAATGATATTCATCATGCCGTAATTTTAGGAACTCCTTTTATAAACTTGATAACCCCTTATACTGTTAATTACGACAGTATATCTTTCAAAGTAAAAAGTAAAAAGGTAATTTTTCCTTTTATTGAAAAACCAAAAACAAGAAATTTGAATATTGTTAAAGCCTGTTCTGTTTATCAACACCGGATTAATAATCTTATTAATTCGAAACAAAATGATTTAACTTTTCTACAAAAGGATTTGAGTTTACAAAGAATTGAAAATGATTTACAAAGAGATTTCATTAAAAGAAAAATTTCTGATTTCAAAACCCTAATTGAAAAAGAAATTTGTGCTGATCTACCCTCTGCCTTTTGGAGTAGAAAACAACACATGGTGGATTTGCCTTATGAAAATTCTTTTGATGAAAAACAAATACCTACTAAAGCTCGACCTATTCAAATGAATGTGGATTTAGAACGACATTGTAAAGAAGAAATTAATGATCTTGTAAAAAAATGACTTATTGTAAAATCAAGGTCACCTTGGTCATGTGCCGCCTTTTATGTTAATAAAAATTCTGAAATTGAGAGAGGCACACCAAGACTTGTCATTAATTACAAACCTTTAAATAAAGCTTTAAAATGGATTAGGTACCCAATACCTAATAAAAAGGATTTGCTTCAAAAATTACATTCTGCTTTCATATTTTCAAAATTCGACATGAAATCAGGATTTTGGCAAATTCAAATTCATCCAAATGACCGTTATAAAACTGCTTTTACTGTTCCATTTGGACAGTATGAGTGGACTGTTATGCCGTTTGGTTTGAAAAATGCACCATCTGAATTTCAAAGAATTATGAATGACATTTATAACCCTTATTCTGATTTTTGTATCGTTTATATTGATGACGTGTTGATTTTTTCAAATTCAATTGATCAACATTTTAAACATTTAAAGACCTTTTATTTTGCCACCAGAAAGGCGGGATTGGCAATTTCAAATTCCAAAGTCTCCTTATTTCAAACAAAAATCCGGTTCCTAGGTCATCATATTTCTAAAGGAACCATTACTCCTATTGAGCGATCACTCGCTTTTGCGGATAAATTTCCCGATAAAATTTTGGATAAAACCCAATTACAAAGATTTTTAGGCAGTTTGAATTATGTTCTTGATTTTTGCCCAAACATCAGTAGGTTATCTAAACCTTTGCATGATAGATTAAGAAAGAAACCTGCTGCATGGACTGATGAGCATACAAAGACTGTTAGATTAATAAAGAACTCTGTTAAAAGCATTCCATGTTTATATCTTGCAAATCCTGCATTGCCTAAGATAGTTGAAACGGATGCATCTGATATAGGTTATGGAGGAATTTTAAAGCAAAAAGAAAATGATAAAGAACAAATTGTTCAATATGTTTCTGCACATTGGAATGATTGTCAAAAGAATTATTCTACAATTAAAAAAGAAATTCTTTCCATAGTTTTATGCATATCAAAATTTCAAAGTGATTTGTTAAATCAAAAATTCTTACTTAGAATTGATTGCAAAGCTGCAAAACATGTTTTAGAAAAAGATGTTCAAAACATTGCATCAAAACAAATTTTTGCACGTTGGCAAGCTATTTTAAGTGTTTTTGATTTTGATATTGAGTTTATTAAAGGCGATACCAATTCTGTTCCTGATTTTCTAACTCGTGAATTTCTTCAAAACAGATAATGCCGGCAAAGCGTCGAGATAAAGGAAAAGGCATTGCCAAAGACACTAATTCCCAAAAGCCATCCAAAGAATCCCAATCAACTCCCTCTAAAGACAAACTTTTATCCTCCGCCATGCCAATTAAATCCTGGATCGAAATGGTCGAGGAAGAAGAACAAAAAGCCCAATCCAAATCCATCTCCTCTGACCAACAAGTCAAAGAATGGATGGAATCCATTACAAAGTCTCCTGAACTAATGCTTGCCTTACAAGGCATTTCCAAATCTAAAGCCCTTTCTCAGATCCCTGAGGAAGAAAAATCCATTTCTAAAGAAATTACAAAACTATCTTCCCAAAGCCAAAATGTTGTCATTTCTGGTGAAAGCTCATCTTCTCAGATTGTTCTTTCCCAGCCAACACCTTCAAAGAAAATTTCCGATTGGTTTGATAAATCCCATTTTCAAAATGTTTTAACTATGGAACATGAGTTTTACCATTCTGATCCATTTCAAGCAATTTCAAAGTTTTTTCCACAAAGTTGGTTTTTCAAACCATGGGATTTAACAAAACCCCAATCTTATTATCAAGCCATTCTTGAAGCCACTGAGTCAGTAAAATTTAAACACTTCTTTCTCAGTGAATCCCATTCTGAGCCGGCCTATTCCACGGCCACAATTTTAAAAGTTTTAAGTCCAAATCAGTGGGGTGACCAACTCCATAAATACAAAGCTTTCCCTCCAAATTTTCAAGTGCGTTTACCACACTGTTTGGTATATACCTATTGGGATTACCAGCAGGCTTGGTTTAATACCTTTTTTATACAAAACCCTAAAAAGTCTCATTCTTGGTTATTCTTTTTTAATTCAAAGATAACTGTCCAAAGCCTTCCAAACTGGTTCCAACAATGGTGGAATTATTTTGGTTCAACACCACAAATCCTCACCCCCAATGCCACCCATTGTTTCAACCTTTTTAAAACCCATTATACTCCATCTGATTCAGAGAAAAGATTTTCTCCATTTTTCTGTTTCTGTACAAATTTCTTCCTCCCATGGGTATGGATGTGGAATTTCCGATATCATACCCAAGAAAAACAACTACTTATCCAAAGAACCTTTAAAATCAAATGGTGGTCGAAATTTGATGAACAAGCCAAACTCACAGAAACCCTTGTCCAAAACTGGCTTGGCTCCAAAGGTTTCCTACCTCCGACCATCAAAGAAACTAAAGCCCAACAGACTTTCCTTAGCCAAAAATCCAAAGCCCAATCCCTTCTAGCCAGTGCTAAAACAGAAGAGGAATATTTCAAAGTCATGCAACAACTTCTCGCCACAAGATCCGAGACGTCCGTTGCCAGTTCCAGCTCAAGCACCTCGGCAGATGAAGAACCATTCATTTCCCTCGGTGATGAAAATGAAGATGACTGCTTCGACATATTCTCTCCAATAAAGCATTAAAGCAGTATTACCTTAGAATCTTAATTTTCTCTATTTTTATGTATGTACATTTTTGTACTTAAAAAAAAAAAAAAAAAAGAAAAAGAAAGAAATATCTATTTTCGGGTGGTCCACTGGACACAAGTGAGAGCGCACATGTCTCTTCACCCGTCTTCTGTATTTTGTACATTGTATTTCGTATTTTTCGTGTACAAAGCCTCCTATTCAAAGATACGATCCAAAGCTTACTGTGCACTTGAAGACCCGCTACAGTGAACAGTGCCAAAATCTACTGTGCACTTACAAGTCCGCTACAGTATGTTTGTATATAAACCGGGAGGAAGACTTAGACTCCTCAGGTTTTTCATTTTCGGAATTCAGAGCTTCTCTCTCTTCTTCTTCTTCTCCTCCTTCTCTCTACAAATCTCTCTCTCTCTCCCCGGGAATAGGAAATCTGAAATCAAAAGACATCTTGTCTTGCGATTAATTTTCCCATCATTTCCCTTTCTAAAAGAAGAACACGAACAATGTAAGTGTTCAATCCAATTTCAATTCCAAAGCATTGTAATTTAAATTTAAAGCAATTTACATTTACGCAATTTACATTTCAAAGCATGCACGTTTATATTTCTGTAATTTAAATTTCCGCAATTTAATTTCAGTTATTTAAATTTAAAGCAATTTAAATTTCCGTATGCACGTTTACATTCTGCATGCATCGAAGACTGATTTCTATCAGATCTCCCATAAAACCTGTACGTTCCTCTAAGGCAAAGAGACCGGATCTATGTCCTTAGTTGTATCTTCTCTCTCCCCCCTTCTTCAGAGCACCACTTCCGGGATCCGGATTTGGTACTGTGTATGTGAGCTCAGCCTAAATAAATTTAATCATAATTCGGTAAAGCACCTAAAATCTGACTAACCACGCTCCAATCCAAATCCAATAAAGAATTAATAACTTAAAGTTGGCTTAATCACTATTTTGAGTATATCGGCTGGAATACCTAGGGGTTGCGGGCTACTGGTCCAAAGGAAGTTTAAATAGCTTGGCGGGAACATATCTATTGCCAAGGACCTCGTCCCCTATACAACGCCACGTACTCAAGATATAATAAATTTGACAAAGCCGTTTAAAATCTGGTTATCGTACCACGCTTCTAATTAATCCAAAGCAATCATTAGCAATTCAAAGCATCGCAATCATTTTCGCTCCAAAGCGACGCAATTATTAGCATTCCATTGCAAGTATAATCCAAAGCAATCTTAATCTAATTTGGTAAATTTAGTTATTAAAATCAATCAACCACGGTACAATTTGTTTTATTTAATTTTTCAATAAAGACTTCATTTTGAAAACACTCCCTGTTTTCGGACCGCTCCAAAATCTTTCTTTTTAGGGAATCTGGATTTTTTATAAGGCCTAGAAGGTTTCTTATTAAAATTTTCCCTATGTCCAAGAAAGGGTTTCCTATGGCCTTTAGATTTGTAATGTTTTCTATAAGGTCTCGAAGAGCACTTACCATTACAATCTTTGGAAGTGGAAGCTTTAAAGGGGTCATAATTGAATTGTTTACATAAACTTCCAAGTTCTCGCTTGGACTGTCTAAGCTCTTGTTTTAGACGTTTCTGTAATTTCAAATCTTGACAAATCTTTAAACCTTCCTTATTGACGAAGCTGACAAGTTCACCATAGGTGAGCTCATCATAAGGAATTCGATTGTCATGTAGGGCTTTGATGGAATTTCTAACCTTTTCACCTAAAAGGGTAGGTAGACCTGCTAAGAATTTTTCTTTCCAAGTAGTATGATTCGCATCATCTCTTAGAAAGAGTCTGGTGAAGAAGGTGGTTTTGTAGTCTTGTTTTCAGAAAAGTCTTTAAAGAAATTAATTGAAAAGAATTTCAAATACATTCATATTGGTCTCATCCAAGTAGGAATAAAGCCTTTAACGAAAGAAGGCCTTGATACTTCAATATTGGCCGTTCTAAGAGATGGGCGATTCATCTCTTTTGATGATTCTTTGCTAAGTAGCATTGAATCTAGTCTGTGTAAAGGTCCAATTTCTTTTGATTGTTATCCAAATATAACAATTTCTCTTAAAGACAAAAATGTTTTAAAAAGCATGATTTTACAAATCAAAACTCATAATTACAAAATGATTAAAGGGTCAATTCCAGTAGCCTTAATTTTTAAAATTTCATACAAGGCTATGGTTTCTGCATTTAGTACACAACATCGATTCCAGTCGAAAAGAGATGAAACACTTCTCTTACAGACTGACTTGTCCAGAGCAAACACTGTCATTCCAAAACCTATCCAATGGAAAGATATCAATCTCCTAGAGGAATGGATCTTAGAGGGAGCTGCTCCCCCAACGATCCCAAAACAACTTGAGCCAAATACAGAGTTGCAAAATGTGACTCAGTATTCAGATGGTAAGGTTAAACTATCATTCAGAAGGTCTATGTCATCTAGATTTTCTGATAAAGAGTCGTGCTCAAGTATCCCTACTTTAGAGAAGAAATTTACAAAAATCCCCTCTGTCATAAATCTACCATATCATTCTATAAAGAGTCAACCGAGGTTTTCCACCTCAGATATACCCAGTTCTTCTATACATTCTGTTGACTATACTACAAATGTTCCACACCCTATTTATACTAGTAGTCAACATGTACAAAATCAGGATTTTTACTGGTTGTGAGCTCAGAATGTATGACCACTTTTATTAATGAAAAGTGGTGCTCTGATACCAGAATGAAGTTTGTCGTTATCAAAAAGGGAGAGAATGTTATCATGAATATGTTTATAATATTGATTTTGATGATAACAAACTTTAAATGTTTTTTATTAAAATGTTGGAGCTATTCATTAATAAACGAAAGCCTTATAATCATTCCAATTATATTCATAAAAGTTGGATAACTGTTAAATTTCAAATTGGAAAATTATTCTCTGCAATATCTGGTTAAAACTGTAATTCTGGAAATAAATACTGAACCGTTTTCCTTTAAACGGTTAACTGATTAAAACCAGAGAGTAACAAATTGCTTAAACTCTAACCGGTTAAGAAAAATGGAAAACACAAAATGCTTAGAAGGCTACTGGAATTAAACGGCAAACCGTTTATTGAAACGGTTAACCGATAAAGGGTGTGTTTGGGATTGAGGTTGGACAGTTGTAGTTTAAAAGATACAGCACTAAAGTGTTTGGTAAACACTAACTGCTGTAGTTTTTAAGCTATGCTGATATGATTTCTCACTTGTATAATGGAAAATATATTATATCTTTAATAATTTATTCAAAATTTTTATTTAAAATTTTTATTTACTATATATTACTAACTTTTATTTAATACTTACAGCTTTTTTTTCACAGCAGCTATAGCTTAAAAGCTACAACACCTCAATCCCAACCGCACCCAAAATCCAGAATGGAAGATTGTATTCACCTGGCACCGTTTAACAGAAACGGATAAGGCTAATTTATTTTGCAGGTTACTGGAAACAAACGGTGAACCGTTAATGTCAAATAGCTAACCGATAAATTCCAGGAAAGTCATTTCGTTCAAAATGTTTAACCGTTTAATGTAAACGAATAGCTTAAGTTTATCTTGTAGGTCTCTGGAATTTAACGGCGAAAGGGTAAGCCTAAACAGCAAACCGTTTATTTGAAATTTGGCCGAACAGTAACTTTGACCAGCCTAAAAGATTAACCATTAATGGTTAATGGCGAACCGTTTTTCGGCAGACAGTCTGTAACGGCTAGTTTTTCAGCTCCAACTATAAATATGCTCATTCAAATTCAAACAAAATTTATCACAACACTACCATTGAACTTATATTCAAGAACACAATCTTCATAGAGCTTTAAACACATTCTTACTTCATATATTCACACATTGAGCATTGATTTGTAATCTTAAATATTATGTGAGAGAAAAACAATTTGTAATTTTTTACTTTAAGTGATTGTAAGTGTTGGGATACACTTGGATTAAGAAATTGGGGATAATCTCTTGTTGTAAAGGTTCATTGACACCTTTGAAGTCGAGTGTAAACTTTTGAAACCTTAGAGTCTTACTTAGTGAAATCATCAAGCCTGGAAAACTTGAAGGCGTGGACGTAGATGAGGTTGGCCGAACCATGTAAAACTATTCATGTTTGAATCTCTCTTCCCTTATCTTTTTTATATTGTGATTGATTTAATTATTATTGCTTTAAATCCGTTTTAGATTTGCAGAGTATTTTGTTTTAGAATTGAATAATTTTAGAATACCAATCCACCCCCCCCTCTTGGGTTGCATAACTAGAATTTCACCTATAAACTCGAAAATCGAAGAATTTGTTTAGGATATTGGTTGGCCATTTATATCTGTTATAACCCCTCAACATCCAACCATTGATTTCAGTAAACTCCGATATTTGGTGAACCAATTTTTGAGGATGAGAAGCATGAGATTTTTCAACCTGTGGAAAATTTTGAGAAAAATTCATTTATCCTCAATATTAGCTCTGAAGATTTATATGATCAGTACGATAAGGTATGGTTAGAGAGATTATTGCTTGAAGATTTTATCTCTTGCTATTGGATAAGATGGATTAATATTGTCACCAAGGTTGGAAAGTTCAAGTTTGTTCATCAATATCGAAGTTGTATTTTAAAGATAATCTTAAGGAAACTAAAGATTGTCTTGCGGGTTATAAACAAACAAAATTCAAGGATGAATTTTCTCCACCTTGGCGGGAATGATGGAGGGTAAGAAATTGAAGAAATGATAATTAGATTGAAATTTATAATATTTAGGATTGTTTTAATTAATTTATAGTCTAATTTAATATAGTTTCCTAATTAGAGTTTCATTGTTCAGGCATAACTTATTTAAGTTGTTTTCCTAATTTAGGCTTAAGTCTTATGAAAATAGGTTTACTAGTCAAATTAGGATAAGTCGTGACTAATATAAATAAATATCTTTTATAGCTTTTACAAGAGGTCATTATTATTTGTTATTGATTTATTTCTTGGAATGAAATCTCTGTTTAACTTTTATTCTTGTTACTTCTCGGTGTTCTATGGAATCAATGAGTTTTAACACCCTAGATCCACTGGTATTCTTATAATCAATGCGGATTTAGCTTATTTCTTTTTCGGTATTATTCCAAAACTTAAATGGAGTATTGAAAATATCTCTATCTATCCGTCACCTTACATTTTCTATCCATCTATTGTGTCAGTTCCATTGCAAAGCATTCTATTGTAGAACAACACTGCATCATAAGTTTGTTTTGATTAGCTGATAGATCTTATAAATAGAGAGCATTGTTCTTTGTAACTTATACAATAAATTGAAAGCCTCATCAATAACAAAAATGCCATTTTCCTTTATATCATCTATTTATTAATTTATACTTCCTACTTATATTCTCAATAATTATAACATGTTATCAGTATGATTATTGCTCTGGTATAGGAAGTATCTCTTCCCTTGCTCTTTTATTTTCTCTATATAATTAATAAAACTATTCTTAGAAATATATATGCTCGGTAGTTGTCATTAATTTGGATCTTTCACATCAGAAATAAGACTAGTTATTGTATTTCTTCTTGTTTATTTTATACTACTAATGTTATATGCAAAGACCAAAGCATATAAGAATAAAGCATAAAACTGAAGCATACATCAAGACCAAAGCATATAAAATCGAGATTGAAGCATATAAAATTCAGTTTGAAGGCTTAAAGTATCAAGATTTAAACCTATTCATTTGAAACCACATTTATATATTCTAAATTTGAAGCCCACAGTATTTTCTTGAAAATTATTTATCTTCAATTTTGCCTTAGTAATTTATCTAGAAGCCATATGCCTCAATAAAACAACTAAAACCATAGGACTTAGTACACAATCAAGCTCATCCAACTAAAACAAAGCCATTTGTAGAACTGATACGAAGCCTTACTTGAAGACAAAATGTCTCACCAAAGTAGAATAAGTTTCAGTTACAATATTTCAAATTAGCCCATGATCATAACTCTGTGCTTACAAAATCACATCCCAATTAAAGATATGTGGAAACAAAATTTTTCAAGAAGAAGATATGCTCAACAATTCATGCTTCCAACATAATTATGCGGCAACAATATTGAGCTCGCTAATTGATAGGCACAGAGTCGGGTTCTAAATCAAAATCCTATCACATATAAGCATGGTGAAAAGCATTGACATGACAAGGTTACAACATGCCAAAAATAGTGGTTACAATTATGATTAAAGTTACAGTCTTGAAGAAATCATTATTGATCTCATAGTGATAGCATACATTCTTTAATGCATGATGCCTAAATAGTTGATTAAATTGTTAATTAAGATATCTAAACCTATTAAGATTAGTATTAAATTTTATGAGCTTTTGTATTCATATGTATTTTATTTTATATGATAATGTCTAACAAATTTATCTTTTGAAAGGATGTGGATCTTCAAAGGGGATTGCATGATATAAAATATTTAACTAACAGTGCAACTACACATACAGTCCTTTGAAATTAGAAATATTTTATGAGTTTATAATTATTTGGAGCTAAGTTGAATACCGTCTTAGGTTCTATAGATCTGATCGAGGGCTTAGAAAGAGCATGTTCATATTACCGAGTGGTACAAAATTATATGTCCATGATGCTCTGTATTCACCAAAGACTAGAAGAAATCTTTTGAGTTTTGTCATATAAAGACAATAAATGAGAATAGTACAGAATATCTCTATATTACTTCTACTATCTCAAACAAAAAATATATATTAAAAAACCTTCCCACTTTGTCATCTGGCTTATATCATCTGACGATGAAAGTAATTGAGAGTATGCAGTCATAAAACAGACGCTTTGTGATCTAAAAGCTTTTCATGCTTTGGTATGATCTTCTTAGTCACGTTAGGTCAGCTATGATGAGTAGAATTGTTGAAAATTCTCATGGACAAACTTTAAAGAATTTAAAGATTATTGTATCCAATAAGGATAATTGCACTGCTTGCTCTCAAGGCAAATTAGTGGTCAAACTAGCTCCTTCTAAGATTAGCCTTGAATCTCCGTCATTCTTATAAATAATTTAGGGAGATACATGTTGATTTATTAATCCACTCAATGGTCCATTTCTTTATTTTGTGGTCTTGATTGATGCATTTGTACGATGGTCACATGACTGATTATTATCTACATATAAAATTGCATTTACTAGATTGTTTACCAAGTTATCAGATTACAATTTTAAGATTATCTAGATAATACTGATAAATTCACTTTTAAAGATTTTAATGATTACTGCATGTTAGTTAGTATTGACGTAGCGCACCCAGTACTATATGTTTATATTTAGAATGGATTGGCATCAAACATCTTTAAGTAATTGCAAGAACTTTGTTTTTATATAACCTGATTACCTAGTTTTTGCATTACGACATACTATTTTGCATGTTGCCGCATTGATCCGCTTGAGTCCTACTGTTATCACCAGTATTCGCATTGCAATTGGTGCTAAGGCATCAACTAATATATCTCTTTTGTGCAGTTTGTCTATGCTGTACGAGTGCTAATTTGCGCCTCGCTAGCATACTAAAATAGAACTCTAATGATGTTTAGGGATTTATGCGGTTATGACTCACCATCTATTATGAAGTATCTTTAGCATATTACCAATGACTTGTTTACGTATGCAATATGAATTTCCATTTTAATGAGATAAAATTTGCCTTGTCATGAGAGACAAAGCCGCCATATTATGATTGATGCAAGCTTTTATGGCATGTGAAAAAATTGTCTCATCTAGATTTTTGCACTACTCGAAGTGAAAATAAAGTATGGAGGATAATTCACTTACAACAATTTTGCAAATCACTTGTCAAATGCATTTATAGATGGATCTAAAGTAACCAAGTCATGTATACCACAAGTAAATGCATCTCACCAAGTAGTTGTTCCTATTGAAAATTTTGATAAAAAAATAGCTAATTGAATAATCTACGGCACACCTAAGGTTTGGTAGACCACTTGGTTTAAAAGATAATATTCAACTAAAATATAAGAATAAAAGGTTAGGATTTTGTTAATCAATTGTAAGAAAAAGTGCTACTTCAAAAGAATAGGTCCTCTCCTATGTGCCTACAGCGACATTACCTTCTGAAGAGACAAATACCTCAGATGTAAGCCAACCTCTTAATGTAACTAAGAATGAAGAAAAGTTTGCAAATTTTACTCACAAAACGGAAAGTGTATAATCATAACAAAAAAGCTATTGAAAATGCTTTTTCATTTACAATAGCTATTGATTTGATAAATGATGATATTGACTAATAGTCCATTGACAAATGTAGACTAAGACATGATTGGCCCGAATAGGAAGAAGTAATCCATGTGAAATTGATTTCCTTAGCCAAGCATGATGTTTTTAGAATTGTAATCCAAATACCTGTTATTGTTAAACCATTGAGTATATATAAATATTTTTTTCAAAAACTTAATGAAAAGAATGAGGTGGGTAGATATAAAGCACGACTTATTGCACAAGGTTTCTCACAAAAAAGTAGTTATTGATTATGAGAAGGTGTATTTATTAGTAATTTGTGCAGTTTTGTTATGATTCTTGATTAGTTTGACTATATCTAAGAGGTTTAATATTTGTTTTATAGATGTAGTGACAATTTATTTATATGAATCATTAGATATAAAATACACACAAACACATATGCAGTGGCGGCGCCACTTGAGAGCCCCTACTAAATTAAAAAAAAAAGTAAACTCATCTTATTTTTTAGTGGATTTACAATAAAGCCCCTTGTAAATTTTAAAAATAACTAAAAGATCAGTATTTAAAACAGTGATTAGAATCCAAAAAAAAAAATTCAAAATCAAATCCTTAACCACCACCATTGATCCTTTGCCAAAGAAAACCTCTAGCGGCTACCATCAGTGATCAGCTTGTCGTCTATCTCTGTCCAACTCCCATGTCATCACACCTCTTTGTTTTCATGCCATTGCCATAGACGCTACAACTTGTAGCTCGCAATTGCAGTCGCAGTCTTGCATCACCGTATGGTCCTCGCACTCGCAGCCTTGCATCACCACATGGTCCGCATGCTTGCATTTTTTCTGGTACTACCATCGCACCTTTGCAACTTTTATATTAATTATCAAGAATTAATTAAATTATTTTGATAATTAAGCACCTATGTCACTTTATGATTTAATATTCTAATTCTTGAATTAGTTTATACCTTTTTTAATTGAATTGGTTTATGCCTTTTTTAATAGAATAATATTATTAGCTTTCAATTATTGTGGCGATACCTTGTGGATTGATAAAGTGGCAATGCTTTTAACTTTACTGATTATAACTAACAAAATAAAAATTCCATGGCCCATGGGTGACGCCGTGACGAGTTAGTAACCTAGTGGTTGAGGATTTTGTCGGATAGTCGGTTTATTAAATTAATAATTTGTAATTTTTTTATTTTTTTTAGATTTTGACATGGAAATTTTCTTCGATTTCTCTTTAAATAAACACAATTAATTGTGTTTAATTGTCACAGTTATCGAGAAATATTACTTAAGAAGGTCATTGTCACAACTTTCTCCAAAAAAAAGCAAAATACAGCTCAAATCACGATGTAGAATTCAATTTACAAAATCCTCCTACAGATCCTGGTTTACGAATTTCAATCTCTTGTTATATTCTTAATATTCAAGATCAAGTCTGAAGAGCACACTTATAAAGAGATCATGTTCAACCTAAAAATTACAACTTCAAACTTTTAGATTTTGGAAACCCAAAAAGGCAATTTGATAGTAATTGGTTTGGGAAATTTGGATCTTGGTTGGAATATAGCATAGAAAAAGATGCGGCATTTTGTCTCTTTTGTTATCTTTTTGAAGAAGAGATTGGTAATAAAGGGGGTGGTGATTCATTTGTTGGTAATGGTTTTAGAAATTGGAGGAAACCTGAAAAATTTGTTGAACATATAGGAGATGTTGATAGTGCCCATAACAAAGCTAGAGAAAATATGAAATGTTGATGAATCAAAATCAACACATTCGAACAGCTTACACAAGACATTCTAACAAGTATCTAAGCGATTATCGAGCTCACATGATAGCTACTATTGATTGCATTCAGTTTTTATTAAAACAAGGGCTTGCATTTCGTGGGCATGATGAGTCTAGAGATTCAGGCAATCGAGAGAATTTTCTTGAGCTTCTATTTTCTTGTCGATCATAATGAAGACATTAATGCTGTTACTTTTGATAATGCTCCTGAAAATCTTCAAATGACATCAAATGAGATTCAAAAAGACATTGTAAGTTGTGTTATAGTTGAAACTACCAACATTATTATTAAAAGAGACGGGCGATGTTTTATTTTCTATCCTTATTGATGAATCTCGTGATATTTTTACAAAGGAGCAAATGGCTGTTGTTTTGAGTTATGTGGATAAAAATGGCTATGTGGATAAAAATGGTTATGTGGTTGAGCGTTTTATTGGGATTGAACATGTTACTAGTACTACATCTATTTCACTTAAAGAGGCACTTGACAAATTATTTTCCAGACATGGTTTGAGTATGTCTAGGTTGCACGGACAAGGATATGATGAAACTAGTAATATGTAAGGTGAGTTCAATGGTCTTAAAGCACTGATTTTGGAGGACAACAAATGTGCTTATTTTCTTCAGTGTTTTGCACATCAACTTCAGTTGGCTCTAATTTCTGTGGCAAAAAAGCATGAAGATGTTAATTCTCTTTTTAGTTTAGTTACAATGTTAGTCAACGTTGTTGGTGCTTCATTAAAACATTGTGATATTCAAGAGAAACATGCTCAAGCAGTTATTAAAGCATTCAATGATGGTGAACTTTCAATTGGACGGGGTTTAAATCAAGAGGTTACTTAAAAGTGATCTGCTGACACACGTTGGAGCTCACATTATGGTATGTTATTGAGCATAATCACCATGTTTCCATCTATTATTGACATGCTTGAGATAATTTCGAATGAGGGAAATTTTGAACAAAGATTTCAAGCTACAATGTTATATTAAGTGCATGCAATTATTTGAATTTGTGTTTAGTTTGTTGTTAATGAAAAAAATTCTTGGATTTGCACGAGTTATCACAAGCATCACAAAAAAAGGATTAAGACATTGTGAATGCTATAAAATTAATTGGAGTGTATAAGAGAAACTTACAAAAAATGAGAGAAAATTGATAGGACTCTTTACTTGGTGAAACGTCTTCTTATTGTGTGAAGCATGATATTGATGTTCTAATATGGATGATTTGTTTCAAACTTAAGGGAGATCACAACGCAAGACTCAAAATATCACAAATTTCCATCGTTTTCGTGTTGAATTATTTTATACAATTTTAGACATGCAACTTAAAAAATTAAGCAATCGTTTCAATGAGACGAATACTGAGTTGTTTCTTTGTGTGACATGTCTATGCCCTAATGACTCATTTGCAGCTTTTTTTAGGTAGAAATTACTTCGCCTTACTGAGTTTTATCCAAACGATTTTTCTCCAGTGGATCTTGTGGTACTTAAAACTCAACTTGATATTTATATTATGGATGTGGGTGCTAACAATAAATTTTCAAGATTGAAAGGGATTGATGAGTTAGCAAGAAAATTGGTTGACTAAGAAGGATCAACTATATTAATTAATTAATTTATTTGTGACATTAATATTGATTTTACTAGTTGCCATAGTTACAGTAGAAAGGGCATTTTTAGCTATGAATTTTGTTAAAAATTGTCTTCGAAATCGGATGGGAGATTAATGGTTGAATGATAGTCTTGTTGTATACATAGCAAATGATATATTTTGTAGTCTTGACAATGAGGTTATTCTTCAACGTTTTCAACATATGAAACTTCGTTGAGGACAGTTATAAGTGTATTGAATTAAATACTTTAATGAACTTTTATTTTAATATAGGGTTAATTTCGTCCTGCCCCCAAATGTTTCAACATATTCCACTGTGCACCTAAATGTTTCAACAATACTCAATCCACACCCAAATCAGTTAATTTGACCATTTATTCCAATGGTCAAAGGGAAAATTTGGAAGTTCATGCCCTAAATATTATTTGATAATGATAAATTAAATTTATTTGATAAATTAATTGATGAGATTATTATTAATTACTTTTAATTAAGAATTTTTAATGTAAATATTAATTATTGGATTAACATTTTATCTCATTTAATTCTTTCTAATTCAAGATAAGGGGTATTTTAGACATTTCATTAACTTTCAAATAGCTCCGTTAAAAATAATGATAAAATTAACAGAATTAGGTGCGTGGTGGAAAATGTCGAAACGTTTGGGTGCACGGTGGAAAATGTTGAAAGATTTAGGGGTTAGGTGGAAATAACCCTTTAATATATATCATTTATTAACTACTTTCTTAAATGAAATTATTATTTAAACTTAGCCCCTACTAAAATTAATTTCTGGCATCACCACTTCACACACACACATGCGCGCGCGCGCACACACACACATATAATGCTTAAACATCCTTGTCACCACATTATGGCTTGAATTCTATAAAGCTTCAAAAATCTTTAAACAAACTTAAACAATCTAGACACATTTGGCATAGTCAACGAATACTTGATCAAGGATACATGCACTGTAAGAAAATAGCTCGGATGTGACGGTGTATATGACTGCAAAATTGGGGGTCGCAAAAGATACTAAACTTTGCCGCGTGTCTCAAAGCTATTTTCTTGGTAACACGTGACCGTTTTGGGACATCAAAAACCCAGTCACAAAAAGTACTCTAAAATAAAAAAAAAGTTTGGCCCTTAACTCGTCGAAACTGTAACCGCCAGAACGCCACACAATTAAGTCCTTACCAATGAAGCCGAAAGCAAAAAGCTTGTTGGAATTTAAAGTTTAAACATATTTAAAACATCTTATTTGCGTACAACTAATTCCATTATTCATCATTTTCACTTGTGCATTCATTTTATTTCCAATTCACTATTTTAGTTACATTATCTGTTTGCATCATATTTGACAACTCTGAAATTAAATCTCATAATTACATATTCTCATTTAATTAATTGTGCTTTTGAGTCCTAATTTGAATCATTTGTATACCTAAAATTAGAGTTTGAATCGATTACAATAATTAGGGATTCGAAAACCTAAAATGAATAGGGTTTTGATTATCTTTCCTTTTAAATTTTTATCTTCATTTCTATTTCCATGACTTATTTAATTGGCGAAGCTTTTTCATAGTCCTTTTATATTCATAGGATTTGAACGAACAATTGTTTCCTAACATTTCCTAACGGCTCTTTTTTTCTTTCTCCCCAATTATAAGTAAATTTACTATTTAGCTTTTGAATTTGTTGATTAAATGCAGCATTGATAAGATTTTAGATATTGTCATACTTCATGTAAAGAGCTTGATTAATGTTTAACAGTTCAATTTACTGTATAAAATTATTTTTGTTAATATCGAAATCCGATCGAGTCGGTTAGCGGCTCGATACTAGACCCTTGCATCAGCATTAAATTTGTTTGGTGGGAAAACAACTTGCCAAACACTAAGAACACCCTCCAATCATTACCAAATAACCTAAGAAAACCTGAAATCACAAAGAATGGTAAGAGGCGCCAAAAGTTTTTTTGGCGATAACCAATTAACGCTCAAATCAGTTTATAGGTTTACCAGAATAAAAATAAATAATTTCTTTTTTAAATAAAAACAAAGATCAAAAACTCAAAAATAAAAACAAGTACCAATATGAAGAATGGATTTTTTTTTTCAGCTTGGCTGAATCCTCAAAGAAAAAAAAAATAACAAAGAAGTAGGTAGCAATGTTAGCATAGGCAACCCCACTCCCGTTTGCAATTCTCCATTTTCCCCACTCCCGAGAGCCCATTCCTCATTTTGCTCACCATCCTTTATAATTTTTTATACTCGTCTCTCCAAAATGGCCTTTGAATACATAAGTGAATGTCCAGGCTTTGGTAAGGGTAGTTCGGTCATTGCCTTTTACAAGTAAGATGGGTGATGTTGAAAAATGAGGAGTGCACGTCCTCTTCAGTAAATCCCACTAACAATTTCATTTTCTTTATTAATTAATTTTTTTTATCTTCAAACACTAGTCCCCCAGTTTCTAGTGTTGAGAGTGTAACGAATAAAGACTGTAAACTTTATAGAAAACTTCCTTGATTGATTGGGTAGATAAAAAAAACAGCAGTCCCTGCTGCAACATAATTTTAAAGTGACCTTGAGGTGACTTCTATGAGTCGAGTCAGGGTTGCTGAAATTAACCTTGCCATGGGCAAAAGAGTTGAGCGAACTTTAAGTTTGATTCCTCACGTCAAGGATATTTTGAGCTTACAACCTTTATTACTAACTTAAGTTGTTTTAAGCAACTCTTATCAGTTTGAGCATGTATGCTTATCTTGAGTAAATTTTAAGGCTTTTTCTTAACTTTTAACTAACTTAAGCAATTTTAAGCCACTCTTATTAATTTAAGGTCTTATGCCTTACTTGGAATAGGCTTTTAGGGTTTTAACCTTGTACTGACTTAAGCAACTTTAAACAGCTCTTGTCAGTTTAAGGTTTTATACCTTATTTAGAGCATGTTTCAAGACTTTTAACCTTTTATCAATTCTCTTTGCTTTTTATTGTGCCTTATAAAATATTAATAAATTTCATCTATAAACTTTGTTTGGTTCTCAATGCTAGCCTACAACTCTCCTTTCATAAATTGTTCTCACATTGAGTAAGTTTCAAGAAATCAAGCTGATTAAGTTATATCATTAGCCCTTAGA
This sequence comes from Citrus trifoliata, assembly GCA_018350135.1. Classification (NCBI taxonomy): domain Eukaryota; kingdom Viridiplantae; phylum Streptophyta; class Magnoliopsida; order Sapindales; family Rutaceae; genus Citrus; species Citrus trifoliata. The sequence continues at coordinate 149,476 of VKKW01000208.1, read as the reverse complement.
CGAGCTCAATCAATTTGATAAGTAAAAGTCGTCCCTATTTCGTAAATTATTAGTAGGTAAATACTATACCCGCAAATAAAGGCAGCAAATGCATGTTTTGATATAGACAGCAAGACATAAATTTGTTAGAATTTTTGACCCGATTAACGTGCAACTTTAGCATCAATGTCTCCTTCTAGGTGAGCCTGTCTCATACGCAAATGTATCAAAAATTGACTTGGCCATTCAAATAAGAGTTTGTCAAATAGACGACAGACATAAATTATAGATGTGATATCATTCACTAGGAATTATGTGATTCGAAAACATAGGTTAAATAGCAGCGAGTCTAATGTTAAAGTGTCGTCATCATCGTTACGAAACAACTCAAACCAAACTGCAACTTATAAATTATCCACAAAGTAGCTCACAAAATCAAACACAATGGCGGGGCTTCTAGCCATTTATGACTGATGCTTCTAATCATTTATTTATGCATCTAGGTTTTTTTGATGGATAAGCATCCTTTGTGCTCCATTAAAAGTCCTCTGCTAAAGGTCCATATAGTATTATTTATTATTGCTATGAATATTGAAATTTAATTTACAAATTAATAATAGCATTTTAGTATCTGTAATCACAAAAGAGATGGTAGTTTAAACCATTAAACAAAGTCATATCATTATATATGATGGAATATATAATCGTTGTATCAAAAAATGGCTAATGATGATGAGTTAAAAATCCAATCTGCCTTAAAAGTCAATAAACAGATTTGAAGAATAAAATAAAATCTTGATTTTAGAACAAGTAGAACAAGTGACCTTGTTTGAGTTCTAAGAATTCTGTACTATCTTGCAGTGGAATTGCATAACAGAATTCCCTGCATATTCTTCACACGAAAATGAGCTACGTGGTCGAATTATTGGGTGTAAAACTAGCAGAAAATACCCTGAAGAAACCAAAGATGCATGGATTTTTTAAGCTTGTCACCAAATAGCTTTAACTATATGAGTAACCTTTATTTAAGAACCTGAGCATTGATAATGCTGCAAACCAATTATTCTTTTGGGCAGACTCTATGTCTAGAGTCCAATGCAACGAGAATACAAATATGTAACCAAAATAATGATGGCAACGACATTATGAATCTAAGAAGCCAGAACAAAGCTAATTGTTACTTATTTAAGACATTATGCCAAGCATGTGGTGGGCAAATATAAAATAAATTTATTTGTAAGTGTAATAGAATGTAATCTTGCTCAATCAATTATGAATGAAGCCCGTTCTAGCAAGCTGATTTAATAAGAAAATATTTTCAATGAATTTCAAAATATAATATTCAGTTCTTTCATCAAGGATATCATGCATGTTAGTGAAGAATTTCCAAACATCTCATTTTCGATAAGCTAATCATCATGCCAATTGTAATTTAAATTCTAATGAACATTTACTTAGAACACTGCAAAGATAAATAAGTGAATTAGAACACTGGAAAGATAAATAAGTGAAAACCTTCACAGGCGGCATTCCATTTAGCCATTGGCTTCCTCGTTTGAGCAAGTTCATCCATTTAGGCACCGCTAATCAATTCAACTGGATTTCAGCATCAACATTTGGTGCCGCCTAAGGGGAACGGTATAAAAAGCCAACTTGTTATCTCTATCAATTTTTATCTGGCCGAAGCGAAGGTATTTAATTAATTTTTCTATCTGTTGAATTTGCAGAAACTTTCAGTTTCTGAGAAAAAAGTGAGGTTGCTAATGCGTTTTACTCTTGACTTGTAGATGGCTTGCGTTATGTGATTTTATATATAAATACAACTCACTGTTCACCTGCAGGTTCTTATATTATGAATAATTCATAAAAGTTGTAAATGATATGGTATTCAATTGGAATTGTTGTTTGAAATAAATTGTAGAGATTTATGAATGTTTATGTTCAAGTTTCATCTTTTATATATATTTAATTATTTTAGTATGTGCATTGAAAATTTAGACCCATTTAAGAATTATTAATAAACACATGTTTTATTAATGTCATCTTTGGATGACAGTGAGGATCATATGTCTATTAATAATTCTTGAATTATCCCGTCTTGGACAGTTTGGGAATGCAGAATTTTCTATAGTAGCTAGTAATAAAAGTTTTGTTCCACGTAAAAAGGATCTTTTGGTAACTACTGCTAATGTACTCTAGGTACTTACTAGATGAATGGCTGTCATGTATTATTTTGACATAAACATTCATAAATCTATATCGTGTACTTGGAGGAATATAGGGAGATGTTGCTGGAATTTCCACAGATATGGAAGAAAACTTCAGCTACTTGAGATTGAAGAAATTTGTGCATTCTTCAAGGGGAAAATTTTAGGACCACCTACTTTTTGTATATGTGAAGAGAAGGTTAGATTAGTTGAGGGGGAGTGAAAGAGCTAAGTTAGAGGAATATTATTGGTTAATTTGTCTTTTTGTGGTGTTTTATTGTGGTGGCTTTGTGATATTTGTCTATATGTGGAAGAAAGTGCTAGACATTTGCAACAGTTGTTTATAGCATTGTCTAAATAGTTGTCCTCACAGTTTTGAGCTTGTGATTTTGCTTATTTAATAGTGTTCGTGTACAGTATAAATGGAATATTATTTCTGATATTAGTTTATCAATTCTTTTTGCTTGTCCTTTAGCTGTAAATTAGCAAGTACAATGAAAATGTTTTGATAAGTACATATTTTCTCTATATTTTACTAATTAATTTTTTATCTTTTTTTTGTTATTGATCTTAAATATTCTAGTTATTTTAGTTAATTTTTAATTTAGTAAATTATATTTGATTGTGTTAATTTTTATCTTAGTTTTCTTATTTTGTTATTTTAGATATATCCTGAGATTAAAGAGAAATTAAATCGGAGTATTTAAAAAGAAATTTGCTTGAAGGAATTAGAAAAGAAAATAATTGAAGATTTTAGAAGCTAATCAATTAATTGATGCACATTCAGAAGCTTATACGATTTCACGGAGATAAAAAAAGACTTTGGGAATAAGCATGCATAAAATAGGAACTTTTTTATTGTGCATGGCTTTATAAGTTGCATGCAAGATTCACTTTACTAATTCAAAAAGATCTCATGCATAAGTCTTGCCTAAACTAAATTGCACATGCATTGCATTACATATGGAAAGCAAATTGAAGAAAAAGAAAATCAAAGCGGACATGTGCGTGGCAATTAAGGGAAGCAAATTAATTGCTTTAAATTAGAAATAAAATCCAATAAGGATTTGGCCAATCTTAGGCATTATAAAAGCCAATATTTGACTTTTGATTCAGGGAGTGGACAGCCATACATATGCAACAGCGATGGCAAGAAGAGAAGAAAAGAAAAGGAGAAGCCAGATGGAAGAAAAGTAGAGTTAGCCGCTTGAATTAATGTCCATTATTGATTTTATCAAATTTCTTATTCCCATTTCAATTATATTAGGCTAAATTTTCTATTTGGTTGAGCGTGAATTTGAAACCCCAAATATGTCATATGATTAATGTTCAATTTCTATTATTCAATTTATTTAATTGAGATTGTTTATTTTCTTTTATAATTAATGTTTATGATTTTATTCTTGTCTTATTTAAGTGGTCAATTAAATAGGACTTGAATAAATTCTATTGCTAGATTAAAATTCTTGATCCGTAATTATCTTGATATTTTAATAATTAGTAGTAGGTTGGAACCAGCGATTTTAATTGGAGAACATAACATAGGTTAGATCATCCAAGCTTGTGTGTTTATTACCTACATCAACCTAATATCTTTCTTTACTTAATACTTCCATTATCTTAAATTTAAAGAGCTTGTTTTAAATTATTTAACGGTTAGAGATTAGGTGAAAAACTTGTTTTGCCTAACGACATACTAAGGAAAGCTTGAGACTAACAATGCTTAATGTTGTCTACGGTTGATAGGTTCAATAGAAATTGGTGATAGAATTGATATATTATGTGCATATTTGGTGGTGGCAAATGATCATTCAACCAAAGTTTTTATCATTATTATTTCTTTCTCCTTTAATTTAAGTTTTTATTAAATTATTGTTTTTTGTAATTTTAATTTCTTTATTTCTTGCTATTTATTTAAAAATTCATAAACCTCATTTTTTTTATTCATCATTGCCATTTTCTTTAGTTAGATTAATTTATGTTATTATTACTACTATTATTTTATTTTAAATCCTCTTTAGAGTTGATAATAAATATAACTAGTATATTTTTCGTGTGATCGATCCTTTTGCAGGATCGATCCTTGCTCGCTCTATACTAGTTATTTATAGTTGTAGTGAGATTTTAAATTTGATGCACCCTAACGACACTATCATATTTCAACTGGTTAGCCTGATTTACTGTATATATAATTTATTAGTGTGTGAAAGAGTATAAATAGCAGCTAGAGCACTAGACTTTAAGAAGTTACCCTACACCTTAATATAGCTGTAAGTTAGTTAACAACATATGTGTATACGACAATGAAAATGCTTCACCTGGTTGGCGTAATTTATTATATATATAATTTATTAATGTATGAAAGAGTATAACTAGCAACTAAAGTATTAGACTTTAATATGTTACTATGCACCCTAATATATATGGATAGTTTATTAAAGTCATTTATTTAGATTTTACTGTTTTTAAACATCCAAACCAGCAACCAATTGTTATTTTCAGCCAATTTTTTGCTTATGGAGATCTCTAGAGCTAATAGCCAATTGTTATTAACATACAAGTCACAAACTCTGCACACATTAAAATATCTCAGTAGAAATAAAGAACTAACAAAACTTATTTACTAATTTTGTGGTGTGTTAAAAGGAGATAATCATGGACAGGAGTTAGACTGATTTTCCAAATAGGGCAATCAAGTCATCTACTGATGGGGGCAAGGGCATTTTAGACTTTGCATTTAAGAATGTTGTTGGTGATACAAGAATTTATTGTCCTTCTAAGGAGTGTCGCAATCGATATCTTGCTAAGGAAGTGAAAAGAGACCATATCATAATAAACAATTTTTGGTCAAAGTACAAAAATTGGATATTGCATGGTGAACCATCTTCATCTTTGGAATCTAACCAACAAACTGAGGTTAATTATGACTCGAGTATTGATGATGATATGGTTGGAATGATTCACGACGTAATGGGCACTCCAATTAATTATCATCCACCAGAGCATGAGGGTCTAAAGAATGAAACTAAAGAATTCTTCAAATTGCTCCAAGAGGTAGTCTTCTTTATATCTGGGATGTGAGGAATTTACAGCCTTACCATTCTGTTCGACTCTTACACATGAAAGTATCATGTGGGTGGACAGACAAGTCATTGACAGTGTTACTGGAATTACTAAAAGAAGTATTTTCTAAAGAAATAGAACTGCCAAATTCATATTGTAAGGCTAAAAACATAACTGCTGATTTAGATTTTACATGCAAGACTTGGGACACAGGTCCTATTCTATGTTGTTTAGAAATGAACATAAAACACCTGATCGATGTAAATATGTTATGCATCTAGATATAAAAAATTGATGTGAATTCTGGTGATCCCTCAAACAAGGGTAAACAAATACTGATCAAGCAAGCATGGTATTTTTCCACGAGTAACAAGATTATAAATATTGTTTATGTCCTCGAAAACTGCTTCTTTTATGAGATGGCATGCTAAATCATGCATTGATGATTGCGTGCTAAGGCATCCTACTGATAATCTTGCATTGAAATCATTTGATCAAATAGATATTGATTTCGTTCTAGATATTCGTAATGTTAGGCTTGGATTAGAAAGTAATAGTTTGAATCAGTTTAGAACGATGTCTGTATCAAATTGTAAATGGCCTGTAGTTTTAATTCCACACACACAAAACAACCATTCATAATATTTATATATGCTTATGGATAGACCTAAAGTGCCAGTAACAAGATTGATGTTTATTTGCAACCATTGATTAAGAAGTTGAAAGAATTATGGGCTGAAAGGGTACTTAGCTATGATGTTTCGCGCAATCAAATGTAAAAATTACATGTAGCACTGTTATGGATTATCAGTGATTTTTCAGAAAATATTTTTATTTGGGCCTCTATTAATTTTTTACCACACTACTAGAAAAATGGGCTTTACTGACACTAATTTAGTGTCAGTAATTACTTTTACTGACACTTGTTAATTGTGTCAGTAATGCTCAAGCCAGAACACACTGACACTTATTTTTTGTGTCAGTGATTTTTACGTCAATATCTTGTGTCACTATAGTATCACCACAATAGTGATACTATGGTGTTAGTATCAGTTGATACTATTTCTATGTCAGTATTTTGTGTCAGTAGAGAGTCACAAGGATAGTGACTCAATCGTGTTAGCATTTAATGATACTATTTACATGTCAGTATTTTGTGTCAGTATTTTGTGTCAGTAGAGAGTCACAAGGATAGTGACTCAATCGTGTTAGCATTTAATGATACTATTTACATGTCACTGATTTATGTTACTACAGTATCAGGAATCCACTGAGTCAGTAACATCAAAAATTCTTATCGTCATTTAAATAATTAGTGTCAGTATTAACGGTGCTATACTAGTTGTGTTTTATTTTTTTTAAATCACATTATTCCTCACTACTACAAAAATGAACATAGATGACGTTTAAATTAATCTTATGATGACGAAGTAAAATTAGTCATCTTTGCAACAGTCATCTAAAACGAGGTACAAAAGATGACGCGTAAAGAGAGTCATCTAATAAGTATCATAGATGACTCATTTCTCAAAAAGCAGTCGTCTAATGTTGTTATAATTTTCAGCAGCACAGTGTTCAATATGCACATAGGTGACTTACTTTTCAAAAAGTCAGTCATCTATAATAATAACGGTTATGCACACAGGTGACTTACTTTTCAAAAAATCAGTCATCTATAATAATAACGGTTATGCACATAGGTGACTTACTTTTCAAAAAAGCAGTCATCTATTATTATTATTATTATTATTATGATTTTCATCATCATCATCATCATCATCATTATTATTGCGATAATTTTTTTTGAAAAGCTGCAACATAAAAATAAATATTCAAGCAATTGCTATAGTCGTATATAAATTTGGTAAATGAAAAACAATACCAAAAATATTTTTTATGTTTACAATTTCCAAATGAAAGTAACTAGATATCCATAACTCTTTTTTTTTAAAATAGAACCGTATTACATTCTTCACAAGAACAACAAAATGCAGCTACCCCTCCAGTTGGCTACTCCAATAATCATGCTACTCCAATAATCATGCCAAACTCAAGGGAGTTGGAGAGTGAAACTTTAGATGAACCTTCCTTAATTACAAAATGAAAATAATTGAAATAATTTTATAAACTTTTTAATATCTTATTCGAAACAAAGATAATAACAAAGATGTAGATAAAAATAATAATCCTATTCATTTACTAACCTCACAAAGTCATTGTGCTACAAAATTTAGTGAAAAATGTTCTACCATATGTACTGTGCCCACTCCACTCTTACTTTATCAATATCTTTTTGGGTGAAACTATCTCGTCCAACAAACTATATATCATGCACAAAATCGTCAACATTAATACATGCATCAATTACCTTATGAAATCTATAAATTTTAAAAGGATAAGGAGATAACTACCAAGTTTTTTATCGAATCAGCCTGGTTTTCAATGATTTCCTTCATAAATCTCATGACATAATATCCACATTCAGTATTTGTAGTTTGTTGAGGACACTACACATAAATTTTGAACTAATTAATGTCATTTACAAATGTAAAGAAATTTAAATTGAACATACATATGTACAATTTTATATACCTTAACCCTTTTCCAAACAAAGGATTTTCGATTTGCATTTCCCATTTTTGCTACAAAAATCTTGAAAGCACTTAAGATACATAATTAAATACACATTTAGTCAAGCATGTTTTAATAAATGCATTATAATTGACAAAAAATGACAATAACTTACAGTGATACAAAGTTCTTCAAATCAGGGCGAGGTTCATGACCGAGTGAATCAAAAAAATATACTATAAATTTGTGCGGATCCACAACAATCAACATCCAATGTTTGCTATATATAATGATAAATATCAGCCTTGCATATTTTTGTAAAAGAAAAAGAGAATAAACTCCAAATGCTATATACAATTAATAAAATAACAAACCTGGTATTGTAAGGAAACATCAGAAGCTGTTGTGGATCAAGTATTTCCATTCTTGATACCATTGCACGAGCTCTAGTCTCATCATTATTTCCGGTTTCATCAAAAAAGATTGAAGGATTACCAAATTTGTAAATATGTTCCTGGGGACGATCCTTCAAGACTTCGTAAAGATGCCTATAAAAAACAAGTAATAATTACTTCACTGCATAAATAAAAATTATAACTAATTATTTTGCCAAGAAAATAAGTAATTTAATTAAATTACTTCACGTAACAAATTATTGTTGCGACCCCAATCTTTTCCATGCTACAGAATTGTACAATGTCATCAACTGATAAATATAATTCAGCTTGTTCATTGTTGAAGATCCCTGGATAAATTTCAATAAATAATGCTTTAGTCAACACTCGGCGAGCGTACTTGCAAAGAGCATCTATTCTTGCTGGCACTTTGTATTCCTGCATATTCTCAATAGATTTATTTATGTAACTACAAATATGTATGAGATATCTACAAGCGAAAACAAAAATTAATTAACCAAAACACAAAAAAGAATAAGACATTATAGGCATCAATGATATGCTCAGCTAAATGCTAAATTTATACATGAGTGCAACATATAATGACAGAATACTTGGACCCCATGTGATTTTTTAAATATTTTACTATTCATTAAGCAAGAATATAATTTCGGATATGATTTGGGGTGTTTTTGACTTTGTGATGACCACATATTAAATGGAAAATGATATTTGAATAGTGGCAAGACAAAAACAATAACTACTACAGCAAGAACGTTACTATCATTTTTGTACAATACACATATTGCTATTTTTTAAACTTTACTTAGCCTACCTCCCACAATATTTTAAGATCATCAATCAATGGAGCTAAGTAGACATCAATATCATTACCAGGCTGTTTGGGACCTGAAATTAATAATGTCAACATCATAAATTTCCTCTTCATACAAAGCCATGGACGAAGATTGTATGTCACTACTATCACAGGCCAACAACTATACCTACTACTAAGAGAATTATATGGATTAATCCCGTCTGCGGATAATGCGAGTCGCAAGTTCCTTTGTTTAGCTCCAAAATCAGGCCATAAGTGATCTATTAGTTTCCATGCCGGGGTATCTGCAGGATGACGTAATAGTCCATCAGTTTCCCTTTGAGTGGCATGCCATGTTAGATTTTTCGAAGTTTCAACACATCGAAACATTCTTTTAAACCTTGGGATTGGTGGGAAATACCATAAAACCTTTGCTGGAATACCAATCTTCATCTCAGTTGAATTTTTTTTTCAATTTCCACCTTGCTGCACCACAATTAGGACATATAACAGCATCTTTAAAGTCCTTTCTATAAAGTATACAATCATTTGGACATGCATGTATCTTCTCATACTCCATCCCTAATGCATTTAAGGTTTTTTTTGCCTCGTACATTGAACAAGGCATTTCATTATTTTCAGGCAACATTTCTCTTAACAATTTCAACAAATCTGAAAAGCCTCGGTCTGACCACCCATTTCTTGCTTTTAGGCTGTACAATTTTACCAATGCAGATAATTTTGTGAACTTACTACAACCTGGGTATAACTTTTTCTCAGCATCAGCCAATAAATTCTCAAATTGTTTAGGGTTGTTTTCAAAATGATCATAAGCTCCTTGAATCATCTCTACAGTACTGGCCACAGATTCAGTTTCAAAGGCTCTTGTTTCAAATTCTCTTGTAGATTGAGTGTTGCTAGTAGTTGATAGCTTCTTAACAACCTTTTCTCCATGCAAAATCCAATTATTGTAACTTTGGTCTATACCATTCAAATACAAATGGTCCCTAATCTCATCAACAGTCTGATGTTTCACATTTCCACATTTCATACATGGACATAGTATGTGATTAGAATTTGTTGCATGAACCATTGCAAAATCTATAAATCTTTCAACACCAATCTCATAATCTTTTGATCTTCGATCCATAGACATCCAAGATTTGTCCATTCTGAATGTAAAATATAAATATATCATTCTAAAATATTTTCCATAATTTCCTTCTAAGTATCTATGTCCTAATTTGAGAAAAAGTAAAACATAGGACCTTAATATTATTATTCTATCAAAATAATATCAATAAAAACATTAATTTACTAAAGCACATAACATAATAAATTGACCAAAGCTTAATGGACATGAAGTGTCAGGGACTAAACACAAAAGCACAACAAAATGGATTGCTATATACGGTGGAGAGCATTTGTATTAAGTGCTAAGCATATATATGATGACAAGTATAAACATCTGAATTTTTTTAAAATATGTATCAGTTTCTGAAACTAACATTATTTCTCTTATTAATATTTGTTCATATATTAGATTCAAGATGTTTTATTAATTAATTATTAAATTGTATACTTTATCTCTTTGTTTCTATATTACTTGTATTAAAAATAAATAAGTTAAAATAATAATTTTTATAATTATATACTCTATTAAATTATAATCTCTTTATATTATAATCTCTTTATAGTAATAAAATTATTTTGATTCTAATAATATGATTATAATTATAGGTAGATTTTACAATATTCTATATGATGCTAAAGGAAAGAGGATGAAATAATTAATTAATATTGTAATATCACATAATATTATATAAATGCTTATTCTATTAATTCTCCATTAGTTTTTATTTTTTTATTAGTTTTTTTAATAAGAAAGTATGTGTGTATATAAATTAATTTTAAGTTATTTGAAGAATTTGAAATATTTATAATTTTGCAACAAATCCCACATGGCGCTTGTCGTTCTTGGTTTCTCAGTTTCGTAAAAGATAAGATGAAAGAAAAGAGAAGGGGAAAAGAAAAGAAAAATAATCCAATTAAAAGAAAAAGGAGAGGTCAAGTTGACGATTATGAAGGAAAAGAATAGAAGTCGTGAGGTTCTGAGATTGATAACTAAACATGATTCGACCAAATTTGTAACTTCCCTAAAATATTAATCCCCAGAAAAAATTTTACTGTTCATCCATCTTTTCAACATTTGCTATTCAAATAGAGTAAATTAGACAAAGAAAAGGAAAGAAAAAACAGCACATGTACGCCACCCACAATCAAACAATCTATCATTTTCTTTCTCAAACATGATTAAACAAAAGGAAAAAAAGTACCTGACCGAAACTTTTAAAATCCAATATACAAGGTAGCCGAATGCTTCAACAATTTCCTTGATAGTGATGTGGTCCCAAGCTTTACAATCTTCTTGCCAACATGTGTGGTCCAGAGCTTCCAGATTTCTTCCCAATTTGTCTTCACTTCCACTATGTGTGAGCAGTTAGGGTTTACGATTTTGGATCTATATAAATAATGGGTGAAATTAAGAGTTTGGAACTTGGAAATAGAAGATAGGAAGATGTTTTGTATGGGCAAAGGAGAATTTTACAGAGAAAGAAAGTCAAAGAAGAATGGAGGCTGAAGCAAAGACAGAATGATATTTCGCGGTAGACAAGGAAAATAAAGAGGGAAAGTGACTTTTTATACTACAAATTAAATGACACATTTTAAAAAGAAGAGTTACCTTTTAATTAATTAAAGATGACTCCTTATTTAGTGGTGAGTCATTTTTATGTCATAAATAAAAATAATTTTATAATATTTGACTTCTAAAAGTAAATAAAAGTCATCTAAACTAATAGATGACAATTAATAGTATGTTTGTCATGTATTACATGTCATCTTTGTCCTATTTTGTAGTAGTGCCTGTTTATTTTACAATTAAAATAAACCCAAAATATATTAAACATACCAAATCTTGTAATGCAATTCACATAATATACATTTCAAATACATCAGTTAAATTAAAATAGTTCAAATACATCATTGTTTGGGGGTAAAAAACAAGTTCAAGTACTAAATTAAGCTTTGAACAAGTAGTATACACGATAACGTACTAAATTAAGTTCGGAAAATTTAGTCAAGAAGAAAAAATAGATAACAATGTCACTAATTTTGGAGTCACTGATAACAATGTCAATATATTTGTGTGTTAACAATTAAAGCCAACAAATAAACTCCAACAATGATACTGTTTTATCCAAAATTATATAGGTAAATACTGAACATCCTGATCATGGTAATTAAAAAAAAATAAAAAACAACTTGTGAACCCCAACAACAACAATATTTGATAGCCGGAGCAACTTGTGAACCCCAACAGTACGCGATTTAATACAAATATGGATGTAGATACAAAACCTTAATTAGGATGACAACTTATCCTCATCAAAGTAAAGTACAAGCAATGACACCATAGCACATCCCCACTAACAACTACTTTGCAACCCAAACAATTGTTTTGTGTTGGGATATTCAGTACATTGTGTATATCCCAAATCCTAATTCATGTCTATATGGATATTCATATAATCTATTTAACAGTATGCAACATAGTCACCATTATAAGTACCCTCACAGTTTATAAAATGCATACAATACGCAATAAAAAGATAACTATAAAGAAGCACATAATAGGTGTTTGAGCTGATTCATTTCACAATAAATTAAAACAATATGATGCAGTATTGTAAAAATCGTTTTCAATACTTACATTATTTTTCAGAACGTTCACATTTATGATGATATCTTGCATGTATTTCATCACATAGTAACTACATTCAAAGCTGCTCGGCTGCCTCGGACACTACAAGATCAAAATTACATTAATTTTTTACTGTACGTTAACAATAATTAGTTAGGTTTGTCTGATTTTTACCTTGACATGTATCCATTGAACATTGGCCTTTGTATCAGAATTTAAACTCTGATGTATTCGAATCCCCCTACAATTAAGAGACATAGCTAACGTTAGCAAATAATTAGCATAAGACATAAAAATAAAACAGCATGATCAAAGATACAAATAACAAACTTAACTGATTGACAATCTGCATTAGCTCTTCATCAGGATTACCTTCCAAAGGATCAAGTTAATAGGTTGTACGTCTCACCATATCAATTGCTAATAACACCCAGTGGGCACTAAACAAAGTAAAAATTGTTCTCACACATGAATTACAAGTAAAAGTTTTTAATTTCGTGATTAATCTACAAATTAAAGAATATAACTAGCAAATAAAAAAGGTTATACCCAAGGTTATACGGGAAACGATGACTTGCCCAATTTTGCCAAGCCTAACAGTTTTGAAATGTATTAAGTCTTGTCTTTGAAGCTGATCCTTGGATATAGCTTCTCAAAAAGCCCAAACTGAACTGGTTTAGTACTTCCATTGCTCTCTATCTCCTCATACAAGTGTGTAAGAAGAAACAAATATATATAACGAAGTAAGTTTGAATATAGGAAACAAAATAATAGGGCCAAGTTTACTAAACATAAGTTATGATTTACCGTACTTGATCCATATGTTAATGATGCAGTTTGAGACCTCTTTAAACTCGATGATTTCAGCACAAATCATTTTGTCCAAGTGTGTTTCCCAAATTTCACCAAAGGTTGTTGTGTCATGCCGAATCCTGATCAACCGAGGTAAAGAATTCTCGATGAACATGATAAACATGTTCATATATTCACTCATGTCATTCTTTCTTGATCGTGCTGCTGCCCGTGTATTCTTCACACGTACATTGAGGTTTTTTGCTGCTGTTCTGATGACTCGGGGTTCTATTTTGGCTACTTCTGCTGGACTGGTGACCAGTGGTTCTTTTTTGGGTACTTCTGCTGGTCTGATGACTAGTGGTTCTTTGTTGGGTACTTTGTCATGACAGGATAATTGCCTATCTAGTACTTTAGGAGTTAGTCTAGGAGATCGTCTCGGTGTGGGCTTTGAAGTAATTTCACACTCTACTTTTTCGGGGGTTTGTTGAGGAGTTGCTTGGGAAATTGTGGTGGGACTGTCCTTGATTTTACTCTTCACAGATTTTGGAGTCGACTTACCCGATGGGAAATCAGCCTATACAATAATCAAAATACATACCATTAGTAGTAATACATGCATATACAAATGGAAATAAAATAATGACATGTAACAGGCCACATACCTTTCTTTTTCCAAGAGTTTCAGGGGATTGTTGATCATTGTCAATCTGAACACCAGTGGAAGTTTTCACAAAACTATTTTTTTCCTTTTTTACTCAAAGTATAGGGAGCTGGAGATAGGACTTTGTTTTTTTTGTTTGTTTCATAAGGAACTAGTTTTCCCCTGATCTTCAAAGACTCAAGATCTTTTCTAACATTAATCCCATCTTTTGTTTTGCCTGGTTGATGAAGTAATGTGCCATATATGTTCTCGCACACATTTTTTCAATGTGCATCATAGTTAATTGATGGTGAACTAATAAATGCTTCCAATAATCTAACTCAAAAAAGATTGACTTTGTTTTGTACAATTTTTCAGTTATATTCTTATCACCACCGCCGCCACCACCGCCATCATGTTTTCGCTTTTTGGCCTTCTTTTTCCCAAACTTAATATCTATATCTTCCACCATATTAAAGATTTCCTCACCAGAAAAAGTTTTAGGAGGCTCATTCCACTCTTGCTTCCCATTAAAAACCTTTTTTAGTTTTCCGAAATAGGTGACCGAGTGGTAGAAAGCGGCGATTGCCCATATATGACATTTTCCTACTATGTGGCAGCCAACATGCACAAGTGTCTATCCCACAAATTGGACAAGCATAATAGCCCTTAACAGTACAACTAGAGAGGTTTCCGTATGCTGGAAAGTCACTGATTGTCCACATTAAGACAACCCATAAATTAAAGGTTTCTTTTCTATAAGAATCATAAACATCAATACCTACATCCCATAGAGTTTTTAAGTCCTCAATCAAAGGTGTTAGGTATACATCTAGATCATTTCCAGGTTGTTTAGGGCCAGATATCAAAAGTGACAACATTAAAAACTTTCTCTTCATACACAACCATGGAGGAAGATTATATGTTATTGTAAAAATACTAATGCTATTGGTGTCAATGTGCAAGTGTACACAACAAGTAATAAAGTGATGAGTATTCAAGATCGTCTCCACAGGGATTGATGTTATCAGATTTTCTACAGCAATCTTAACAGTGTAGATTTTGTGTCTAAATTAAGATAAACAATTGATGAAACTATTATACTAATTAAAATAAAAACACAATAAATAAAATGTAACAAAGTAAATTATCACGTCAATCTCAAGGATAAAATCAATGGGAATATAAAGTAGTTGAGTGAATAAACTCTCCTAATGGTCTTGACTATTTTCTAATGGTTGGCTCGGTTGCTGCAGTATCTGCTATAGCACTGGGTAGAATCCTTATGTATCCTCAGCCGTCACATGTTGGATATCTTATATCTATATGCAACCTAACAGTGATCAATTATTATGCCAACATAAGATATAACATTACACGCTTAGGTTCTATTTACCCTACAAGGTGAATCCCTATGTCTAGTTCATCACTAATCTTAAATCAAGCATGGCCCTTTTGGGACTCAAGTAAAACTCAATCCGGGAAACTCAATTTAAGATTAAGTATTGTTCTGATATGTTCCACTAAGATATGTCATTTTGCTGCTCTCTCCTAACATGTATTATTAAATGGGTGATCAACCGAAATAATGAATAAACATAAATATTATCAAAACAAACTGCTACAGCAAACATGCAGCAACACATATATTCAGCCAATAAACCATCAAGATTGTTTATCACTCAACCACAAATAAATTTTGTTCATGGTTTGTAAAAGAAAAATAAAGAACAAAGTTCCGGCCATGAAACACATCCCCATGAATAAATAGTAAAAATGAAAACAAGAGAAGAATAAGAATGACTGAATTCTTGATTTATTTCTGCAAATTCTCCTCTTGTGCAACCCTCAATCTCTCTCTTGAATCGTGTTTTTCTTTTGTTTCTTCGTGTTTTTCTCCTTGGGTGACGACCTCTCCCTTTTCCTTATGATGTGTGCTTCTTTTATAGTTGAAAATTAGGATAAACGGAAGCCTAAGTCGCGCATAAGTCAGATTAGGAAACTGTAGATCGCAATTCTGCAGTTATCCCGCGCGGAATTTTCTCTGTCGTTGTTCTAGGATTGCTACAGCAACGGCTACAGCAATGGTTGCTACAGCAACTGCACTGTTCCAGATTTGTTTCAACTCTTTTGTAGCCATGTTCTTTCTTATTTTTGCAAGCCTATTGTATAGCATTCTTTCCATGAATTATAAGCTTCTAAAAACCTATAATTATGCACACAATTTAAGCACGAATTACTTTAAATTAAGCAAACCTTATTAAGACTAAACTAAAATGAATATTTATGCAAAATGTAACAAAAATGCAATGAAAACACATCATTTACTCTCTAAGTAATCTTGATTTAAGTCTAAAAGTGCCATGATAACTCTCATTTCATAGAGTTATCAATTATATGTTATTAATATAACAGGCCAACAACTATAAGTAGTGATAAGTGTACTATGTGGGTTAACCCCATCAGTTGAGAGAGCTAAACAGAGATTTCTAAGTTATTGTGCAAATTTTGGCCACTTATTGTCAATTAGTTGCCAGGTTGGTAAGTCTGCTGGGTGGCAAAGTTTGTCATCTCTAATTCTTTTATTAGCATGCGATGTTAAATTTTGAACTGTTTATAGTGATTGAAACAATCTTTTCAACCTAGAAATAGGTGGAAAATACCATAATACCTTTTTAGGAACCCCTTTCCTAAATTTTGTTGAGCTATCTTTTTTTATTTGATACCTAGATGCTCCATAATTTGGGCATTCAGCAAGATCAGCAAATTCATTCCTATACAAAATGCAGTCATTTGGACATGCATGTATTTTTTCATACTCTAAGCCTAGCACTTTCATTGTTTTCTTAACCTCGTACATTGACATAGGTAGAGTATTATTATTTGGCAAAATATCAGCAAGGGTTTCTAACAAAGCAGAAAACCCTTTATCAGACCACCCATAGTTCCTTTTCACATTGTAAAATCTCATTAAACTAGATAACTTTGAATGTTTTGCACCCGGGTACAAAGACTTTTCAGCATCTTCAAGTATATCCTTAAAAGAACTAGGATCTCTATCATAATGCTCGTAAGCATTTTCGACCATGTCAATTTTATTACTGTAATCATGACATCTAAATCTTTGACTATGTGAATGGTCTTCACAGTTTGTAAATGTAGATTTAGAGTCAGTCTCACCATGCAAAGTCCAAACAATATATTTTGGGAGAAAACCTTTTTCAAATAAATGATCCTTCACCTGTTGAGGAGTATGAAACTCCATATTACAACAAAAGGTGCAAGGACATCTAATTGACATTCGATTTTCAGCATTCAAAATGGCAAAATCTAAGAAATCAGCAACTCTAGAACGATACTCTATAGACAATTTATCACAAGTTATCCAACTTCTGTCCATTTCAAATATTTTACCTGTTCACATATGTAATGTCAGTTTAAGTTTAATTAAATTGCATGATTAATTTAAAGTTCAATGTTATTATGATTATAGTTGCAATAATAAACTTATAATTCTGGAAAATGATTAATAGCCCCTATAAATCATTAATTATAATAATAATTTAGACAAAATCCTGAAATTGAAAAAAAAAAGTTTTGAAACTTAAATAGGAGATTAATAGGTAAGATGGGTGCTAATGGCTTTTTAAGTAGTCGAACTAATTCATAAGTCAAGTAACTAACAAAAGTTAAGAGTTCAGATAAATAATGTCTTCATACCACTTTGCAAGCCATTTTTTAAGATTCTATAAATCATTTTTTAACTTCAAATACAACATGCAGAACTACTTTAAAACAAACATTTCTTTATTGAATCAAACACAAATCATCAACTTTATACAATCTCAAAATACTCACAACCACGAACTTAATTAATTCATATCATAGTTATTGTCTCTATTACAAATCGTCCAACCAAAACAGAATAAATAAACAAGTAGAATTATATAACAAAATTTGCCTCTCTTCACATGAAACAGAGATGTAAATAGTTTGTAACCACTAAATATACAGTCATTCAACCAATATAACACCCAAACAATCATCTCCTAATCACAAAGGCAAAAGCTAAAATGAAATTTCATATTTTAGTACATTCAAAATCAATTAACTTATTGCTCAAAGTTAAGAAATGGAGCTAACAGTTTATTTCAGAAACTAAAAAAAAATGCACATTCTTAGTTTTAAATAATAATGACAGTAAATCGCATGCACAAAAGTTTGAAACTGACCTCAAATGTGGCAGAAAAAACAAAGTCACAGCAGCAAGTGTTTTGAGTTTAAGTAATGCACCACTTAAAATGCCTGTATTTTTGGACTGCATGTGAGTGAAGATACAGAAAAATAATAACAAAAATTTCAAGTTACGAATAAAGAAAAGGAAAAAAAGATTTGGAAAACAAAACCCACCAGGGTTGCACTACTGTTCAATTTTTGAATATCTGAAACAACTCAAAAATAAAAATTCAAAAATATTATTCATAAGCCAAATTAAAACAAACCCAATAATTAAATTGCCCAAAAAAATAAAATATTCTGCCATTACCAGCTGATAACCTCCTCTACAGTTGTTTCTCTGGACTTAACTTGTCAGGGAGAATGAGATTACCTAAATACACAACCGATGGTGCCACTTCACCCCTTGTCGATGGCTTTTACTTGCTTGTCTAGTATAGGCATTGGATGGTTTAGTTAGAGAAAAACCCCTTCGATAACAAGCGATTAGGGTTTTGGTTTGTGTTTCAATTTGGGGAAAATGGAAAAACGAAACAGAATTTTAGCTTTTCATTGTCTATCTAAATTAATTGAATTTAATTTGTAAATGGATAGTGCAAAACAGAAGAGATCGAGAAGAGAAAAACGAAAGAGAAAGTGAACAATGAAAGCAAGATAGAGACAATCAATATAGTCTAGATGGGGAAAAGTCAAGTGTGTTTTATGTTGTTATTTATATTTTCATTTTTTAATAATTTAAATATTATTATGACTTTTACTCATCGAGATTTGATGGTCTGTACTCCAAACATTAAAACTTTAATTCTTAGAGCTCTCAGGTTCGAGTTGGAGATAAAACAAAATTTTTATGAATTTTTTTTATCATTGATACTTAAGTGTTAGTGATTTTTTATGTTTAGTTTATTGACACCCTAGTATCATTAATCTCTGATTTCTATTTGTCAAAAGTGGAACATGGTGCATATGTACATAAGTACTGACACTTTTTACAAAGTGTCAGTAAAGCCCATTTTTTTAGTAGTGCCAAGATGTCATCAGTTTCAGAAAGACAAAGTATTTTTTTTTTTGATAAAATAAAGAAGTGGGGATAAGACCTTCCCGGTTATTTGGAATTGAAGTGTAAAAATAGTTGTATGATATACTTAATTCTCGATGTGTCCATACTGAAGAATTTAGCATTTGGGGTCTTAAATGCTATGGCAGTCATGTATTGATGCAAATATTACTTCCTGCGGCTAACGTAGAGCATTACCTACAAATATTGTTGAAACTTTGATTGAATTAAGCAATTATTTTTGGCAACTATGCTCAAAGTGAACGCATCTGAAGACTTACTCAAAATACAAGAGAGAATTTCCCTTTCCCTTTGTCATCTTGAGAAGATTTTTCCAATGTTCTTTTAAGATATGATAGAGCATTTACCTATTTATCTAGGTAAAGAGGCATTAATTGCTGGTCCTGTTCAATGCCAATGGCTGTTTTTCATTGAAGGGTACTGCAACAATGTTTTTACTCGTATTTTTTTACTATATTTATGTCTTACATTTTTTTGTTATATTCTTCATATCTTTTGGTTATAAGGAGCTATTGACTTCGAATGTATGTGCAAAATCAAGCACTTCTTGAGGCTTCAGTTGCTTAAAGGTACCTTATGGAGGAAAGTATGAATTTTTGTTAAAGTTACATTGACAAGGCAGAAACCAAAAGTAACCGACCATTTTGTAATGATGTTGGTGGTAACAAATTTGGGTGTCCTGGCAGTAAAGGGGTTAAATTATGTCTTAGTAATGTTTCATGGGTTCAGGTACACAAATATGTGCTATTTAACACAGATACTGTAACCATTTTTCACTGAGTATGTAGTGTATATTTTTTGTTCAAATATTTTTATCTCTAGTTTTTAATTATCATTTATCCAGTGACTTACTAAGTAATGATTGAATTGACATAGGGCAACATCTAGCAATTCTCAAGCGAGAGATATTGCGTGGTGCAAAACATCACATTAAAAAAGTTCACAATGAAGTATTTCACACATAGTTTCGAATCATGTAAGTCTCTCAAACATTGCGATTGTGAATTTTTGTTTCAAGTAATAGCAAATTTTTTTTTATTTCTAATATGTATTTATAGGTTAAAACTTTGCAACGAGCGTCAATTGTAGAATTCTTCGAAAAAATTTTAAATCTAGCCAACGGTCCAAAGAAGTTTGCACAAAGATCCAAAGGCTACACTTTTAATAGCTGTCGATTCTGCACAAAAGATAATGATAAGAATAAAACAACATAAAATTTTGGTGTTGTATTGAAGGCTGACACAATGAGCTATACCGATGCGAGGGATAAAAATCCTCACTTGGGTAAAGTTACATTTCATGGGGTGTTAAAAGACATTATAGAAATTCATTATAATAATGACATGAAGTTTGTTCTTTTCATGCGTGATTTGGTTGATGATCGATTCAGAAAGATACTTGATGAGTTTAATTTTACAATGGAATTTCAACCATTTGTTATATGAAAATAATCAAGTTTGGGATGAACATTTCATTCTAGCGGGGCAAGTAGAACAAGTTTGTTATGTCCAAGACCCTGTAGATTTAGATTGGCATGTTGTTATGAAAATGACAATTAGGGAATTGTATGACAAGTATTCTTATAGCCCATTGATAATGCCTCAAGTTGAGTTATATCTCAATAACAGTTGGATGAGAGTGGGTATATGTGTGATGAAGATATTGCTTGGGTTAAGAAGGGAGTTGATGTGACAACTGTGGAAATTAATTCTGTGAATGATGATGATGATGATCTTAGCATGAAAGATATCGATTAGATTCATTATTTGGACATAAATATTAACATATAATTTGTAATAATGTATGCATTTTGAGGGGCAAAGTTTATTATGTTCCCCCCATATAGGCGTCTTTACTTTTTATCACATCAATAAATCAAGTTACTGCTTTTCAGTAGTAATTAATTTTCTCCGATATTTATTGTTATTGTTGTCGTATTGACAAGTTTATTATACATTAACAAGTTCATTATGTATTTTAGTGTTTTATTGTAGTTTATCATGGTGCCGAAAAGAAATAGAGGTTTATCCATGGATAGCTTACTTCAGTAGCAAGCAGAATAACAAAAACAATTATGCTCCTCTTCTCGTTCGCATTCACATGCACCACAAGATGAAGGTGTGTATTGTCATGTATTCTAACATACAATCCTTTTTTTTTTACCCTTCTATTAATGCATCTTGTGCTACTTTTTTGTTTTTTATGTTTTTGGATAATTTTTCTATTATTCCTATTTCTTCATTGTTTTTTACTATTTTTAGCCTTTTTTTTTCTTGTTTCTGGGGTAATTTAGATATTATATTTTGGTTAATTATGTAGTTTGGAGTGAGTCATCATTAATTAGGCAACTCTTGTCCTGCCCTTAGTCTAGATATATTTGGAAGGAAGTAAAGTTATGTAATGCGTACACTTCATTGTTCAAGTCACTGTTGCAAAATATTGTTTTTTTTTTCAACTATCACTAACCTGATTTGGCTTTCATGTGTTGGAAAAATAACTAATTACTCCTTTCTTAGTCTAACCTTTTTATTTATTTATTTATTTCAATGTTTTAACGGTTAAAGTTATAAGACAATAACTTATTTTGTTTTGAATTATAGGAGAACATTGATGCTCCAGAAGCCTATAACTTCATTGTTTAAGGCACATTAGTAAACTATGGAAGGCTTGGAAGTCTAGAGTGAAGACTGACTATTATACTGCTCAGACAAATGAAGAGTTTCTTGCATCTATTCTTGATAGGGTTATTGAAGAGCAGTGGAGGAGACATGTAGCTTATTGGGATAGTAATTTAAGAATGTACTTCAGTAGTAATTACATATATAGTATTTACAGGCACGTGCTGAACAGAATAAGATTAACCATTCACAACTATCTTCCCTTCCTAGAACAGGTCGAACTTCGTTTGCCTCAAAAAAGAAAAGAAGAAGAAATAAAAAAAGGTACCCATTTTCTTAATATAATGCTGGATTGTGTTCTCCTTTTTCAATTTATCTTTAAGCAACAACTTACTTAATATAATGCCAAATTGAGGTTGTTGATAACTTGTAGGAATCTGCACTTATACTTATTTTATAATCTAGATTTAAATTCATGTGTATGATGGAGCTGGATCGTTTTTGTTTCTTTAGGATGGTAAATGAGACATTTTTTCACTAAAATTAATATCAAGAATTTCTTGCTCTAACTATTTCTATCTTATTGCATATTTAGGTAATTTTCTTTAAAAAAAAAAGAAAGAAAAAAAGCAACAACTGACATATGAATCTTATGTCTATTATGAAGAGATATAAGCTTATTTGTCACTCTTATGTCTAAAATTTTTAGATAAAGAAAAATTGGAAAAAGATAGATCGGATAAGTGTGTTTGTTGAGACTCGAACAAGATCTTATGGCAGCATAAGTGATGTGGAGAGTGAACAAATAATTGCAAGTTTTTTTTAAGTATTATAATTCCTTACTTTTGTAAATGCTATAATTAATATTATCTATTAGACCTTGATCAAAATTAATCAATCAACACTCCCCAAGATTAGCTAAACACTCTAATATTTGATAAAGAAATACCAAATAATCACAAAAGAAACATAAGCAAAACTAAAAACACCAATCAAAGAAGAGCATAATTAAAGTGGTTCGGCCTGGAGATGACCTACATCCACTGAAGAACAGAGCAGCAATCTTTATTCAATCACTAGGAACAAGATACAAGTTTAAAGACGAAGTTACAAGCTTCACACACGCTGATCTCTTTTCTCTTAAGGCTATATACACACTTAAGAGACCTTAGAAAGTTCCCCCACCAGGCAGCTAACTTTTGTAACCAAAATCCAGAATTTTCCTGCCCTTGTAACAGAATATAACAACCCCTGAGCCACGTGTTTGTTTCATGTTTAATGAAGGCTCCAAAACGGCAACTTAGAAGGTCGTGTTAATAAGTGAAAACATGTGACGATCACGTGCTTTACTTATCTATAAATGGATGACCAAGTAACACTGTCATATGACTTTGAATAACCACAACCTACATGTCATATGCTATTACAACCACAAGCTGACATGCCATATGACTCTCTGGAAATTAGTTTCAGAGCTCACACTTTAACATTCTCCACCTTGAGCTTGAAATCCTCATGATCCTGCTACTCTTCTTTTCAACTACCTGTCACTTATTTTTGATAGATTCTTGTTAATTCTAAGCAAAGCTTGAACTTAGCAGTTGTAACTGGTTTAGTCAGCATATCTGGAACATTCTTGTTTGTATGAATCTTCTACAGCTTTACTGTTGCTTTTAACACTTCCAACCTTATGAAATGCAGCTTGATATCGATGTGCTTGGTCCTTTGATAGTGTGTTTGATTTTTGCTCAAACATATAGCACTTTGGCTGTCACAATTTATCATCATTGACCTTTGATCGACACCAAGCTTTTTAAGTATTCTTTTTAGCCAGATGGCTTCTTTAACTGCTTGTGCAGCAGCTGTGTACTCAATTTTTGTTGTTGAAAGTGCCACAACACTTTACAATTGAGCCTTCCAATTGACAGTACAATTATTGAATGTGAAAAGGTATCCAGTAAGTGACCTTCTTCTGTCCAGATCCCCAGCATAATCAGAATTAACATACCCAACAATCTGACTATTATCTTGTCTTTGTCCTCCATACATCTACCCATATGTTGTTGTCTCATTTAGGTACCTGAGAATCCATTTTACAGCCCGCCAGTGTTCCTTACCAGCGTTTGCCATACACCTGCTTACAACACTCACAAAATAAGATAAATCATGCCTAGTTAAGACCATAGCATATATCAAGCAGCCTACAACACTTGCATAAGGTACATTAATCATCTCAGCCTACAACACTTGCATAAGGTACATTAATCATCTCATACATTTCAGCTTTTGCTTTTGGACACAACTGATCAGATAGTCTGAAATGAGGTGCTAAGGGTGTTTGAACTGGCTTTGAGTTTGTCATTCCAAACTTATCAAGTACCCTTCTGATGTATTCTTCCTAACTAAGAAACAGAGTTCCAGTATTTCTGTTCCTGTGTAACTGCATTCCCAGAATTTTCTTTTCTGGACCAAGATCCTTCATGTCAAACTCTCCCTTAAGCTTCTATTCCAGGTCTTCAATTAAACTCATGCTCACACTGGCAATAAGCATATCATCTACATACAATACCAAGTAAACCATCACCCATGAATCCTCTAAGAACTAAACACAACAATCCAAGTTACACCTATGAAATTTTTGCTTTAACATTAAGCTGTCAAATCTGAGGTACCATTGCCTTGGGGGACTATTTAAGTCCATACATAGACTTTTTCAAATGACAAACCTAGTCAGCCTTTGATTCATCTATGAAGCCTTCAGGCTGTGCCATTACAATTGCTCTTGTAATTCCTCATATAAGAATGTTTTTTTAAAATCCATTTGTTCTAAGTGCATGTTGTTTACAGGCACCAGTGACAAGATAATTCTTATCGAGGCATGCCTCACTACAAGTGAAAATACCTCAGTAAAGTCAATGCCCTCTTTTTGAGTGAATCTTTTTGTAACAAGTCTGGCTTTGAATCTCACTGGTTCCACTCCTGAGATGCCCTACTTGAGTTTGAACACCCATTTGCAGCCTATCATTTTTTTCTTGTCTGGTTTTCTCACAAGTACCCAGGTGTTATTCTTATACAAAGAATCTATTTCTTCCTTCATAGCTTTCAAGCACTGGTCTTCATTCTTCCCTGAAACAGCTTCCTTATAGGATTTAGGTTCATCATAGTTCAGTTCATGAGCTGCTGTAAGTGTATATGAAATTAGATCTACATATGCATACTTCTTTGGTGCCCTTATAACTCCAATTTCTTTATCCCTGGCCAGCTGATAATCCTACAATGTTGTTTGACTTTATGAAGTTTCATCATAATTATCTACATCTCTTCCCTCATCTTCTGATGTCTCATATGAAGTTGTATCCCCAGATTTTCCAGTAAGCTCCACCTTAATCTGATCTTTCAGTAAATTAGTGTCCTTGTTTGAGTCTTTAAGCTTCTGTGTATAGCTTTTAAGCATTTCTTGTTCATTGAAGACCACATCTCTACTAACTATACACCTGGGTGGCTTTAGATCAATACACCAAAGCTTATAGCCCTTCACACCTTCTGGATATCCAAGAAAAACACATTTCAGAGCCCTAGGCTCAAGTTTTCCTTGCTTCACATGTGCAAATGCTGGGCAGCCAAATGTCTTCAAATCAGAATAATTTACAGCTCTGCCTGACTACATTTTTACAGGTATTTTAAAGATTATGGCACTGGATGGACTTCTGTTGAGTAAGTAACAAGCTGTCATCAGAGTTTCAGCCCATAAACACTGAGGAAGTTTTGAGTGAATTAGTAGGCACATTACTTTTTTTTCATGAGAGTTCTATTCATCCTCTCAACAAGTCCATTTTACTGTGGAGTATGCCTTATTGTCTTATGTCTTACAACTTTATTTTGAGCACATAAATCATCAAACTGTTGATTATAAAATTCTAATCCATTATTAGTCCTTAGCCTTTTGACTTTTCTACCTGTTTGTGTTTCTACCAGTGCTTTCCATTGGTTAAACTTCTTAAAGACTTTATTTTTACCTTTCAAGAGATACACCCAAACCATTCTAGAATAGCCATCAATCAAGGATATGAAGTATTTAGCTCTACTTAAAGAAGTTGTTTGTGCTGGTCCCCACATATCAGAATTGATGTAATCTAAGGTCCTTTTGGTCTTATGCACTGCAGTTTTAAAGCTAGTTCTAGAGGATTTACCTAGGACACATACCTCACAGAACTCAACAGAACCTAACTTATCATCCCCTAAGACACCCTGTCTTTCTAAGATCTTTATGCCCTTCTCACTCATATGCCTCAATCTCATGTGCCACATTAGTGTTTTGTTTAGATTCTTGCTTGTTAAGACACTAACATCCCCTGCAATGGTTGTCCCTTACAGCACATACAAGCCATTATTTTTTGCCCTCTTCATTATCATAATAGGCCATTTAATTATCTTCATAACACCAGATTCCATTTTAATGATACAACCCATTTGATCAAGAATTCCTAGGGATATTAAGTTTCTTTTTAGCTCAGGAACATGCCTAACTTCACTTAATTCCCTAATCACCCCATCAAACATTTTAAGCCTAATGGCTCCAAGACCAACTACTTTGCAAAGTGAGTTATTTCCCATCATGACTTCCCCACCATTAAAAAGTCTATAACTAGAAAAAATTTTTATCAGGGCACATGTGATAAGTGCATCTAGAATCTAACACCTACTTACCATTGGTTTGAGTTCCAATGGCCAGAAGAACACCAACTGAGTCATAGCCATCATCATCCTTTTTTTCTGATGCAACAACAACATCTCCATTCTTTTTGGGTCCATTTTTTTTCCTTTGTTCTTTCTCTCTAGACAGTCCTTCATGAAATTTCCCTCTTTGTGGCACTAGAAACATTTCAGATTTTTATTTTTTGACTTAGACTTGCTGCATTTTTTTTTTGTTACTGAATCCTTCTTCTCTGGTTTACTCCTTGCTGTTAAGCCTTCTCCATCCTTTGTTTCTGACTTCTTTGTAGCCTATTTAGAACTAAGAGAATCTTTTACATCAACCATGGTTATTGACTGCCTTCCATATAGCAACGTGTCTATAAAATGTTCATAGGAAGGTGGGAGAGATGATGACAAGATTATAGCCTTGTCTTCATCTTCCAATTTCACATTGATATCTTCAAGATCAAGAATGATCCTGTTGAAGTTATCAATGTGATTTTCCAGAGAGCTACCCTCTTCTATCTGCAATGTATACAACATCTTCTTGGTGCATAGTCTCTTGGTTAGAGATTTCTTCGTATATAGGTCTTCTAATTTGTTCTAGAGGCCTACAGCAGTTGTTTGATCCCCCACTTCCCTCAGAACTCCATCTCCCAGACTCAAGATTAGGGTACTATGAGCCTTGTCCAATGCATCTTGCATTTCTTCGTCACTGAGCTTACTGGGCTTCTTTTCAGATCTTGGATCCCCTAATGTTTCTTCAAGCCCTTGGTGAACTAACAATGCTCTCATCTTGAGCCGCCATAAGTTGAAGTCATTCTCTCTAGTAAATTTCTCTACTTGAAACTTTGAAGTTGTCATTTCTTGGATCAAAGATCAGAGTTGTTGGGCTCTGATACCAATTTGTTAGATCATGATCAAAGTTAATCAATCAAGACTCCCCAAGATTTGCTAAATAATCTGATATTTGATAAAGAAATACCAAGTAATCACAAAAGAAACAGAAGTAAAACTAAAAACACCAATCAAAGAAGAATATAATTAAAGTAGTTCGGCTTGGAGATGGTCTCTCTCCATTAAAGAATAGAGCAGCGATCTTTATTCAGTCACCAAGAATAAGATACAAGTTTAAAGATGAAGTTACAAGCTTCACACACACTGATCTCTTTTCTTTTAAGGCTATATATACACGCTTCAGAGGCCCTAGAAAGTTCCCCCACCAGTCAGCTAACTTTTGTAACCAAAACCCAGAATTTTCCCGCCCTTGTAACAGAATATAACAACCCCTGAGCAACGTGTTTGTTTCACATATAATGAAGGCTCCAAAATGGCAACTCAATAGGTCGTGTTGATAAGTGAAAACATGTGACAATCACGTGCTTTACTTATCTATAAATGGATAACCAAGTTAGATTTTGTTGAGTTACACTATTGCTTTAACTTTAGATATCTAAACTCAATTGATCAAGGTTAAAGAAGAGTATAAAATCATTGTACTGAACTGCATGGATATCACAGTCTAATGATTTATTCTTAATCCTTCCCAAACTCATTCCTGTTATTCATGGACATTGGTTGTATTTAATATTACTTATATTTTTTTAACTAACTATTTTCTACAGATTCTTAAGAGAGAGCAGGCATTGGGTTCTTTTTGGACTTGCTGTAATTTTGTAAAGAGTGGAGGCTTTAGATTCTAGAGAGATAGATTTCATTGTCTATGTATCAATTCCTATTTTGTATTGACTAATAAACAAACTTATGATTAATGCTTTGTTTTAAAGGACTTAATATTATAAAGTTGAATTTGTTTGTAACAAATGATCTATGTTTTCATATAATTTTGTATTGAATTTTTTTAATTTTAATTGAAAGTATTGCATTATCATTTTAATTGAAAAAATTATATTTTTCAAATATTTTAAATTTGAAACTGCTTGAACCAGTCACAAAGGTTTTAACCTAATGATATGTCACTAGTAGAAAAATGTGAAACAATAATACTACGTTTCTGATACTAAATAAAAAAGTATCAGCATTTAATGACCTAAGCGAATTTTAGCGCCTTTTACATCTAAGTGTCAGTGATCATTGATACTTTAGTATAAGAACCAAGTGATCATTGATACTTTAGTATCAGAACCAATCACTGATGCTAATTGGAAAAGAAAATTTATTTTAATTTTTTCAATTTTCCTAAATCTAAACGACATCGTTCTAATTGCTAAAAAGCTATCGATATAAATTGAAAAGTTGAAGTGTTTTGGCTCCTTATTTCCCTCTCCCTCCAGAATTGATTTCCCTCCTCGCTTTCTACAGGAACCCTAAAATAAAATCGATGAAACTTGTAACCCTGAAATCTTTATTCTTCTAACTAAAATTTGAGGCCTCTTGTTTGTTCCACTCAAATCGAAATCCCCTTCAATTTCCTTAAATCCCTTCTTGCTAGCTTTTTCACTTCAATCACTCATTAGCCAGATTCATACTAATTAACAAGCATGCCTTTTTTTGAACATACAGGTAGAAATTGATAAGCCGCAATACTTAGCGATTATGAAGAAGAAGATTTAAAAAAGGATTCAAGCAACAAGCCCGTCAAACATATAAAAAAAGTAAGCCATTATAGTTTCTTCAATTTTGACTATAATCAGAGTAATAATAGAAATCCCTGTTTTTAGAAACAATTAGGGCTAATTTCATTTAATTTCTGAATGTCATATTATTTGTTACTTTATTCTTCAATAATAGAAAACATCAATTTGAAACACTTAGAGCTAGTTCTATTTTTTATTTTATCCAATTTAGGCTGGGTATTTTTTTTAACATTTGCATGTTTTTCTCTTGTTAGGTATTGTATTTGTGCTGGTAGAATTTAAAACAAGATTTGTCAAAAGAAGATGATACAAAATTGTGCCTATAAGGTATTTGACAAAATGTATGAGTTATTGATTATTGTACTAAGGATAAGCTATTTGCTTATTTTCTTTTTATTTTATTATACATTAATTAAGCTTTATTTTGCAACTGGTATTATATGTATAGCATTTTGAATTTGTAATGATTTTCTAAAATTACTTATAAGAGGTAGAAATTTAATCCACGTTTCTCACCATGTTGGATAAGCTTCTAAAACTGTATCTATTGGCTGTGATTTTTTCATACTTATCACTCTTTCATTTGTAATTGGAATCATAAAAATAGCCTTGGTATTGAATTTTTAAAGATTTTGTGAATTTGACTATAGTATGTAGAAATTTAGTTAATCTTTATGGTCATCCTGGATATACTATGAGAATTGTCTTTATTGGTTGCGGTTTTTTCATTGTTTCTTTCCAATTTATGTTATAAACTTATCAATCTGTCATTTGAAACTGGTATTATATGAATACAATCTACATTGATTTTTTAAAGATATTTTTAATATTGGTTCTAAGATACAGAAGTTTGATTTACCTTTCTGACTATGGTTAATATATTTACTGATAAAAGTATTGATATTGTTATAGTTTGCATGTAGTTGGCAGATTGTTTCCTCAATTAATTATGTTTTATAAATTATTGTTCTACTGTTATGCTAAAATCTTCAACAAAATTACGAGAAGGTGTTTCATTGCTGACGGTATGAATACATGTTTAACATAAATACATTTTCACTTTAGCTATACATTGGTGACTTATGATAATGGGTTCATTGACATCAAATGTCTTATTTTGTCCTCTGTTGCTTTACTTGTGAGAAAGGCATGCATGGCTGCTTAATTTAACAATTTGGTGTATGTTGGGAATGATGTGTGATTGCTTAATTTAATAATTTGGTGTACGTTGAGAATGATGCATGGCAA
Source organism: Citrus trifoliata (assembly GCA_018350135.1). Classification (NCBI taxonomy): domain Eukaryota; kingdom Viridiplantae; phylum Streptophyta; class Magnoliopsida; order Sapindales; family Rutaceae; genus Citrus; species Citrus trifoliata. The sequence goes on along the minus strand of VKKW01000208.1, from coordinate 118,777 downwards.
CTTAATTTCACTATTTGTTTCATTTAAATAAAATTTTACATTAACAGGCATCATTGTTGAAATGGATAAATTTTGGATATGGTCAGCAAGAGTGTCCAAAGAATACGAAGATGGAGTGGAGGGGTTTGTGAATTTTGTTATGCTTAATTCTGAAAATTGTAGATTAGTTAGATGTCCTTGTAATGAGTGTTGCAACCTAGAGTTCCATACTACTGAACGAATAAAGGGCCATTTATTTCAAAATGGTTTTTTGCCAACATATATTGTTTGGGATAAACATGGAGAGGTTGATTCAAATGCAGCCTCTGCAAGTTGCCTAAAGTATTATCAAAACCACGAATTTAGGTTCCAAGATCACAGTAATGTCGAGGACATGATCCATGAGGATGGTGAGAAGCCTTGGTATTTAGGTTCAAAGTATTCTAAGTTGTCAAGGTTAGTGAAATTGTATAATGTGAAAGGGAAGTATGGATGGTCTGACCAAGGATTTAATACTTTGTTAGAAGTTCTTTCTGACATGTTTCCAGAAAAGAATAATGTTTTGAAGTTGATGTATGAGGCCAAAACAACAATGAGAGTATTAGGATTAGATTATGAGAAAATACATGGATGTAAGAATGATCACATTCTGTTCTACAAAGAGTATGCAGATTTGAATAAGTGTCCTACTTGTGGACAATCTAGGTGGAAAAATAAAAAAAAATGTCAAAACAAGTAGTGGTATTTTCCTCCTATTTCTATATTTAAACTTATGTTTCAATCGCCCCAAACTGCCGAGAACTTGACTTGGCATGCTTTTCACCGAACTAGAGATGGCAAACTTTGCCATTCAGCAGATTCACCAGATTTAGTTGACTCTAAGTGGCCTGATTTTGGCCAAGAATCTAAAAATCTTTGTCTAGCTCTCTCAACTGATGGGGTTAATCCACAAACACTCTTAGTTAATCCACACAGCACTCTTAGTTCTACTTATAGTTGTTGGCCAGTTATGTCAGTCATTTACAATCTTCCTCCATGGATATGCATAAAGAGAAAATTCATTAGGTTGTCTTTATTGATATCTGGGCCTATACAATCAGGGAATGATCTAGATGTCTACCTAGCACCCTTAATTGATGATTTGAAAAGTCTTTGGACTGTTGGTGTAGAAACTTATGATGCTTTTAAAAAGAAAACCTTTAATTTGTAGGCTGTCTTGATGTGGACTATTAGTGACTTTCCCATATATCGAAATCTTTCAAGTTGTCCTGTTAAAGGTTACTACGCTTGTCCAGTCTGTGGCCCAGAAAAAAAGTCACAATGGCTTACATATAGTAAAAAATGTGTATTTTTAAGGCATCGTTGATTTTTGCCATATGACCATTCATTTAGATCACTGAAGAAGGTTTTCAATAATAAGGCAAAATGGGATAAACCTCCAAAAACTTTGTTTGGTTAAGAAATTTTGAAACTGGTAGATGGTATTAACTATAAGAGTGGTAAGCATAGAGGCAGCAAGTGAAAGCGTGATGATTGTGATGATGATATTGACAAATTATTCAAAAGAAAATCAAATTTTTTTATTTAGAGTATTGGCAACATTTATTAGTTCGCCATGTGTTAAATGTGATGCACATTGAGAAAAATATTTGTGAGAGCATCTATGGCACATTACTTCATCAACCTGGAAAGACGAAAGATGGGGTTAAGGCTAGAAGAGATCTAATTTAATTACATATTAGGGGAAAATTAATTCCTAGTGAAAATGATAAAAATTCCATACATGCAGCACCTTACACCTTCAGTAAAAAAGAGAAAAAAATGTTATGTCAAACTTTGTTTGAAACCAAAGTTCCAAAAGGTTATTCTTCCAACTTCAGGAGTCTTGTAAACTTGGATGATTGTCGGCTTTAAGGTCTTAAATCTCATGACTACCACACTTTGATGCAACAATTATTGCCCTTAGCAATCCGTGGTTGTTTGCCAGAAAATGTTAGAAAAGCTATCATTAGGATGTGCTTTTACTTCAATGCATTATGTAGTAGGGTGCTAGAAACAAAATCTCTTGACGAACTGGAAAAACAACATTACGTCACTATGTGCTTGTTTGAGCAATTCTTCCAACCTTCTTTTTTTAACATAATGGTCCACTTAACGGTGCATCTTATTGACCAAGTCCGATTATGTGGATCGGTGATTGACAATAAAAAGTGTATATTTAATAATGATAAAATTATTAGTTTTCCACTTATTGTGTCGATTAATGCGCTCATCATTTCTAAATTATCTTAAATACTCTCCAAATATATTTTTATGTTAAATTAATTCACAAAATGTTAATTTTTATTTTGTAAATATTTTTTCAGGAACAAAGATAGAATTGGAATTGAAAGCGGGGAGAAAGAAAAGCTACTGGAGTACAATTGAGGAGATGTAATAATAAAAAAAACAAAAAAAGAAAAAAAGTATTGGCAAGCATGTTGGTGATGGTCAGGAGGCCATCATGCCGCCTGACCATCACACAATCCAATATGTATATATAATATAAAAATAAAATAAAATATTAAAATTAATAAAAGAAAAGAAAAGAAGATGATTCCCTTACCTATAAAAAGGCAAGGGGATACAAGCCAGAGAGGAGAGAAAAAGTTGAAGCCGAGAGAGAGAGTTGTAGCCAAGAGGGAACTGAAGAATTTCTATATTTCTTTCTTTTCTTTTCTTATTTCCTTTTTTATCAATTTTTCTTGTAACATATTTCAAAAGTTTATCAAATAAAAAGAGTGTTGTGTTTTCTTTCAATATGAGTGGCTAATTTTATTAAACTGAGGTGAAAGGTGAAGATCAATGTTTCAAACTATTAAATTTATTATTTTCTCAAATGAGTTTTTTATTTTATTTTATTCCTTTCTAATTATTTTTATTTCATGTTAATTTATAAATTTCTTTAGATCTGTATGGTATTTTGACATAATGTCGACACATTAATATAGTGTGACACTTTAGGTACTTTATTCTATATTTATCCACACACATAAAATTAAACGATATAATAATTAACTAGTAAAAGTGAGGGCAAAATATAAATGAGAGAGTATTAAAATTATAGTTTGAATAGAGAGAGTGGATCCCGAACCTTAACATATTTTTAAATTGATTTCAAATAATTTCATTTCCCTACAATTAATTTTCTTAGTTTTAAATTGTCTACTAGATTTAAAATTTCTGTGGTTCGACCCCAGACTCACTGGGTTATATTATAACTAGACACTCTTATATTTAGGAGTAATACACTTTTGAGTTGTGTCAAGTTTTTGGCGCCGTTACCTGAAAAGTTTTATGAATTTAATGTTAGTTTGTCTTTACTTTACTTTTATGTTTTTTGTCGTTACTATCTTTTCGTGATTCTATTTTATTCTCTTTTTGCAAAACTTCAGTTAGCACCCCTCTTCTTTTTAAACCTTAACATTATTCATAAAATTTGTGAGAAACTTCATCTTAGCCCAGAAACCTTTGCAAATTAGTCCCCAAATCAAATTTATTTCTTTAAATTTTTGCAATTTACTTTCCGCATTTATTTTAAATGGTCGATTCTAGTGCCTGATTGTTATTTAAATTTTGTTAATTTATGAATTTTTTTTAAATAGTCGGTTCCACCTAGCATTTTAATTTCAGTTTATTTATTCTTGTACATTAATTTATTTAATTTTATGTTTTATTATATGGCTGGTTTTAAAATACCGCCTAAACTGTTTCTTTTAATTTCTTTGTTTATGGTTGATTTCACCACCTAATTAATTTATTTATTTAATTCAATTTGTTTATTTTTATTTTGCTTATTTAATTTCCATTTTTTTCCTGCAATGTTCATTTAGCGTTTTATGCATCATTGGTTTAACACACCGCAATAGCATTGCATGCGTCGTTGGTCTCATAAAAATAGTGGCAGAGTAATTAGAAGATCACCTTCACCACCCTTAGGTATGGCTGACATAAGAGTTGAAAATTTTTCGGAGCATGAAAATGATCAAGCCTTGCAAAATCTTCATGAACAACCTAAGACCCTTAGAGACTTCATGCATCCTACTAGAACAGGGTCACCGTCATGCATAATTTTACCTTTAATTTCAAACCTGGTATCATTCAACTTCTTCCTACTTTTCATGGTTTTGAGTCTGAAAATCCATATTTGCATTTAAGGGAGTTTGAGGAAGTCTGTAACAAATGTATTGTTCAAAATTGTAGCATGAATATAATCAGGCTTAAGTTTTTTCTTTTCTCACTAAAGGATAAAGGTAAAACTTGGCTACAAAATCTTAGGTCAGGATCCATCAGAACTTGGGATGAAATGCAAACATAATTTTTGAAAAACTTCTTTCCACCCCACAGAACAAATCACCACTTTCACTAAAAAATCAACAGAAACCCTCTACCAATGTTGGGATAGATTGAAAGAACTACTTAACATTTGCCCACACCATAGTTTTGAAACATGGAGATTAGTGTCTTATTTTTACGAAGGATTAACATCCCAAGGTAGACAAGTTGTTGAAATGATGTGTAACTGGTGAGTTTAGAGATAAAAGTCCTAAAGATGCATTAGATTATCTTGACTATACAGTAGAGAATGCACAACACTGAGATACAATTGGGTTTTATGAGTCATTAAGTTAACCCTTGTCATCTCCATATAGTGGAGGCATGCATAACCTTAGGGAAGACCATAATTTTCAAGCCAAATTTGCATCATTAGCTAGAAAAGTCGAAGCATTAGAGTTGAAAAAGAATGATCATGTAAAGTTTGTTCAAAATATTTCATGTTATGTTTGCGGTTCTACTGACCATTCTACGTAGGACTGTCCAACCTTACCAGCTTTGAGAGAAAGTTTGCACGAACAAGTAAATGTCGTCGACAATTTCAAAAGACCAAATCCAAATCCATACTCCCAAACTTACAACTCTGGTTGGAGAAACTACCCAAATTTCAGTTGGAGAAATGACAATCATGCACAACCTTCACAACTAGTTCCTCTACGTCAAAATTTCTAAAACTCCCAAAGTTACCCACCATATGTCCCACCAGTAAGAAAAACTCTGAAAGACACATTGCATTCGTTTATTGAAAAGCAAGAGTCGATCAATAACCAAACGATGCAAACCTTAACCAATTTGACAGAAACTATCTCCAAACTAACATCTGCTCTAACCATGCATGCAAAAGGAAAGTTTCCTGCGCAACCTGAACCAAACCTCAAGAGTGAACAACATCCTCAAATAGGAAATTCAGGAAACCCAAATATGAGTTAAATCAAATCGGTTATAACCTTTCGTGGTGGTAAAGTGGTCGAAAAATACATTATGAAGTATGGACCCTCGTGAAACAAGTAAAAATCAATTTTAGAAAATAAGGAAGAGTCTGTCAAACCTTTAACCCATGAAGAAATAACCAACTCTCCTCGTGTACCCCAATTTCCTCAAGCACTAATCAAGTTAAAAAAATCAAACTACAGTTCAGAAATTTACGAAGTTTTTAAACAAGTAAAGGTCAACATTCCTCTGCTAGATGTCATTAAACAAGTACCTTCTTATGTTAAATTTCTGAAAGACCTATTCACAATGAAAAGGAAACATAAAGTACAAAAGAGAGATTTTCTAGCAGAACAGGTAAGTTCCATTCTCTCAACCAATAGTACTTTGAAATATAAGGATCCTGGTTGTCAAACTATTTGTAGCACTATTGGGGATCATAAAATTGGACATGCTTTACTTGATCTTGGTGCTAGTGTTAATTTGCTTCCTTACTCAGTGTACCAACAACTCAATCTCGGTGAGTTAAAACCAACTTATACCTCTTTTTTACTTGCTGATAGATCGATTAAGTTTCCAAAAGGAATAATTGAAGATGTATTAGTCGGAATCGATAAATTCATATATCTTGTGGATTTTATTGTTTTGGAAACGGAACCAATTGCTAATGAATACAAACAAATTTCTGTTATATTGGGTCGACCATTTTTAGCTACTGCTAATGCTTTTATTAATTACAGGAATAGATTAATAAATTTATTTTTCTGCAACATGACATTGGACCTCAATGTGTTTAACATGTGTAAACAACCTCATCACCAAGAGGATGATGATAACGAGAATGAGGAGATTGATCTCATTGAGCCAATCATTGAGGAACACATTCAGGATGAGAATTTTACAAACTCTGTGGAAATTTGTTTTGCTGGTTCTTTTGAATCAAGTAAGGAATTAAATTGTGATACTGCTAACATATGTTCTACACTTGATTCTATGGAGGTACTTACATGTGACGATGACCAATCAAACTTTGAAGATACAGTACATCCTGAAGAACCAAATGAAGAGGAAGCACCAGAGCCCAAATTAAAGCCCTTACCAGAAAAATTGAAGTATGTCTATCTTGGAGAATAGCAGACATATCCGGTAGTAATTTTTTTCCAGCTCACACATGATCAAGAAGGTAAGCTGTTATCTATACTAAAAAAAAATAAAAATGCATTTGGTTGGACCTTAAAAGACATAAAATGAATTAATCCTTTAATTTGAACACACCAAATACACTTAGAGGAAAATGGCAAAATAACCCGTCAACCACAAAAGAAGATTAAACCCTCATATGAAAAAAATGGTAAAGAGTGAGGTCTTAAACTACTAGATGTAGGAATTATCTACCCTATCTCTGATAATAAATAGGTAAGTCCAACATAAGTAGTACTAAGGAAATCTGGAATAACTGTTGTAAAAATGAAAAAGGTGAACCAATCCCAACACGAATTCCATCTAGTTGGCGCATGTGCATTGATTACAGAAAATTAAATGATGCCACTAGAAAAGATCATTTTTCCCTTCCATTTCTAGACCAAATTCTTGAAAAAGTGGCTGGACATCCTTACTATTGCTTTCTTGATGGCTACTCTAGCTATTATTAAATCCTTATAGCCTTAGAAGACCAGGAAAAAACCATATTCACATGCCTATTTGGAACAATTACATTTAAGAAAATGTCTTTTGGACTTTCTAATGCTCCTATAGCATTTCAAAGGTGCTTGTTAAGCATTTTTAGTGACATGGTTGAAAATTGTCTATAGATTTTTATGGATAATTTAACTGTATTTGGTAATTCTTTTGATACATGTCTTGATAATCTAGAAAAAGTTTTGGAAAAGTGCAAAAAAAATGACTAGTTTTAAATTGGGAAAAAAATGTCATTTCATGACCACTTATGGAATTGTTTTTGGCCATGTTGTGTTTTCAAAAGGAATTGAAGTTGACAAAGTCAAAGTTGAAGTCATTTTAAAATTACCCTCACCAAAGACAATTAGAGAAGTCTGTTCCTTTTTAGGAGGTTTATAAAAGACTATAGTGCCATATTTAGACCACTTTGTAACCCCCTAATAAAAGACATACGTTTTGAATTGACTAAAGATTGTCAACAAGCTTTTGAAAAAATAACTTTTCTTTTGATATCAACCCCGATAATACAACCCCCTGATTGGTCTTTACCTTTTGAACTAATGTGTGATGCTAGTGATTATGTTGTTGGTGCTATTCTGGGTCAAAGAAAGGAAAGTAAGTCCTTTGTCATCTATTATGCAAGTAGAACTTTGAATAGTGCTCAAATGAATTACATTATAACTGAGAAAGAACTACTTGTTGTAATATTTGCATTGGATAAATTTCATTAGTATTTAATTGGTTCATCCACTACTATTTATTCTAATCATGTTACTGTGAGATATTTAATGTCAAAACAGGATGCCAAACTAAGGTTGATATGATGGATTTTGCTACTTCAAGAATTTAACTTGACAATCAAGGATAAAAGGGGCGGTGAAAATATTATTGCAGATCATCTTTCAAGACTTATGAATGAGTCTTCAATTGAAACAACACTCATCAATGTTTCTTTCCCTGATGAATTTTTATTTTCTATAAACAAAATGTCTTAGTATGCTAATATTGTTAATTATCTTGCAACAGGTGAAATGCCATGTGACTAGGGTTTCAAGGACAAGAAGAAATTCTTAACAGAAGTGAGAAGCTTTTATTGGGATGATCCATACCTGTTCAAATATTGCTCTAATCAAAATTTTCGAAAATGCATACCAGACGACAAGGTAAGTAGGGTCATTCAATTTTGTCATTCTGAAACATGCAGTGGCCATTTTTCTTCAAAAAAGACAGCTGCAAAAATATTGCAGTGTGGATTTTATTGGCCTACATTATTTAAAGATTCACATGCATTCTGCAAAGTGTGTAAGAATTGTCAAATGGTAGGGTCTATTTCAAAGCGAAACATGATGCCTTTAAATCTCATCCTTGTCATTGAAATATTTAATTATTAGGACATTGATTTTATGGGCCATTTTCCATCATCATTTAGATTTGTATACATTTTGGTTACTATTGATTATGTTTAAAAATGGATTGAGGCGATTCCTTATCGGCACAATGATCACAAGAGTGTGATCCATTTTTTAAAAGAAAATCTTTTGAGCAGATTTACAATACCTCAAGCCATTATCAGTGATGGAGGTAAGCATTTTTGTAATAAGTCATTTGAGTCCTTAATGAAGAAATATGGAATTACACATAAAGTTGCTACACCTTATCACCCTCAAATAAGTGATCAAGTTGAATTAGCAAATAAGGAGATAAAACAAATTTTAGAAAAAACAATTAATGTAAATCGTAAAGATTAGTCTCTTCGACTAATTGATGTACTTTGGGCATATCATACTGCTTTTAAAACATCTTTAGGAATATCACCCTAGCGGGTTGTTTATGGAAAATCTTGCCACTTACCAGTTGAACTTGAACACAAATCATTTTGGGCCATTAAAGCTTTTAATTCAAAACTTGATGATGCTGGTAATGTACGTGAATTGCAATTAAATGAACTTGGGGAATTAAGGAATGATCATATGAGAATTCCAAAATTATTAAAGCAAAAACCAAATTTTTTCATAACAAAAGAGTTTTTCGGAAAAAATTTGAAATTGGTCAAAAAGTGTTGCTTTATAATTTTCGTCTTCATTTATTTTCAAGGAAGTTAAAGTCAAAGTGGAATGGTCCATTTGTTGTAAAAATTTGTATTCATATGGAGCCGTAGAAATCAAGAATCCAAAAGATGGTGTTACATTTAAAGTTAATGGCCAAATATTGAAACCATATTTGGAATACCAACAATGGGAAGTAGATACCGAAATCAATTTGAGTGACTCACCAAATTTTGATTAAGCCTTTTCATTTTAACTTTTTGTGAATTTGATTTACTGTTACTTTATCGTTTGAATTGTTTGATTTTTTTTCCTTTTCCCATGTCTTGAATGGAATGCATTGTATTGTCTTTAATTGTGTATTGTTTGATAATTGTGTTTTAGCTCACCAAATTTTTATATTTGTTATGAGTACCTCCATGAGAAATTTTCTTTTCGATCATCTTAAAACGCTTTTACATGTAAAATTTCACCTGAGGAAATTGTTTCAATTTTGTAAATGACATCCCATTTGGGATCTACAACCACTAGAGTTAGTATCCCACGTGAAAGATGTAGAAAGACAACTCAAGGAAATAGAGGATGGTATTTATAATCTGCAATTGGAAAGGTTCATGATTAATGTGTTGCAATGTGCCTATGTTGGTTTGATTTTGTTGGAATTAATCATAAGTTTGATTGCCTCTTATTACTACTGCTACTCAGGCAATTGAAGATAGCAATGCTGCTGTTGCCTTTTCTTTTGTTGTATTTGCCTCCAATGTTTTGCTGCTACTCAGGCCGAGGGATAGAGCAATGTTATTGCTGCTGCTTCTTATTCTAATCTATTTGCCTTATTAACTGCTATTAAATTTGTTGCCAAAACAAGATGTTTTCTTTGTTTCAAAATTAATTGTGGTTTTTGCTAGTATTATGCCATTCAAGTTATATTTCATGAATTCGGTTGTTGAACCAATTTGGTGAATTGTATGTTGATTGTTAAATATAGAATGGAGCTTGATGGCATTTGTTAGATGAAATATTATTGGGTTTTGAATCTAACATTTATTCCATAACTATTGTTGAAAATTGTTGTTTAATGGCTTTAATTTTAGGCTATTGGTAATTGTAATAATGAAAATTTTATTATTTTTCAAATTTGCAAAATCTATTGACACCATTTTAGCATCTACAAATATTAATATTTTTAAATCACAACACAAATGATACTAGCGCATCAAAACATGCTTTATACCATAGAATCACTATCTGTGTGACTGTATAGAATCACAATTATTTTGATATTATCGAATCACAAATTGTTTGACACTGTAACATCAAAGCGTAGGTGATGTTACAATGTAAGCATTTCTTTGATACTAAGGTGTCGTGGAATCGTTGATACAAAAAATGTGTTAGAAAATTTCTTGCACCGTGATTAGTGACACTAAACTCGGTGTCACTAAAAACTGTTACTGATACCGAAATAGTATCAAAGAAGGCCATTTTTCTACTAGTGTGTGTGATTACTTAAAGGTTTCTGACATGTTTCAATTTTAATTGTTTATGTGACTACTTAAAGCTCTATTTGTAGGTTTCAATTTTAGTTATTTATGTGATTGCTTAAAGTCGTCATAAAATATAGTGACCCATTCTATCTTTCGTGGTGTTAGGTTCATAGTCACAAAAGACACTTTGTGATGCCATGTCACTGGTAATATAAACTCTAGGAGGCTCATATATGTCAGCGCTACCTGCCATCTCAAAGAGGTCACAAGAGGTCATATGTGATGGCAAAACAACGGACATATAAACCACTTTTTTTTGTAGTGGTAAATGATCTTATTTGTCCTTGCATATTTATAAATAAGCTAAAATCTTGATTTGCTATCATAGCAGTCTATGTTGAAGATATGAATTTAATTGCAATTCTCATATATTTCCAAACGACTAATGATTATTTGAAAAAAAGAGTTTAAAATGAAAGATTTTGAGAAACAACTAGATACTATTTAGAGATATAGACCTGAAACGACCCGCCCCGCAACCTCCCCCAGGGCGAGTCTATCTAAACTCGTAAAATCGAATTAATAATAAATCTATAAAAATTTCGGCAGAGTCTCCCTTATAAATAAAATATATCCAACCCTGCAAATGACAAATTAACACTCCCGAAATAATTTAATAACCAACATCCTCCTTAACCAACTTCTAATCATCCGAAAAATTATAATACAACGATTATCTTAAATAACATAAAATAATAACACAAATCCCAAGTATAATAATAACAAAATCCACGGCTCCTAGCACCATCATGTGACCACAATAACAAACTAACGTTCGCTACTGGGTTGACTGATGTACCTGTAAATCTCCTGTGGGGGGAAAGAGAAATATAATAAAAGAGGGGTGAGTATAAAACTCAGTGAGCTCAGTGAGTGGATAGTAGGTGCTGACATTTAAATAAATTATTTAAATCATTTAATCTTTCTCAAATCAATTTCCATTTCGTAAATCAATTCTCAAATCAATTTCTCAAAATATCATAAACTCATTTAATTCAAAATGAATAACTGCAACAATAAATCTGCATAAACTCGATGGAATCATCATACTCATATCAAATACTGAATCTTAAAAATTGTCATCAAACAAGTACCCAGGGGATAATCTGATCATATCCGGACCTCGACGGACAGGCAATGACGTACTATCTGGGTAATGCCATGCCCCGGAGCTACAACGGATAGATGGGGAAGTTCTCATCTCATATCTCATATCTCATATATCTGTACTGTGCATGCATAAGCCCCCAAAAGGCAAAAGCGCCCGAACACACGGCCCAAAGCCTCTATGTGTGTCCCGACGGGCCCCAAAGGCCTCTATCTCATCTTATCTGTATCTCTTTTCTGTATCTGGAGGGAAGGGTACTGTCTAATGATTTCAAAACTAACATTAAACATATGATCCCATCTGAAATCTCATTTTCTTTCTATTCAACATATCTCAAATTTGCTCAATTTTAATATCATGCTTTTACTCAAAAACGATAATAAAATCATAAATCGAACTCATTCTCAAGAATAATAAATATCAACACATAAATAAAATCAATTCGCTGGAAAATCATTAAATCGACGCATTAAATATTATTTCTCAAACATACTGTACTATATAATAAAATCAGCATATACTTTGAAAATAGGTTTTGTATATTCCACTCACAGTGATGATGTCTAGACTTGGTATCAACAACGTCCGCGGGTAGATTCTCGTTCGCGGATGCGGATCCTCCTAATCATGGAAAACACCATAATTATTCTCCGTAACAACCAAGTCATATAATAAATCTCGAAACAAATATCTGTTAACGATAAACTATGCCCGCATATATAAAATTACCAAAATGCCCCTACAGGCCAAAATTACCAAAATACTCCCAACATCGATATTTTACCGACTTAACCGCAAACGTCATTATTTTACCAAATTATCCTCATATCGACAATTACCAAATTGTCCTCAATTCAGATTACATAAATTAACCACATTGTCCGAAATTACGAAATTACTCTCGGTTCGTAAAATTACCGAAATGTCCTTAACGAGTTAAATTACCGGATTACCCTCAAATTCACAAATTACTTCACTGCCCTCAACCAAAATTACCAAAATATTCATTATTTACATAAAATTACACAATCACCCCCAAAAGTCCATGAATTTACCGAATTGCCCCTCGCCGGTCAACGGTGACCGGACTTCAGTCAACGATGACGGGGAGCTTAGGTCTGCTAGTTCCGGCCTTGGTGAGTTCAATGGTGCCGGCGGTGTCCTCCCACGCGCGGCGGCGACGGAGGATCGAAGATCCAAAGTTCCGAAACTTTCCGGTGATCGTTCGGTGATTTCCCGACGTCTCCGATGATCTTGGTTGGTCGGAACGTGTTGCTGGGGATGGGAGGAACCAGTTCCAAGTGGTGGCGTTCCACAACTCCGGCGGAAACAACGGCGGCAAAAACGGGTCTAAGCCGCGACTTTCCGAGCTTGATCGCCGGCGTTCTGGCCAGTTTCCGACGACGACAACAGCGGGGATGCGACGGTTGTCTTCCAAGCTTCGATTCGGTACCAAGCACGGCCGGTAAGGTGGCCGGAGTTGGAAGTTCTCGGCGGTCAATCCGCGGGTTCGGGTCGCGGATCCGGGTCAAAAATCCTCTCTCTCTGTCTCACTCTCGGGTTCTCTCACTTGTTTTTGAATTGAACTCAAAAACAGTTCCACCCGAATCCAGTTATAAATTCCAGCCCCTTTTTTTTTTTTTTTTTTTTTTTTTTTTAAGCTCAATTCGGACCCGTGATGAAAATAAAATCCGACCATCAACGCGTATAATCGAGCTCAATTTATCCCAATTAAACTATCGTGACGAAATTAAAAATTAACAGAGAAGAGGAAAAATAAAATCGGCTCTTTATTAAGAAATTCCAAGTGCGGATATTACAAGACCGAGCACATGTCTCATCGTATCTTTTTCCATCGTATACTAAAAAGATATTGAAATGTTTCAATATGAGTAAAGCTTACCCATTAAGTACTCCAATGGGAGTCTAATTCTTGTCACTAATAAAGACCTATTTTGTCCCATAAAGGATGATGAACAAGTACTTACTCCTAAATTACCATAGTTGAATGTCGCTCTAATGTATTTAGCCCAATGTACTAGACTAGGCATATTTAGTTTTAAACTAACTAGACAACATTATGATGGTGTTAAACATATTTTTCCTTATCTTTGTAGAACTATTTATTTGGGTGTATTTTATTCTAATAAACTAACTGTTAATTTTCATTCATATTCAACATAAAATTAGTGGGAGATCTAGAAGTGTAAATTTTGATATCTAATTACAAAAGCGGATCACAGTGAGGTTATGTCACTGTAGAGATAGAAGATAATCTCATGGAAACTTTTCATGCCACTGTATGCTTATGGTTGGAGGATAATCATAATTAAAGAAGAAAATCCTCTTAGATACTTATTTTAAATACAATAGGTATGTTGATATAGAAGCGCCAATCTAGCGTATTATGGGGTGCCAATTCCAACATCTCTCTCGCACGTGATAGGTGACACTATAAACAAAGTAACGAGAGTAATAAGGTTTGAAGCCTTAAATACAATATCATATAGGCAAATGCAACATGTAACCTATGAACAACAAGTTGGAGCTAAAATATTAAGAAATATTAATTGTAAACAAATGCAAGAGATTAGAAAATTTGTTCTTTATATATCCTAGATTTTATTTTTATTACTTCAATCTAAGCATAGTTTATCCCTTAGTAAATATATGCTTGACTCAATAAGCTCTATATATCCACAATTGTAACTATCTCTATATGGATTACTACTGGGCGACTGGTGAATACACTAGTCAGATGTAAGAAAAAAAAATCTTTTGATTCTACTCATATTTTGAAATTTCTAAACCAATTGCTTTCTTAGATATTTTTCACAAGCAACATAACATCAAAGCCATAAATAACATTCTAAAGTAGCAGACATTAATCTTTTACCTCAAAATATAGTTGACGGTGACTAAGGATACCAACCAAGGTTCATTGTTACCTCGAAGGAACTTACATAATGAAGAAGTAAGGATTCATTAAGTTTTTTCTTCACTCATTTTCCCTATTGACCATAATAAGCATTCATGATATGAATCACAGTTATAATGAATTATATTTTAATAAAGAGCATATGTCTAATTATTCACTGTACATATTGTTGTTTAGTCGCCACTAAAAGTGCATGGCTTGAATTTTAATAAGCTTACAATATACCACATATTTAATTGTTTTGTAATTCTATATGTCTCATCCCAGCTTGCTGCTATAGCAACTGAGGCGACCTCTCGTGTAAGATAGCTAGTCTTAACCTGATGACATATCTTTTTACAACCTGATATATGTGGTTATGCTAACTACACATTTTAAGTACTATTTGGGTACTTCATTGTTAACAATTTGGTGTTATAAGAATATCTAGCAATGACATTCTTAATATATGAAAATAAACCTGCAAATCGATAATAGGTCAAGCTTGTACCACTAAACATCTCTACTCACATATTTCTATTGATCTATACCATATTGTGTATGCACATATATTATAAAACTGCAATATTTTGTTTATCAATATGGTACATAAATGTCCTCTATATGTAAAACCTTTTTGTTTGGTTTATCATTTCCAATCATTAGTCTCTAAGTACTTATGACGATCTCAAGATATTATAAAGATTACTAAACAAAATATCCGTATAGAAATATCCTCGTTATGGACAAAGCCATGCATGTTTATTATCTTAATATCGCATGTAATAGCACTAATGTTTTCCTAAGATATGTGCAATTATCTTGAGGTTAAATTTCACTCATCTAGATTGCCATACTTGTTGGTATCCAAGCGCAAATTTCTCATAGATACAAAGTGTAGTCCACAGTGCCATAAAAGTATGCTAAATACCTCTTTAACAAACTCAATGCTTTATTTAGGATTCGATTAGTATTTCTTACCAATCTCATAGCACATATCAAGTGTTGTGCATCTCAGTGTACTTGAGACCATTATTGGCATTGAAATAAAGAACACTAGACATTTTTTTTTTTTTGTAAAGGACTCTCCAAGGCCATACATTTTTCATATCTACAAGAGTATCTATTTAGCTTTCAATTTATCATTTTGAATCGTTTAAGAATGTTTCCACTACTAGAAAAATAGTCTTTACTGACACTTGCCTTGTGACACTTTATTAAAAAGTATCAGTAATTTCATGCATTTGGGGCATTTTCTGTGTTTAACAAACAAGTATCATAGATCACTGATATTATAGTGTCAGTATATTAAACATCAGAAATCATTGACGCTAAGGTATCAATAGCAAAAAAATTATCATTTTATTTTTGTTTTCGCCTCAACTCGAACCCAAGATCTATAAACTTCAAACTTTTACTTTCAATCGCAAAGCCGCTAAGCCAAAATTTTTTTATTTGTTTAATTATTAAAGTCTTAAAAATATAAAATATATCCATTGCAATCTAAACTTAAACTTCTCCAAACTTCTAACGCCGCCTCTCTCATGAAGTCTCTGAAAATTAAAATTGAGAGAAAACAAAACTTCTCTAGTGTCATTTTGTAAGCTACCACGCCAACTAATTTTTGATGAGATTGGATGAAGAGACAGAGAGAGATATCTTTGGTGGACTACTCTTCATCCTGAGACGATGACATATCAGAGCAGAAAGATGAACAGTCACGAAACCCTAACGAACAACCACAAATTTCTACCCACCACACTTCTCCTCCTACTCCGCTGGCAAGTCCGACCCGGAGCTTGAACTTCGCCTGCGGTGCGGTAAGGCACCACCCTGTTGTGCCAGCAGCTAACTCCGGCGTGTCAGGAC
Organism: Citrus trifoliata; assembly: GCA_018350135.1. Classification (NCBI taxonomy): domain Eukaryota; kingdom Viridiplantae; phylum Streptophyta; class Magnoliopsida; order Sapindales; family Rutaceae; genus Citrus; species Citrus trifoliata. The sequence continues at coordinate 102,331 of VKKW01000208.1, read as the reverse complement.
ATTCAACATAGTGTTCAGACTCATGTGCCTTCCAGAACCAGGGGTCTTCGAGCCTGCTGCATATGATTAGCCAGCCTTGCGGCTCATAATTAAATCCAGTTCGGATTCCGGGTGTGGGCGTCTGGGTCCTAACCAGATTTTTCTTTTGTAAGAGGTTGATAAGACCTCAAGGTAAGAAAGTGAAGGAGATGAAAGGGGAACGTGGTACAGATCCTTAACTAAGAAGTACTCTTTAGTAGGTTCCAACAGAAAGTCAAGATCTATTGACGTTCGGTAATTTCTCTTTTCCTCTTTTAATTTTGATTAAAATTCAATATAATTATATTCAACTAATTTTAGGGTTTCTCAATTGTGGCAAGGAAAATCTAGATTGTCGACTTCAAATCAATGGCTGAAAAATGTGGTGCCACCTTCATTACACCACCGGCTTTCAAAAAACATCTGATGCTTCTGTTCTCTTGAACTTGGCCTCTATGCTTGTGGTTTCAAGAACGGACGGTGCCTCTTGAGTTGCGATTGTAATGGTGAACAAATTAAAGGGTACTATTGATGGGTAAGATAGTTACTACAATATATCCTTTCGCCATTAATAAATAATTATTTTTTATTACTTTATTGAATTGCATAAGCTTACGATCTTACTTACTCTAGACTTGATAAATATAAAATTATGGGTGAGTATTGTCCATACGATTGTTGATTTTTTGGGTGAGTACTATTTTTTCCCATTGTGGAAGAGCCTGTGAATTGATTAGTTGATCTTAAGATAATCATTATATATTTGGCTAAATTCCGATACTTAGCTACCATGTGAATATTGGGTGGTAGTACCCCTAACCTTTTCGTTCTCGGTTCTTACATCATTCTTCTACTCAATTCAGTACTTCATCTTAATTTCAGTTTTTTGATTAATCAGCACATTTGGCGGTAGAAGTTCAAATTATTATATGGGGATTGATGATATTCAAGTTGCTGGACACTTGATTTTGAGGTAAAAGATTAATTAATAGTTTACGAAATTATGCTGAAAATTTGAGGATTGATAGACTGTTGTTGTGAACTTGGATGTTTCCAAACTTGACTAAATGACTTTCAATTGATTTGAAAGTTTGATTAAACTAAGTTTAAATGAGAACATTTTAATTCTGGAAATTTTGGAATGAATTGGGTTTATATTTGATTTTGAATGGATTTCTCAATATGGTTGGTTGTTGTCGAATTTTATTAGAAATTACATATGTACCATGTTTGATATTGCAAACGTATAGTCTAAAAGAGTTAGAATAAGCTGAATTTGGCTAAACTACACTTCTATTTGCATACTTTGAATCTGGAAATTTTTATTTTGATTGAATTTGTAATTTATTTTTAATGATTTTTCAAACTCTTCTGTCTCTGCAGTAACTTCTTTTGACAGAACTGTTCATTAATCTTTGATCCTATCAAACACCAGCCTAATGATGTCGGAATAGCCTCAAATTTAAATATGTTGTTGACTTATATGTCCACTTAAAATTTGAAAAGTATCATTCTGATATATTTAGTATTTTAAATTTAATATATATTCAAACACCTGCTGCTACTTTTACAGTTTCATATACAATTTTGACAGAACTGTTTATTAATGTTTGATCCTATCAAACACCAGCCTAATGATATCAGAATAGCCTCAAATTTTAATATGTTGTTGACTTATATGTCCACTTAAAATCTGGAAAGTATCATTCTGATATATTTAGTATTTTAAATTTAATATATAATCAAACACCTGCTGCTACTTTTATAGTTTCATATGCAATTTTGACAGAACTGTTCATTAATGTTTGATCCTATCAAACACCAGCCTAGTGATATTGGAATAGCCTTAAATTTTAATATGTTGTTGACTTATATGTCCACTTAAAATCTGGAAAGTATCATTATGATATATTTATTATTTTAAATTTAATATATATTCAAACACCTGCTGCTACTTTTATAGTTTCATATGCAATTTTGACAGAACTGTTCATTAATGTTTGATCCTATCAAACACCAGCCTAATGATATCGGAATAGCCTCAAATTTTAATATGTTGTTGACTTATATGTCCACTTAAAATCTGGAAAGTATCATTCTGATATATTTAGTAATTTAAATTTAATATATATTCAAACACCTGCTGCTACTTTTACAGTTTAATATGCAATTTTGACAGAACTGTTTATTAATGTTTGATCCTATCAAACACCAGCCTAATGATATCGGAATAGCCTCAAATTTTAATATGTTGTTGACATATATGTCCACTTAAAATCTGGAAAGTATCATTCTGATATATTTAGTATTTTAAATTTAATATATATTCAAACACCTGCTGCTACTTTTATAGTTTCATATGCAATTTTGACAGAACTGTTCATTAATGTTTGATCCTATCAAACACTAGCCTAGTGATATTGGAATAGCCTCAAATTTTAATATGTTGTTGACTTATATGTCCACTTAAAATCTGGAAAGTATCATTATGATATATTTAGTATTTTAAATTTAATATATATTCAAACACCTGCTGCTACTTTTATAGTTTCATATGCAATTTTGACAGAACTGTTCATTAATGTTTGATCCTATCAAACACCAGCCTAATGATATCGGAATAGCCTCAAATTTTAATATGTTGTTGACTTATATGTCCACTTAAAATCTGGAAAGTATCATTCTGATATATTTAGTAATTTAAATTTAATATATATTCAAACACCTGCTGCTACTTTTACAGTTTCATATGCAATTTTGACAGAACTGTTCATTAATGTTTGATCCTATCAAACACCAGCCTAATGATATCGGAATAGCCTCAAATTTTAATATGTTGTTGAATTATATGTCCACTTAAAATTTGGAAAGTATCATTCTGATATATTTAGTAATTTAAATTTAATATATATTCAAACACCTGCTGCTACTTTTACAGTTTCATATGCAATTTTGACAGAACTGTTTATTAATGTTTGATCCTATCAAACACCAGCCTAATGATATCGGAATAGCCTCAAATTTTAATATGTTGTTGACTTATATGTCCACTTAAAATCTGGAAAGTATCATTCTGATATATTTAGTAATTTAAATTTAATATATATTCAAACACCTGCTGCAACTTTTACAGTTTCATATGCAATTTTGACAGAACTGTTTATTAATGTTTGATCCTATCAAACACCAGCCTAATGATATCGGAATAGCCTCAAATTTTAATATGTTGTTGACTTATATGTCCACTTAAAATTTGGAAAGTATCATTCTGATATATTTAGTAATTTAAATTTAATATATATTCAAACACCTGCTGCAACTTTTACAGTTTCATATGCAATTTTGACAGAACTGTTTATTAATGTTTGATCCTATCAAACACCAGCCTAATGATATCGGAATAGCCTCAAATTTTAATATGTTGTTGACTTATATGTCCACTTAAAATTTGGAAAGTATCATTCTGATATATTTAGTAATTTAAATTTAATATATATTCAAACACCTGCTGCAACTTTTATAGTTTCATATGCAATTTTGATAGAACTGTTCATTAATGTTTGATCTTATCAAACACCAGCCTAGTGATATCGGAATAGCCTCAAATTTTAATATGTTGTTGACTTATATGCCCACTTAAAATCTGGAAAGTATCATTCTGATATATTTAGTAATTGAAATTTAATATATATTCAAACACCTGCTGCAACTTTTACAGTTTCATATGCAATTTTAACTTATATCGTGTTATCATGTGAGAAGCAAATATAGTTTTCTCTAATGGCTGGATATTGGCAGCTAATTTTTTTTTTCTTTTCCATGTATTCATATGCAGATTTGATCAATGTGTTTGAAGTGTTTATTCCTCAACTTCACTTATATCCTAACCCATACAGTCTATTGAATGAAGAAGCTGCTAGTGTGATAACATAATTATACTACTCATATTCAAAGAGTGAAAGGCAGCCATCCTTCTCAATTTAACTTCTAGATTTATTAAATTTAGCCACAAGTAGTAGGCATTTGATTGGATGGTAGAAATTTTTGTGTATTGAATTTGGATTATTTAGTTATGAGAGTAGGATATCTCATATTTTTGTTATTGAAGTTTTGGAATTTGTAATATTTACTAATAATATTTAAATTTGAAATGAAAGATTTTGTGATATAAATCAATTTCTTTTTGTTATTTTGTGGTGCCTTTTAATTCTATCAATAAATCAATAGGCAATGATCCAATTCAATTTTTTATTTTTTAAAATAAATTAACTAGTGATGCCATGGTAACAACAATTATAGACACAAATAAAATATGAATAACTACTAATATTATGGTGTCATAATATCGGTGATACTGTGGTAATAGTAATCACTGACACCACTTACAAGTGTCACTATTTTTCTGACTCCCAGATTACTGACACAATTAACAAGTGTCAGTGAAAGTAATTTCTGACACTATTCTAAAGTCAGTAAAGACCATTTTTCTAGTAGTGTTCTAATCTAAATATAACTCTTATGATATTGTTAAAAATTTCTTAAAGGATTCTATTTATATTTAAATTCCTGAAATACAAGTAGCTTCGCCCATATTTCATTGGATAATCAATACCAATGGTTTTGACAAGATCTTTTTTCTTCCTTTTTTTTTAATTTCTAGTCATCTAAAAATATCATCTACATGTATAAATGCATTGGCTATCTTAAATAATCCAATATTTGTAAATAAATAAGGCTTGATGAAATTTAAGATTCCATTTTTAAGAGAATGTCATAGATAATATAGATATATAGACTTTTTAGACCAAGCCGACTATGTGCTTAAGGTCTTTAGCAAAAGACTTCTGAGCATACAGTCTGCGCACTCAAAATCTTTAATAAAATTCTTTTGAGCAAGTAAACTATGAGCTTAAAAGTTTTGGCAACATTATTTCGAGCGTGCAACTATGCGTTTAAAAGCTTTAGCAACAACACCTAGTATTTGTTCCATATATATATTTCTTCCTCTTATTTTCTACTGAGATACATTTATTACATCTATTGATATGACGATGAATGCATGTGAAAGTTGACTAGAAATAATTGCCTTAGAGAAACCTCTAGCCAAAAGTTTAAACCTCTTAGCCAAAAGTTTCTTTCTAATTTAAACTCCTTAGATATAACTTTTAACAGTCCATATTGTACTTATGCCTATCGCTTTACACATGCACAACCTTATTGTTTGTAATGGTTTATTCAACAATTGACCAACTGTGACTCGGACATAATTGTCATTTAATGACTTTATCTATTAATAATTGCTTTTATCTATAGTTCCTTAGCATTTAGAGTGACAGCTCTATACACATAATCCTAACTTATCACCACAATATGAAATAATTGTTAAGAAATTCCTTTCAGTCTCTAAAAGACGATATAGGATTCTTTTTCAATTATTCCATTGAATTGAGTTATCTGATCTCATTAGGTGTTTGTTCATACTAGAATCAAGATTTTTTAGTAAATCTAACCTATACTCAATTTCTTAACTCAAAAGTGATATCATAAAAAGGATAATCCAAATCAAAATTTAGGATGTATCTTTATCAACTTCTATGACGCTTAGGAATTCAAAATTTTCAAGTTTGTGGTTTTAGAATCCAGCCACTATCTTAGCCATTCATTTAACATTAAACACATGCTTTATTTGCTTATTTGAACTTTGAATTTGAATTTTGAATTTTGAATTTTGAATTTTGAAGTAACTTTACCTATAGCTTGAATACTTAAGTGACTCATTATATGAGAAATTAGTTAATTATTTAAGATGCAATTAAATAGAGTATCTCCAAATAACATATTAGAAAAACTTATGTGCTACTATTATTTTATCGATTCTCATAATGCCTTATCCCTTAATTTCCACTACTCTAAGTAATGCGTTATTATAAGAATCATCAATTATCTCACTACTAGAAAAATGACTTACTATAACAGATTTTTTATGATAGATAATAGAAAATTAATTATTTATCAAGAATGTATGATAGACATTTGACAAAGTTTTTATGTATCACAACTACATGATACTTATGTGACAAATTAAATTTCTATCACAAGCTATAATAAAAAAATAATATATTTTATTAATTTTCGATTTATTTTTAATTTATTATTAAGTTGTTCACAAAAGTGACGTCGTTTCAACCAAAAACATGACATCAATTCATTAATTTATTGCAACAATTGAAAGCTTTTAATTAAACTAAAATCAAAATAGAATTTGCAAAGAGGAAACTACATCGTTTATGAGCTAGACACTTAACTAAAATAATTTCTTCCAAGTGTTGCACAACTTTAATAGATCAGATTCCTCGCTGCAAGTGAGAAATCCAAAATAAAAACCCTAAGAACTACTGACCCTCCACAGACTCGTGGCTTTCTTAAAAAAAAAAAAAAAAATTTAAAGAACCTCTATTATCGTTTTAGCTAACATGTGCCATGTTATTTAGTTCATTTCAATACTTGCTGTAAAGGGGCTTAGCTATTCTATTCTCCCCTGTTTATTTTATACTCTATCATTTTTTTAATTTATGTTTTCTCTTGACAAAGCTTTGTTGAGGTTTATTAAAAAAACTTTCATTATGCAATTCTTTTGTTAGTAATTATGGGTTTTTGTTATGTATGTCAAATTCTTCATCATTAATCTTGATTATTGAATTTTGTGATGACTTCTTTTCAGGGGTTAAAACTGTTAGAAAAACACTAGATCAGTTCGGAAGGACCTATGTAGTAAGGCAAAGGTAGACAGCAAGCCACTGTGGTTTAACTTCACTACTTTGGTGATAATGGTTCAAGGTAATAATGTTTTTACATTGGTTTGTTTTAGCATCGCCTTTGAAATATTTGATTACATAAGTTTAAGATAGCTCATGACAACTATTTAATTTTCTTTTTCCTATCACTTGAGTTATGTCCTGTCTAAGGGGGTCATTGATCTTTATTGAAAAGACGGTGACGATACCAGCATTGCACAATGGTAGAATACATCTCTATATCTTTTCTAATTTTATTTTTATGTTGGTTCTGATTTGTTGCCAATTAAAATGCTAAGGATTGTTGTTTTGCTAAAAACAATAGGACTGGCTGACAAAAACACAAAGCAACTTTACGTTTCAAGTTGACAATAATGTTTTTATTATTCATACTATTATGAATTGAATATTTGTTTACTATCAGGTTTCCTTCAAATTTTTTAGATCTTTGACATGAAATTTATTTTTTCTCAACTTATATAGATGATGGATTTTATTATTTTCATTAGAAACTTATCCACTGTTTATGGTTCCAACTGTCCTTACTAAACCTATGACTACATTTAGAGGTTTTCCATTCATTTCCTATAAGAATAGTTGTTCATTCTATTTTCTTGTCTTGGTTGATTTTTAAAATCAAGATATACTTGTATTTTTCAGTTTATCGTAGTTTAACAAGAAAAAAAATAAAAAATATATTGTAAACAAACTTATACTCGGTATCCTTTTAAATCCTTGGACAATGAGCATTCCTTTTAACATATTTGTTGAAAATCTTGCTTTAACAAAAATTCTTCTCTTTGAAACATTAAAGTAAAAATATCTCAAATGCTAATGTGATGTAATCCAGATGAGAATACTAGCTTGCATCTTCTTTCTTTGAGTTGGATAGGGTCAGTGTTCACAAGCCTACAAGCATGGCATTAAGGTTGATAGAATGGGGAGATTCTGGTGATTCCAGAATTTTCTGATATTTCCTCTTTTGGATTTTTAGAACTTTTACCTTTCTTTTTATTAGCTTGATTTTGGTGGATTTTGTTTAATTATGTATGGAAAGTTGTTATGTTTTTAGATGTTTTGCATTAATTAATTTGTAGTCTTTGAAATATACTCAGTTTGGTGCTTAAAGAAATTCAGAATTGAAATCTATAGAAGGCTAGACTAAAAATTCTCTTTTCTTGTATTTGGCATTGCACTTGGTTCGATATTTCTCTTCAGTATGTATTCTGTTGCACAATAGTTTGTTTATACTTAAATCTTTTCTAATTCAACAACTCTTAATGAAGACCTAGTTATTGACTCCCTTATTAACCAATAGGAATAGGAGAATAATTAGATTAACAAATCGGAGATGTAGGCATTGAATGAATGTCCTTTTTCCTCTTAATACATCTTTAGGAACCAAAAAGTTAATATAATCTACATGCATTGAAGATGTCCCTTATTTTCTCTTTCCTATTTCTCTTTTACAACTCATGAGGTTTACTGCTTCATTATGTCAATTGTCAAATAAGATTTTTTTTTCCTTTGTGGCTATTTATCCTCATTTTCCCTTTGGTATCAAATCTGATTAAATCAATTACACACTGGTGAACTTTATTGTGAATTTTTGATTAATTGTATGTGGTCAACATGTTAATCTGTATTTTTTTGGTTAATCTATCTTTCAGGTGATGTTGGTGGCTTTCGGGAATTTAATATCAGTGTTTTTTTATGGATTAATTGTTTTTCTAGTGATAGGCTGATGATTGGATATTGTAAAGGATTTATGAGATATGATACACGATGTATTTTGATGGTGCTATTTGTTGGAAGTTTCAAGTGATTGAAATTTTTAGTGTATAGTGCTATTTGGTATTAGATAGTTTTATGAATTTGAATGTAATTTTATTTTTGTTCATTCAAGTTTTAAAATGTGGCTTTTGCTATTTCTATTTCAAAATTCTGGAATTTAAATAATGTTAATTAGTATTAATATAATTTCAAATTTGAAAATAATAATTTTATTTTTTTAAACCTTAAATCTCTTGACAGAGAATGTGAATCATTAATATATGACAGATTTTGAAGAAACCCGCCAAATTCAAAATAATTTAAATTACCCGCTAAAATTTTCAATTAATTCTCGAAAGCTTTGCAAATCGAACGTCACTTGGTTCATGACATATGTGTGATGGATAAACACTATCATAGGAACATGTGATAGATAAAATGTTGTTACAAATTTGTGAGACGGGCTTCAATGACAGATGGAAACTCTATCATAAAGGGGGTCGGATGACAGATATTCTCTGTCATGGTAGCCCATTTTTCTAATAGTGTCTATCTATATTTTTTTATATATAGTGCTCTGAATTACTTGGAAAGATATGCATATTTCGGTTCATGTTTATTCCTTACGATATTCAAGAAAAACTTGAAGTAACGTAGTATAACTGATTTATAGGAGATCATAAAGATTAGATTAAACTTGATATATGCATAAATGTAATCACTAAAGGCTTCATTCTTAGCCTTTACATTCTTTTTACTATAAGTATCAAAATGGACATTTACTATTTTCCAAGTTATTCTTCTATATTAAACAACTATTCCATATATGCTTTATCATTGTAGCGAGTGAGCCCAATGTTCTCTTTCTAGCGAACTTAGCCATTTGTCTGAGTCCAATATGCCAAATTTTAATATGTACATTATCACCACAAAATGATGCATAATGATCAACTTTTCATAAAACCTCTTTTCAAAAGTGGTTAGAAAACACTCAAAAGTAAAAATCTTAGATGGTTAATGATAAAGACTAAGTTTTTGTTGTATATTTGTCATTGGAAAAAATAAGGACCGCGCAATACCAACTTGCAGGTGCTTATACTCTTAAGTTCTACAGCGAGTATATTCCCATATGTCCTTTCCTTTCCTTTGACAATTACAAAAGAACAAAAATTCAAAACCTTTTTGTTATCTCTGGTCCCAAGTCATGGCTGCTTTGTCTATTTCTGTTCAATGCAATCACGAGCGAGTAATTGAAATACATGGTGAGTAAGCATCTATGTATTGTCCTTCTATTTTCTAAGCATGCTTGCCTCATTTGGCAATTTCTAGCATTAGATTGCTGAGATTAGGATTGAGTCCTAAACTCCCACTAGGAAAGATTACCCTTTCTCTTATGCTCAAAGCTTGAAGCTTTCCACAAGCTAAACTCTTTCTTGTTAAGTTGATTTAGAAAGCATTACTGGTTCTATGCACTTGTTTTCTCAAACTAGTATCAATCACATGATGTTTGCTAAAAGTATTAGCTGTCTCTAGGTGCCCATTTTCTATATATATTTGATTAGAAGTTCTAGTAGTCTATTGGCACCATTCTTCAAATCCTTAAGGTTATGCATTATATAAATTCTCATATTGTCCCAACTATTGGCGTTGGACGTTTTATTGCCTGGACCTAATATTGACATTTACAATGTGTCTAGCATATTTGAGCTCTATTTTATGAGCAACCTAATACATCTTGGACTTATTAATAAGCTCATAAAATATGTTACTCGGCAACAAGATGAGAGAATGCTCCTATCTTCTAAAGAGAAGTGGTATGCACCAGTTCAAAATTAGTATTTATTTAAAGTCTCATGATTTAATTCCAAATCATAAAATAAATTCAATCAATATTATATAGTATTCATTTGATACACATTTAATATATTTTGGCACAACCATATTCCAAATTAATGAAAATTTCATATAAGGATTGGAACCAAGAAGTCATCGAGGCTTTCAATCATCATCTTTTCCAAACATTAAATCAACGTAATTATATTTTATTGCTCAAGACATTTAGTTCAATTATTATTTATTCATAGAATCTTAATATTAGAACTCTCACTATGAATTTATAAATATAATGGGAATAAAGTAGCCTCCATATATTTATTCACGTGAATAATACACCATAAATTTTCCTAGGAAATCGGTGGGGTCTAATAATCCCACTTAAATACCCAATTCTCTTAGATTATTATCGTCTTTTTGACCGAATGTTTCTAGATATATCATACATTAACAATACTACCCTATAAATCCCAATACATTTTAATCTTCTTGTGTTCTCATTAAAATGATTACATTTGACATAAAAACGTAATTCATAAATCAATTCATCATGATCATCATATGGATTAATAAAACAATCATGCTTGTCTTAAAACAAACAATATAAATTATCTCAACAAGTATTAGATAATTTACCAATATGCATTATTAGGAGAGCACATATATTAACGTGTTGAAACAGATCTCGTAGAAGCATAACACTATCAATTGCATCTCAAAATATTTAAAAATTTATTTTTCTCAAATTTTATCTCACTTTTAAATTATTGTTTTATTTAAACATCTTCAAAAGAATTTAATTAAAAAAATTAATATAAGCAATAAATGTTTTCTAGATCACAAAATAAAAGAGGATAAAATTACCAGATAGTTACCATAAATAGCGCCAAAATAGAAGTTAAGAAGATAGCGCATGTATCTCACGCTCCGCAGACAAAAGTGGGTCAAATGCAACCAAGCAATGATGCGTTGACCAAGCCGGCAAGCTGGTTTAAATCGCTCACACTGGCACATCGGCTCACTAGGTTTAACCAGCTGGCTCTACAATGTTTTACCTGTTCTACTTGCAGAGACTAAGGCTATAATACACGGACCTATTGTTAGTAAGTGTTTAGTGACAACTGATGACCTTTCAACTTAGAATTTTGCGCTAATTTTATATCTTAATTTGTTTATGATATAGTAAAGTACTTTGATTCACGCGCCATCATAGTGGGTGATATGGCGGATCCAGCACTGTTCATCGTCTTATCCATTATCCAAATTTTTAAATTTCAAACTAGAAATTCAATTGGCTTGTTCTCTCTCCATATAAGTCAAAATTATGCGCACAATATATCATTCGAAAGATCTCTTAATATTCTTTCTAATGATATCAAGTTATAGAGAATTAATAATTGTATCAAAAGTTGTAAGTAAACGAATCCTACAAGTTCATGAATTAGGGTTTTTGTTTTCTCATAAGCTAGGCCATATAAATTCTTTCTAATGATATCAAGTTATAGAGAATTAATGATTGTATCAAAAGTTGTAAGTAAACGAATCCTATAGGTTCATGAATTAGGGTTTCTGTTTTCTCATAAGCTAGGCCATATCAATTCTTTCTAATGATTTCAAGTTATAGAGAATTAATGATTGTATCAAAAGTTGTAAGTAAACGAATCCTACAGGTTCATAAATTAGGGTTTTTGTTTTCTCATAAGCTAGGCCATATCAATTCATACAAAAATTCAGATTTAATATACATTTATTCATGTGATTGCAAACCAAAAATCAAGGCCCAATGATGAGTGATTCATTACATACCATTAAACTATGTTCTACACGCCAAAAACATATTTCATCAAACTACATGGTATGTCTAATGCAAATACATTCAAAATAGAATATAACCTAATCTGGCTCTGATACTAAAATTGATTTTCATTCATATTCAACATACAAGTAATGGGAGATCCAAAAGCATATCTTTTGACCTTTGAATGTAAAGTAAAATACAACGATGTTATTGAAATACAAGTATGCAACCCAAGAGGGGGGGTGAATTGGGATTTTAAAAATTATTAGATTTTAAAACAGATTATCATGCAAATCTAAAATGAATTTAATGGAATAACAATTAAATCAAGGGAAATTATCATTTGTATACCCTTAGTTTACTCCATTATCAAAAATATTACAACACTTTGAGGGTGTATCAATCGTCCACCCTAAGTTGACAAAATATATCAGCTGACCACCAAACCGTTATTTGCTGTTTAAGTATGATGACGTCAAAAGGGTAATTTGGTATTTTCATATGATACAAGTGATAATTTAAGGGTATACAAGTGATAAAAAGAGAATTTAAGGGTATACAAGTGATAATTTTCAAGGGTAAAATCGTCAATTCACTGTAATTCAGTTAACTTTCAAACGGCAACTAATGTTTGGTGGTCGGCTGATACATTTTGTCAACTAAGGGTGGACGATTCATACACCCTCAAAGTGTTGTATTATTTTTTATAACAGAGCAAATAGAGGGTATATGAATGATAATTTCCCTTAAATCAATTACAATATAAAAAGATAATGGAAGAGAGATTCAAACACAAAAATTTTTATGTGGTTTGGCCAACCTCGCCTACGTCCACGCCTCCAAGCTTTCCAGGTTTGAGGATTTCACTAAGCAAGCCTCCAGGGCTTCAAATGCTTACACTTGACTTCCAATGTGTCAATGAACCTTTACAACAAGAGAATATCCCCAATCTCTTAACCCAAGTGTATCCCAACACTTACAATCACTCAAAGTAGAAGATTAAAAATTATTTTTCTCTCACACAATATTTAAGATTACAAATCAATGCCCAAAGTGTGAATAGATGAAACAAGAATGTCTTTTAAAGCTCTATGAAGATTGTATTCTCAAATATAAGCTCAATGGTCGTATTGTGATCAAATCTTGTTTGAATTTGAATGAACTTATTTATAGATGGAGCTGAAAAACTAGCCGTTATTTACTTTTTGCACACTGTCGGATCGTCGTTAGCTAGATGTCAAATTGCCGTTTGACTGGTCAATATGACCTTTGGGCTGAATTTTTAAATTGTCGGATCGCCGTTATCTAGATGTCGAATCGCCGTTAGTGTCCGGAGACTAATCTTCAATTATGCTCGATGTCGGTGAGTCGTTTTAACGATGTCGGATTGCCGTTAGTGTCCAGAGATTAATCTTCAATCCTGCTGGATGTCAGCGAGCCGTTATCAAGATGTCAGATAGCCGTTTGTGTCCAGAAATTAATCTTCAATTCTGCTCGATGTTGGCGAGCCGTTATCAAGATGTCGGATCGCCGTTTGTGTCCAGAGATTAATCTTCAATTCTGCTCAATGTCGGCGAGCCGTTATCAAGATGACGGCTGGTCGTTTTCTACAGTAACTGCTACAGTGTACTTTTTTTGCAAAATTACCGTTTGACCTCAAAATTTTATAAAACTTGTCAATTAGGTCCATTTTTAGGATTTTAAGCAATACTTATTATCATAAAAAATCTCAAAGCTTTTTTTAATTTGAAACCATTAACATGAGAAAAACCAAAAACATTTTCATAGAACATAACACCTTTATAAAATGAGCATGATGATTTAAAAATATATGAAAACTATTTTGAGCTTTTTAAAAAATTAATAAATCTTAATAAAGTTTGTTATCATTAAAATCAATAAAGAAATATTTATGTTAACAATTTTCCCTTTTTTTATGATGACAAACTGTTCAAGAAAATATTTGTGCAATTTTGCTCCCCCTAAATATTTGCTCCCTCTAAGTTAAATATTTAAGGAATTTAACTTTCCCTAAATATGTGCCCATCAATTTTTAACCTCATAAAAATAATTTAAACTAAATAGATTGAATTGATAAATTATCTCCCCCTTCATCATCAAAAAGAAATGAGCGCGAAAAGATTAAAATGAGAAGTTCAGATATTACCCATTTTGGAAAAATTTCGGCAGAATCTCCCCTTGAAAATGAACATCCTCAACAATGCAAATAGTTAAGAACACTTCCATATATATATACGCCAACTTATCAACCAACCTCCATTCCAACAATCAAACATATCAGCAATATAAGCAAGAACAACAATCATCCATATCATCAAAATCAACTCGTTCATAAATAAAGTCCACATATCTAACAACAAGCATCATAAAAGCATTATAGAAGCATCACAAACACAATCAACACTAAGTGTCATAACAAACAACATGAAATGAGTAATGTTTGTGCAAAAAACAAAGGGGCAGAAAACTAAGACGGAGGCTGTTAAGAAGAACTGCCATGGTTATAGCAGAAGCAACCAAGAATACGGCACTGGCCAGCAAGTAACTCCATCTGCTGATCTAAAATTTACTGCCGAAAGGTCGCAAAATCATATTGAAGTTGTTGCTGCTGCTGGGACAGAACATCCACTCTGTCGAAAAGCTGCTGAAAGCGATCCTTAGGGATAGCCGATGCTGGAGGAGGCATAGCAGGGTCGGCTGGCTCGTCTTCCTGAGAGGATGCTGCTGTTGCTCCGCAGGGGGCACGTGGTCTAGTGCCAAGGCGAAAGTTGGGTAACTCATCCTCGGAATAAACATCATTGAGCATGCGGTTATCATCTGGAGCTACCAAAGTATCCTCATTCTTGGAGGAGGTAACCTTGACCCACTTGCCTAGCTTCAAATGAAAACCAATACCCGAGATTATTTCCCTACCCAGCTTTTTGATCTTAACATATACAGGTTCGGTCAAAGGAACATGAAAGTATCACAGAATCTTACTAATAATGCTTCCATAAGGAAGAGATCGATTAGACACAGTAGTGGTAGAGAGCATGTGACGCACAATTGTGAATGAAAGATGCAATTGCCTTCCTCGGATGAGAGAGTCAAGTAAACCGACATACAATCTAGTCACCTCATCAGCATGTCCATGCCTAGGTGTAATCATGTGCTGGAGAATACTGTGAAGAATACAGACTTGGAAAGGTAACAATTGAGAGCGAAAGGACAATGAGCAGACCTCGTCAGAGAGATCGCGGCGTCTACAGATATTCCTAACGCCCTCAATGTGTCTAAACTGATTAAAGTGAAGCTCTTTTCTACCAGTATACAGGTTTAGCCCTTCACAGGATATGCCAAGAATATGATTAAGCTCAAATATGTCGAACTCAATCCTAACACCTCCAACATGTGTTACGACTCTATCCTTTCGATTAACCAAAATCTCTATATTACAGTAAAACACCTTAACTAAATTTTCATAGACTCGTTCTTCAATGCCTAAAGCTTCATCCCATTGTCTTAGCATTTGAGGCAAAGTTCTACCACATATAGTAATATCAAAGAAATCATCGATATCAATATAGAATGAGGGAGTTATCGCTTTTCCCATGAATTTCTCGTGAAACCGTTGAACCAGTTAACCATTTGGAAAATACAGGTGGTTAAAGTCTTGAGAAAGATGCCTGGAGGAGTTGGGATTGCTTAGAGCTGCTTGCTTGGTTTGGGTACGCCGTGGTCATGAAACCATTGATGATTTTAGAGAAATTTAGATTGATGGAAATGAAGTTTGAGAGATGAGAGAGTGATTGCAAGTTGAAATGTGAGTGAAAATGAAAGAAATTCGGGTCAATTTGGGCAAAGGAAGTGCGGCTAGTTCTAGGGTTTTAAGTTGGGATTTTTCAAATTTTCAAGAAAAAAATTAGTTTTAATCAGTTAAAAAGGCACTAAAGATGATAAGGATGGTTTGCAATACTTCAATTTGGTGAAAAATGACAAGAAAAGTGATGGATTTGAGAGGGAAGAACAGGTGCAGTCGCAGGTTGGAGAGAGAAAGAGTGAGAGCAAGAACGAAATGAAGAAGAAGACGAAGGACTGTTCACTTATCGCATGATAATAGCAAGCCGTTATAGAGATATCGGCGAGCTGACAGAGTCCAGAGAGCTCCCCAAAAATTTTCATCATGACGGCGAGCCGTTAATGTGTTATCGGTGAACTGATAGCATCCAAAATGCTTCCCATTGTTTCTACCCTAAAACGGTTAGCCGTTTATGGAGATAACGGCAAACCATTTTCTACAACTTATGATTTCGCACATTTATTTTAATATTTTGGCCAACAATTAATACATTTCAAGATCATTTCATTTATCCAAAATGGTTTAAGTGCCAGTTCAATGCATAATTTATGAATATATATGTATTGCAACAATTAATTCATACATTTTCCAAATACACACACACTCCACATGTATATCATGAATAAGCATTCCATAGATATTAAAACACCAAATCATAAATCAATCAATTTTAATAGACTCAATAATATGAATAAAGATGTTAATGTGAAAATTTCATCATTCCAAGTTCATGCCGAATTTTTGAAAATTGTGCTTTGTAAAGAGGTTTTGTAAAAATATCAGCAAGTTGTTTTTCCGTAGAAATAAACTCTAATGCAATATCTCCCTTTTGAACATGATCTCTCAAGAAATGATGTCTAATTTCTATATGTTTGGTTCTAGAGTGTTGAATGGGATTCTTTGAAAGATTTATAGCACTAGTATTATCACACTTAATAGGAATTTGTTCAAAATTAATGACATAATCTCTAAGTGTTTGTTTCATCCAAAGTGCTTGTGCACAATAACTCCCAGTAGCTATATATTCAACCTCAGTAGTTGAAAGTGCAACAAAATTTTGTTTCTTGCCAAACCATGAAACAAGTGAGTGACCTAGAATATAACAAGTTCCACTAGTGCTTTTCCTATCATTTAGGGTTGCCATGGGTCTTTTACTCTAGACGATTAAGTCCTAATAAGAGAACAAGGCTCTAATACCAATTGAAATACAAGTATGCAACCCAAGAGGGGGGTGAATTGGGATTCTAAAAATTATTAGATTTTAAAACAGATTATCATGCAAATCTAAAATGAATTTAATGGAATAACAATTAAATGAATTACAATATAAAAAGATAAGGGAAGAGAGATTCAAAAACGAAGATTTTTACGTGGTTCGACCAACCTCGCCTGCATCCACGCCTCCAAGCTTTACGGGCTTGAGGATTTCACTAAGTAAGCCTCCAAGGCTTCAAATGCTTACACTTGACTTCCAAGGTGTCAATGAACCTTACAACAAGAGATTATCCCCAATCTCTTAACCCAAGTGTATCCCAACACTTACAATTACTCAAAGTAAAAGATTAAAAATTGTTTTTCTCTCACACAATATTTAAGATTACAAATCAATGCCCAAAGTGTGAATAGATGAAATAAAAATATGTTTTAAAGCTCTATGAAGATTGTATTATCAAATATAAGCTTAATGGTCGTGTTGTGATCAAATCTTGTTTGAATTTGAATGAGCTTATTTATAGATGAAGCTAAAAAACTAGCCGTTATTGACTTTCTGCACACTATCGGATCATCGTTAGCTAAATATCAGATTTTCGTTTGACTGATCAATATGACCGTTGGGCTGAATTTTTAAATTGTTGGATTGCCGTTAGTGTTCAGAGACTAATCTTCAATTATGCGCGATGTCGGCGAGTTGTTATCACGATGTCGGATCGCCGTTAGTGTCCAGAGATTAATTTTCAATTCTGCTTGATGTCGGCGATCCGTTATCAAGATGTCAGATCGCCGTTAGTGTCTAAAGATTAATCTTCAATTCTACTTGATGTCGGCGAGCCGTTATCAAGATGACAACTAGCCGTTTTCTACAGTAACCGCTACAGTGTACTATTTTGCAAAATTACCATTTGACCTCAAAACTTTACAAAACTTGTCAATTAGGTCCATTTTTAGGATTTTAAGCAATACTTGTTATCATCAAAAATCTCAAAGCTTTCTTTAATTTGAAACCATTAACATGAGAATAACCAAAAATATTTTCATAAAATATAATGCCTTTATAAAATGAGAATGATGATTTAAAAATATATGAAAACTATTTTGAGCTTTTTAAAAGATTAATAAATCTTAATAAATCTTGTTATCATTAAAATCAATAAAGAAATATTTATGTTAATAGTTATGTCACTGTAGAGACAAAGGATAATCTCATGGAAAATCCTCTTGCCACTTTATGTCTATGGTCAGAGGATAATCATAATTAAAGAAAATCCCCTTAGATCACTTTGTAAGAGCCCACCGCCTTTTCTCTTATTTTCAATCTTTGGATTCTCTAATATATTATAACACACATTTACTTTAGATACAATAAGTGTGCTTATATAAAAGATAATAAGAGTAATTGAAGTAAACTAAGTAACTTAACTAAAATACTTCATAATTCTTGTAGTTCGATTAGACTTACAATAGTCATATGAAACTCTATTAAAAAAAACTTCTAAGTTTTTTTTTTGTTGGGCTAACTAGCCCATCATTGGCATAGTTCTGACACTAACCATAAATCTAGGTCTTGTTGGTTATACATATGCGTGCTATTTATTCTTATAAACCTTGTTCATAGACAAAATATGTTTTTGCTAAAGTAGAACAATGATTTCTTGAAAATCTGTGAAGGAAAGTCTTGTATCTACATGCTCCAATCACTTTGAGATCTTTGTGCTGCATGAAACAAGTAGAGAATGCGTATACTTAGTCCATCATCCAATAAATCCAACGTGCCAATAAATAATCTTGAAGCGCGGACATCCCAATGATGATATATAAAAAACAACTAAAGGGGAAATATATTAAAAGAAATAGAACAAAGCATATCTCACTGAAGTTCTTCTACATTTATGTGCCCTAATGTTGAGTGTTAGAAAATGTATATTTATAAAGGAGAAAATCATCATTTTACACTTCAAGTTTTAGTAACACCCTTATTTTTATGTATTTAAACTTCTTGTCATTTAATTATGTGTGTTGTATTATAATTAAGTATTTTATGTATTTTAGGGGCATCATAGTCATTTTACAATGAATGAAAGATCATATGACAAACACAGACATCACTTTTGAACTCAAGACGGTCGAAAAGCTTAGGAGGAACATAAAATGAAAAAAGGCACTATTCACATGTATGGTACTGTCTACGTTACTGTTCACGACACTGTTCACATAAACGGATCAATGATGTGGTATTGACTGATGATGTGGCATTGACTGATGAGGTGTTACGATCCTGTTGGACTAAAATTCTTATGTATTGTTGCTCGATGACGTGGCAACATATCAGTGGACCAAAACTCTCGCGTATGGTACATGCATTACACAGGATTACTTTCAACCAAACCGCGTTACTGTTCAAGCCGAGTCAAATAGTGTCACTGTTCAAACTACGCAGTCAAACCGCGTACTGTTAATTGATGACGTGGGGCAATCCTGAGCGTCCAAACTGTTTTTAATCCGATGGCCATGATTTACTCAATGTATCTATAAAAATGGGGCCTCCCCCCTTAATTTGGCATCTCTGAATCCATTTTTGGGCTCCATTTTCCGTAATTCTTCTCCATCTTGTATTTTCTACGTATTTTAATAAATTCTCATTTTGTTCCTAGTTCAATTATGAGTAGCTAATTTTCTTTCAAGCTTGGGTTGAAGGTGAAGTCTCAATATGTGTCATGGGCTTTATTTGATAAATTTATTTTCTCTTCCCCTCTAGTTATTGTGGATGTTTTGACTTCTCGCCGACAAATAATAATAATCTTGTCTAGATATCGCTCTAGTTTCACCGGTTCCCTAGTACAAGGTTATTATTATTTGGCACGATAAGTCCTTAGCACCATATTGATTAGAGTGTGGTTCATGAGGTGTGGATTCCCCCCTCATGATTTAATTGGCACTAATAAGGAATATTTAGCCCATGGTGCATGTTGATGCGAATCCAGATACCCAAACGCTTCAATTATAGTATTTTCCACTTTAATTTAATTCCGCCATTCCAATTTAAACTTTAAGATAGTATAAATCACTTTCACCACAAATCCAACCACCCATTTAGAAAATTAATTCTACACACAATTAAAATCCACCTCCTCGTGGCTCGTCACCATTGATCTATTCTACAAAAGATTCTTGCACTTGCGAGTTCAATAAAATTTGCACAACACCTAACAAAATAAGAAGATCGATATCAAGTAGATACATTGCATAGATAATTTTACAAATACATTTACTAAAGCTCTATCCACATCAATAGTTGATAATATAGTACATGGCATTAAAATGTGCCATTTAAACAAACTATCAAGTTGATCATCAAAGGGAACGCTGGTTAAGGAGTGTAATTCTAATGAGAAAAGAACTTTAATTGTTAAATTGGTACATGTGCACCGTACTCTTTGTCTTTGACTAGATTTTCCCACTAAGATTAGTTTAGAAAATAAGAATAGGTTATGTGATGGATTTAGCATCCAAAACATTATCCGCCCACCCTACTCATGAAATAACATCTAAAGTACAATTAGTCCTATTAATATAGATCTATCTGCTAGCTGTCAATATGTTTTTTGCCACCATATCAGAGTTCAAGTAAGAGATACATAGTGACAATAACTCAGTTTAGTAAGTGAGCTTTCAGATTTCCAAACAAATATTTTATAGAAAGACATTAAATCAAAAGCATTTATTGTGGAAAAAAAGGTTTTCAATCAAAAGATTAAAAAGATCTTCCAAATTAATGTAGAAGACAAAGTACAAAAGAGTTAATGCTCGTTTATGTATCAATATAATGAAAAAAATCATAATTTTTGTGTTTATTGATTCCTATAACCTTTTGCTTTTAATGCAAGAATGTGCCCTTATGCCTTATTCTTAAGAAATATAACAACTTATGTTTAGTGTTAGAGAATGTATATTTAAAAATGGTAAAATCCTTATTTTGCACTTCAAGTCTTAGTAACATTTTTACTTTTATGTATTTAAGCCCGTTAAACTTTGATTGTGTATTTTGTTATAATGTAAGTATTTTAGGGATATTTTAGTCATTTCATGATTAAAATCGAATAGCAAAACAAATACCATTTTTTAGCTTAGAATAGCTCAAAATCGTAAGAAGTTCATAAAAGGCAAAATCATAATTTTAGGATTTTGGTTGGGCGAGCTAACATGGCATTGTCCAATGACATGACAACATCCTGTTGTGTTGACTGATTATGTGACAGTATCCTATTAGGCCAAAAAATTAGCTTATGATACATGCAATACACTCAATCAATGCTAGTTGATTTTTGCCTTAACTGGTGACATGGCAACATGAAAAAATGTGTTTACGTTATATTCAATTCATCGAATCCCAGTCTTGGTGACGTGTCCTATCCAATCAAAGCTTTGTACGTGGTGCACACCTGAGCATTCAAGTTGTTTTCATCTAATGGCCATTATTTACCTATTGTATCTATAAATAGGGGACTGCCCCCATAATTCGATGGTCTAAATCCAAATTTCATCTCCATTTCATAAAATTCTCTTCCATCTTATCTTTTACCCTGTTACTCCTAGTTTAATATGAGTGGCTAATCAAGTTTCAAGATTTAGTTGAAGGTGAAGCATCAACATGATCCATGGATTTAATTCGGTAAATTTATTAACTCTCTTTCTAATTTATTTGGCTTATTTTGACTCATCATTAATAGACAATAATAATCTTATCTAGATTTTGCACAGTATATTGGCTCCTCAGTGTAAGATCATAAATAAGAATGCATCTAAGTTGTTTAGTGGACGGTCTTACCATATTATTGACAGTAAGATTATTATTGCCTGGCACAATGTGTGCTTGACACCACATTTAGTGGAAGATTATTTTCCATTGGAACATTGAGTGGTTGATACTATATTTATTAGAATGAGGATTATAAAGAGTGAAAAGTAATCTCCCCCATAAATTAATTAAAGCTAGAAAGAAATATTAAGATCATGATAAAGTGTTGAGTGTGAATCTAAAGACTCAAGTATTTAATTTGAATTGTTTCATCTTTAATTTATTCCTGCCATCTGTTTAATTTAAATTTCAGTACTATTCAGAATTTACATCCAACCAATTTACATATAAAATTGAAAAATTAACCTTATACATAATTATATCTACCTCCTTGTGGGATCAACACTCTTCACTATTAATTTATACTACAATAGGTTCATACACTTGCAAGTACAATAAAATTTGAAAAATAACTTTGCAAGCAACTTAAGAAGATTTGGTAAAAGATTTCGAGATTTCACTTAAATTTGCATCTGACTTACTAGACAGGCAAGTGTGAGCATGAGAATCTCTTAGACATAATTGATCAAAAGGATTATCTTAAACAAAAGAGACTAAAAAATTTACATTTGGCGAACTAGGTTACTTATCGAAATATATTTCTTTCTTTTCGATCAAACATTGAAAAATCCATAATTTTTTTTCTACTTTATGCAATTAGACAATAATGAAAAATAAATTATAAATATAAGGGTAGGTTCAAGGGATACAACTTTTATACACAAATTCAATCACAATTTTCTAATAACTAGATCAGAAAAAAAAATTAAAGTTTAAGACTTGATGACATGATTTATTAGTTTTATTAGTATTCCTTTCATTAATAGTCTATCTTTCTCCTCTCTTCTCTTTGATATGAGAAAATACTTTTTTACTCCTAGGGTTCATTACAATAGCTTATTTCACCTTTACCTTTTAAACAATAAACTATTAATTTTATTAGTATTCCTCTCATTAATACTCTATCTTTCTCTTCTATTCTCTTTAATATGGGAAAATGTCTTTTTTACCCTGGGGTTCGATGCAATAGCACATATCACTCTTATATTTTAAACAATGACCTATTTTATCTCTACTTTTCAAACAGTAGTTGAAAATACCCTTATGTGAATTTACACATAGTTTAATATATAATTTTTTTAAGGGCAAAATATGATTTTTAGTTAAATAGATGTAAATAAAAATCTCAAGAATAGTTAATTAACATATGACTTTCTACATAAATTTAAAATTTAAGGATAACTTAAAAAAACAAAAATAACACTAAAAAATAAAATATGCAATACACACACACACACACACACACACATATATATATATATACACACCAGCGTCTGAGAGGGAGGCTAGTGGCCTTTGGATTCAAAGCCAAAGGCCACGTAACCGAAAAAACATAAAAAGAAGGAATTTGGGGCCGTTGGACTTCAATCCAATGTCCACAAGTTCCTTCCTGGATGTTGTTCCAATCCGGGAGTCTCAAATTAGAACAACACTCAATCACTACTACGCAAACGAACATAGATGACGTTTAAATTAATCTTATGATAATGAAGTAAAATTAGTCATCTTTGTAACAGTCATCTAAAACGAGGTACAAAAGATGACTCATTTCTCAAAAAGCAGTCATCTAATGTTGTTCTAATTTTGTAAAGAACCATGTTCAGTATCAACATAGGCGACTTACTTTTCAAAAAATCAGTCATTTAGTGTTGTAAAAGAATTATCTTCTCTCTGAGTATAAATGACTAATTTTAAGTAATGGGCGTCAACAATAGTAGTCACCATAATATGAATAAATTACTGAAAATCTGAAATGCCTATTATTATTATTATTATTATTACTACTGCAATAATTTTTTTTGCAAAGCTGCAACATAAAAATAAATATTCATCAAGCAATTGCAATACTCGTATATAAATTTGGCACATGACAAACAATACCAAAAATAATCTTTATGTTTATAATTTCCAAATGAAAGTAACTAGATATCCATATCTCTTTTTTCTTAAAATAGAACCATATTACATTATTCCAAGAACAACAAAATGCAGCTACCCCCCCCCCCCCCCCCCCCCCGCGTTGGCTACACCAACAATCATGCCAAAGGCAAAGGGAGTTGGAGAGTGAAATCTTTTGATGAACCTTCCTTAATTACAAAATGAAAATAATTGAAATAATTTTATAACCTTTTTAATATCTTATTCGAAACAAAGATAATAACAAAGATGTAGATAAAATAATAATCATATTCATTTACTAACCTCGCAAAGTCATTGTGCTACAAAATTTAGCGAAAAATGTTTGCCATATGTACTCTACCCACTCCACTCTTACTTTATCAAGATCCTTTTGAGTGAAACTATCTCGTCCAACGAACTATATATAATGCACAAAAGAGTCAACATTAACACATGCATCAACCTTATGAAATCTATAAATTTTAAAAGGATAAGGAGATAACTACCAAGTTTTTTATTGAATCAGCCTAGTTTTCAATGATTTCCTTCATAAATCTCATGACATAATATCCACATTCAACATTTGTAGTTTGTTGAGGACACTGCACAAAAATTTTGAACTAATTAATGTCATCTACATATGTAAATAAATTTAAATTGAACATACATATGTACAATTTCACATACCTTAACCCTTTTCCAAACAAAGGATTTCCGATTCATATTTCCCATTTTTGCTACAAAAATCTTGAAAGCACTTAAGATACATAATTAAATACACATTTAGTCAAGCATGTTTTAATAAATGCATTATAATTGACAAAAAATGACAATAACTTACAATGATACAAAGTTCTTCAAATTAGGGCGAGGTTCATGACTGAGTGAATAAAAAAATATACTATAAATTTGTGCGGATCCACAACAATCAACATCCAATGTTTGCTATATATAATGATAAATATCAGCCTTGCATATTTTTGTAAAAGAAAAAGAGAATAAACTCCAAATGCTATATACAATTAATAAAATAACAAACCTAGTATTGTAAGGAAACATAATAAGTTGTTTTGAATCAAGTATTTCCATTCTTGATACCATTGCACGAGCTCTAGTCTCATCATTATTTCCGGTTTCATCACAAAAGATTGAAGGATTATCAAATTTGTAAATATGTTCTAGGGGATGATCCTTTAAGACTTCGTAAAGATGCCTACAGAAAACAAGTAATAATTACTTTACTACATAAATAAAAATTATAACTAATTATTTTGCTAAGAAAATAAGTAATTTAATTAAATTACTTCATGTAACAAGTTATTGTTGCGACCCCAATCTTTTCCATACTACAAAATTGTACAATGTCATCAACTGATAAATATAATTCAACTTATTCATTGGCGAAGATCCTTGGATAAATTTTAATAAATAATGCTTTAGTCAACACTCGGCGAGCGTACTTGCAAAGAGCATCTATTCTTGTTGGTGCTTTGTATTCCTGCACATTCTCAATAGATTTTTTTATGTAACTACAAATATGTATGAGATATCTACAAGCGAAAACAGAAATTAATTAACCAAAAAAAAGAAGAATAAGACATTATAAGCGTCAATGATATGCTCAGTTAAATGCTAAATTTATACATGTGTGCAACATATAATGGCAGAATACTTAGACCCTATGTGATTTTTTAAATCTTTCAATGCAATTTTTCAAAGGGTTAGTGTTCAATGTTCATCAAGCAAGAATATAATTTCGGATATGATTTGGGATGTTTTTGACTTTGTGATGACCACATATTAAATGGAAAATGATATTTGAACAGTGGCAAGACAGAAACAATAACTACTGCGGCATGAACATTACTATCATTTTCGTACAATACACATATTTCTATCTTCGAAACGTTACTTAACTACAAGAGTTATGTTTGACTACAGTTTGTAAAATTTTCTAGACAGCTGCAGGATAATTTATGTGTATCAAACAAATAAACAACACTTCACGAATGTTGTTTAGTTGTTTGATACCCTATTCCCCACTCCAAAATAAAAAATATATTACTATTAATTGAAGACGTATCAAAAGGAAACAATTAATTATAGATATATACCTCAAAATCATTCAAGATGACAAATTGCTTAGGGCAAGCAACATGGGATCCAATGGCATGGCTAACAATAACTAACTCATCCCTGACATGCCTTGGTAAAAAAGGCATTCCCTTTAATTGCAATATTAACAGCCACACGAACACCCATGACTGCCAATGGTACTCCATGCATAGTAGAATTAGGATCATCATTTTCTAACATTGTACCTTTGGTTACAATATTATTTATGCTGTCCACTGCTAACATACATGATTTGCCCTGCATCATCTATGAGTAAAGTATTAATCATAGCATTATAAGTGATTAAAATCTAAACTTTGAGATTTGGAATTAAAAAAAAAAATTAGAACTGCACTTATTTTTTATGTATAATTTTTTTCTTCTTGAAGCACTCATTTTGCATATGTACTTGTTTTTTCTTGGAACACTTTTTCTTCATTCTTGGTTTTTCGGAGCAGCTGCCTTTTTCTGAGGGAACTTTTGGTGACTGGATCGGTCGAACTCCATTCTTTCAGAATTCTTCAAAAAAATGCATCATTTGTTCTTATACAATCTTCCCCACATTTTACTCTAATAGAAATTTTTCTTGTGAAATTTTCTCATAATTTTCCTTTAGTTGAGTTATTCGCTCTTGTACCTCATTGTTGGATGAGAAGCTTTGTTTTTTCCTTCCAAAGTATGAAGAAGGTGTGGCAAACCATCCTCCGGTTCTTACTCGACCTGAACTTTTAGGGGTTCCTAAAGCTATTGTTAGAACATCATTCCTACCACCATTAGCTATAACCCCTTCCTCACTTTTCTTTGTTATCTCATCCTACATTTGAATAATAACTAGAAATCAACAACTTTTTAGTTCATATGTTAAATTATTCAAAATCATATATTTATAAACTTACTATATCATCAGCCTTTTTTCTAATGACCTCGCTCGTGAGCTACCTTTCTTATTTTTGTGTGTTGTTTTCAATAAGGTAGAGCGACCAATATCTTCATTGTTTCCAACAGCTTGTTGCTGTATATAAATTTAAATGAATTAAAGTGATACATAACTTTCTTAATTAAGGTGATAGATTGAAAATGAAAGTTATACATACATATAAATATTTGTGTACATACCAGTTCATCCTCTAATCCCACATAACCTTTCTCTTGAAAGGCAATGATTGTATATATTTTTTGCCCTTCTTTCTCTATATTTTTGGCTAATTTCTTGCATTCAATAATCAAGGTAAGTACGCAAACAATGACAAACATACATTTAATTCAAAAAGTTAGTTAATACCTCAAATGCACTATAAGCTCGATAATGTACAAAAACTTCCTTATCTTCTTGCTCGATAAAATCATACATTTTAGGCAGGCACTTTAGTGCATCTGGCTTATCTTTATATCTCTTGATATATTTAGTGGTGAGTCTATTCTTGAAGATTCTTCATTTATTCGTAGTTGAAGATAAGAATTTTCCTTGAAGCTCATCATCCACCTCAAAAGAGAATTGCAATATGCATAACATGTTTAAAAAATTTTCACAAATTAAATAAATGTGTATTAGTTGAGGAAAAGGGCTGTAAACACATACTTTTATGCATTCCAATATCTTTTCTTTGGTCTCTAATGGCACTTTGCTCTAATCTTCATAAGAAATTAGAACCATAGTGCGTGCCAAGACACCTAAAAAGCTAAACAATCATGTTGCTACCTTGTCGTGTGGTTGCCCTCTTTTGTTATACTCAACTATAAGCTTCTATCCATTGTTTCTATTTCTGACCAGCTGAGGTAAATTCATTCGACCTCTACTTTTTTCTTTTTTTGACAATTGAACTCATTTATGTAGCAATGTTTTTATAAACCTGCTGCAAAATAACTAAACAAAAAGAAAAGAAAAAAATTGATGAGAATTTAATAGAAGAATAATAGGTCACATAAGCTAAATAAATGCTATACATTAAAATAATAATTCAATACATCAACTATATTGAAAAAAAAACTTACGTTTGTTTTCTAATAAACGTTTTCAACCAATGTTTCCTCATTGATATCAGTTCGGATGTAAGCTAAATCGTCATCACTCATTTTTATCAAATGACTCAACAAATGGCATTAAATTACTAGAATTTTGATGTTCGAACATGATGTCACCTAGATCTTATCTTGAATCATATATATATTCCCCACGTGGAATCACTATCACAATAGACCACCTTGGATCAAGTTGATCTTCAACATAAAATACTTGTATTGATTGAGAAGCCAAAATAAAACAATCATATTTATGGCCTATCCTATTAAGGTTTACCAACGTAGCTCCTAGCTCATCTTTTTTTATCACATGATTGTTTTCAGCCCAATCACTCTTAAATACAGGAATCTTTAACTTCTTGTAATCAAGCTCCCATATCTCTTGTATAACTCTATAAATTGACATATTTGCAACCACATGATTTTTATCTTTAGCAATTGAAATCTGAAATGTGTTTGCATCTAAATAGACTCCATTGTTATGTACAACTCGTAAGTCATCACGTTCTTTAGTATGAAAACGATAACCATTAATTTCATAGCCTTGGTACTTTATCACTTCAGGGCGAGGTCCATGTGCAATCCATCTTAAGGCTTCCAAGATATTGTTCCTCAATTCGTTACGTTAAATTTCAACCTATATGATAGTAATAAAAATGTATATAAATAATACACAAATATCTTAGAATAACAAAAAAATGTTTATGGATGAACTATATAGTTAATTACTTTTTAACACAACCAATATATGAAAGTCCTATTATATTAATCATGTAGCCATTTTTTCTTCTTTGACTTTGCTGGATATTTCTTTTTCAAGAACTCTATATGCTCTCTAAGATATTAAAGATGAAATAAGAATGATTATAACTATTACAGAAAATATAACTAATATATATAAGATAAAGGAAATAGTTACTATCATGATATACGGCTGAACTTCGTTTGTATTTTCCAGTACATATCCATGTGCCTGCACCCACAATTTACTATCTATTCTAACAACACATCCTCCTGGTAAAAGTAATCCAACATCAAATTTGTATTTTTTAGGTGGAATGCCATTGCATCAACTTCATATAAGTATTCTATGCAGACCTCAATAGCCTCTTCAGCTATATATGATTCAGCAATGCAGCCCTCTGGTTTATCCCGATTTCGTACATAATCCTTCAATATTTTCATTTGCCTCTCAAATGGATAGATCCATCGGAGGTAAACAGGTCCACACAGTTTGACTTCTCTAACAAGGTGCACTGGTAAGTGAATCATAATATCAAAGAAAGTTGGCAAGAAATATTTTTCTAACAAGCATATAATATTCACAAAATCTGCTTACATTTGATCCAATTTTTGACACATCCACTACTTTACTGCACAGGTTGCTAAAAAAAGCACAAAATCTTGTTATTACATATCTAACATGTTTTTGTAACAAGGATCGTATTTCTAAAGGAAGCAATTGTTGCATCAAAGCATGACAATCATGAGATTTCAAGCCGTAGAGTTTCAAATCTTGCAATGAGATTAGATTTCTAAAATTTGAACAATAGCCATCAGGAACCTTAAGTTCAAACAATGTCTTACACAAATTTTTCTTTTCTTCCCTTGACAAAGTATAACCTGCAGGAGGGAATTTTATTCCATTTTGGCCAACTCTTGGTAGTAATTCTTTCCCTACACCCATTTCATCTAGATCCATACGAGCTGTAAAACCATCTTTTGATTTCCGTGGAATGTCAAGTAAAGTCCCCACAAGACTTTCACACACATTCTTTTCAATATGCATAACATCAAGGGTGTGTCTAACATATAAAGACTTTTAATAATCAAGCTAAAAAAAATAGATTTTTCCTTCCAGCAAACCTTTTCATTGATATCAGTTACACGACTATTTGCTTTTTTTTCCCTAACGAGAAATTTAATCTTTGAACTTGTGCCAAGATTTCCTCTCCTTTCAGCGGTTCTAGAGCAATTTCAATTTCCTCTTCATTATTAAATACCTTCCTCTCAAACCGATATAGATAATATCGTGGTAAAAATCTTTTATGACTGATATAAAACATTTTTTTACTATGGCGGAGCCGAACTGCACATGTTTTTTCACTACAAATTGGACATGCTTTATATCCTTTTACAGTGCAACCAACCAAGTTCCATAAGCAGTAAAATCATTTATCATCCACATTAAAATAGCTTTCAATGTGAAAGACTCTTGACAATAAGTATCATAAGCTTTAATGCTTACCTCTTACAATATTTTAAGATCATCAATTAATGGAGCTAAGTAGATATTAATATCATTACAGGCTGTTTAGGACCTGAAATTAACAATGTCAGCATCATAAATTTCCTCTTCATACAAAGCCATGGAGGAAGATTATATGTCACTATTATTACAGGCCAACAACTATACCTACTACTAAGAGAATTATATGGATTAATCCCATCTGCAAATAATGTAAGTCGCAAGTTCCTTGGTTCAGCTCCAAAATCAGGCCATAAGTGATCTATTAGTTTCCATGTTGGGGTATCTGCAGGATGATGTAATAGTCCATCAGTTTCCCTTTGAGTAGCATGCCATGTTAGATTTTTTGAAGTTTCAACACTTCAAACCATTCTTTTAAACCTCGGGTATAGTGGGAAATACCATAAAACCTTTGTTAGAACACCAATCTTCATCTCAATTGAGTTTTTTTTTTCAACTTCCACCTTGCTGCACCACAATTAGGACATATAACAACATCTTTATAGTCTTTTCTATAAAGTGTACAGTCATTTGGACATGCATGTATATTCTCATACTCCATCCCTAATGCATTTAAGGTTTTTTTTTTGCCTTGTACATTGAACAAGGCATTTCATTATTGTCATGCAACATTTCTCTTAATAATTTCAACAAATCTGAAAAGCCTCGGTCTGACTACCCATTTCTTGCTTTTAGGCTGTACAATTTTACCAATGTAGATAATTTTGCGAACTTACTAAAACCTGGATATAACTTTTTCTCAGCATCAGCCAATAAATTCTCAAATTGTTTAGGATTGTTTTCAAAATGATCATAAGCTCCTTGAATCATCTCTACAGTACTGGCCATAGATTGAATTTCAAAGGCTCTTGTTTCAAATTCTCTTGTAGATTGAGAGTTGCTGGTAGTTGATAGCTTCTTAACAAGCTTTTCTCCATACAAAATCCAATTATTGTAACTTTGGTCTATACCATTCAAATACAAATGGTCCCTAATCTCATCAACAGTCTGATGTTTCACCTTTCCACATTTCATACATGGACATAGTATGTGATTAGAATTTGTTGCATGAACTATTGCAAAATTTATAAATCTTTCAACACCAATCTCATAATCTTTTGATCTTCGATCCATAAACATCCAAGATTTGTCCATTCTAAATGTAAAATTTAAATATATCATTCTAAAATATTTTCCATAATTTCCTCATAAGTATCTATGTCCTAATTTGAGAAAAAGTAAAACATAGAACCTTAAGATTATTATTCTATCAAAATAATATCAATAAAAACATTAATTTATTAAAGCACACAGCATAATAAATTAACCAAAGCTTAATGGACATGAAGTGTCAGGGACTAAACACAAAAGCACAACAAAATGGATTGCTATAGTGGAGAGCATTTGTATTAAGTGCTAAGCACATATATATATTTTGGTCTGAACCATTAGGTGATCCTGAGTGGGCCCCAACTGTGGGAGGCACCTTTAAGCCCATACCACAATCCATACTAATTCCTACTCGCACTCGGTCGACCCGTAAAGGATAAAGTGCTGGCCAAAGTGGTGACTCTATACGAGAGCAGGACTTGAACCCCTGACCTCTCTTACGGAGTGAGACTGCCGAACCACTCACACCAACCAACTTTGGTTTGTTAAGCATATATATGATAACAAGTATAAACATCTGAATTTTTTAAAAATATATATTGGTTTCTAAAACTAACATTATTTCTCTTATTAATATTTGTTCATATATTAGATTCAAGATGTTTTATTAATTAATTATTAAATTATATACTTTATGTCTTTATTTCTATATTACTTATATTAAAAATAAATAAGTTAAAATAATAATTTCTATACTTATATCCTCTATTAAATTATAATCTCTTTATAGTAATAAAATTGTTTTGATTCTAATAATATGATTATAATTATAGGTAGATTTTACAATATTCCATATGATGCTAAAGAAAAGAGGATGAAATGATTAATTAACATTGTAATATCACATAATATTATATAAAGGCTCATTCTATTAAGTCTTTGTTAGTTTTTATTTTTTTATTATTTTTAATAAGAAAGTGTGTATATAAATTAATTTTTAGTTATTTGAAGAATTTGAAATATTTATAATTTTGCAACAAATCCCACATGGCACGTGTCGTTTTTGGTTTCCCAATTTCGTAAAAGATGAGATGAAAGAAAAGAGAAGGGGAAAAGAAAAGAAAGATAATCCAATTAAAAGAAAGAGGAGAGGTCAAGTTGACGATTATGAAGAACAAGAATAGAAGTCGTGAGGTTATGAGATTGATAACCAATTAAATTTCAAAGGAGCATGACATGATTCGACCAAATTTGTAACTTCCTTAAAATATTAATCCCCAGAAATAACTTTATTGTTCATCCATATTGTCAACATTTGCTATTCAAATAGAGTAAATTAGACAAAGAAAAGAAAAAAAAAACAACACATGTAGGCCACCCACAATCAAATAGTCTATCATTTTCTTTCACAAACATGATTAAACAAAAGGAAAGCAAGTAACTTTATGTGGGGACCAAAACTTTTAAAATCCAATATCCAAGGTAGCCGAATGCTTCAATTATTTACTTGATAGTGATGTGGTCCCAAGCTTTATAATCTTCTTGCCAACATGTGTGGTCCAGAGCTTCAAGATTTCTTCTCAATTTGTCTTGACTTCGACTATGTGTGAACAATTAGGGTTTACGATTTTGGGTCTATATAAATAATAGGTGAAATTAAGAGTGAGTTTGGAACTTGGAAATAGAAGATATGAAGATGTTTTGTATGGACGAAGGGGAATTTTACAGAGAAAGAAAGTCCTAGAAGAATGGAGGTTGAAACAGAGAGATAATGATATTTCGCGGTAGACAAAGAAAATAAAGAGGGAAAGTGGCGTTTTTATACTACAAAATAAATTACACATTTTAAAAAGGGTGATGATACAACCACAAACTCTTGTACAAATTTATCTTGTACAAATTGACGTGGCATTAATTCATTGGTTGAATGAAAATATAAAAAATAAAAACAAATCATGTGGGCCAAGTGATATTTAATTCAACCAATCTTATCATGCCACATGAGTTTGTACAAAATAAGTTTCTACAAGAGTTTGTGGCTCTATCATTACTCTTTTAAAAATAAGAGTCACCTTTTAATTAATTAAAGATAACTTCTTATTTAGTGGTGAGTCATTTTTATGTCACAAGTAAAAATAATTTTATAATATATGACTTCCAAAAATAAATAAAAGTCATCTAAACTAATAAATGACAATTAATAGTATGCTTGTTATATATTATATGTCATCTTTGTCCTGTTTTGTAGTAGTGAATACATATGGTGTGTGTGTGTGTACACACACACCATATATATATATACATACATACATACATACATACATACATACATACATACATACATACATACATATATATATATATATATATATATATACACATACATACATACATATATATATAAAATAACTTTTCAATCAGGGACAAGTAATCATATTAAAGTCAGGAATAAGTTAAAAGATAAAAAAATAAAAAAAAACCCACGCTAGTGCCTGTGAAATTTATGTCTTTTTTATTTTTTTCCTAAATATATATTTTACATATTTAGTGTTATCATTGTTTATTCATTAAGTTATCTATAAATTTTAAATTTATAGAGAGATATTATCTAATTATATTTGAGAGGTTTATTTTTAAATGTTTGTATATTCTTAAAATCATATTTCACCCTCAATAAAATTAACCTAATTATAAATTAACGAAAGGATGATTTGAGCTATTGTTAAAAAACATGGATGAAATTAACTATTATTTAAGTAGTAAGCATAAAAAGAATTATTTGTGACAAAGCTTTTTTCCCTTTAATACCTATCTTCATTCTCTCTCATATTTCAACCAAAATTTTCATCATTGCCTCATTTTTATTGTGGAATATATATCTCATTTTATATCACTACAATTATCATGATAAAATTTGGATAATTTCATTGAATATAAGTTTTTTAAGCAATATTTTTATATATTACAAAATCTTTCAGGATCTATTAAAATATGAAGTGATCACTAAACCTTTCATCTGACATCAGTACTCAAAACAAAGAAATAAGGTTAATATTCCTAAAATAAAGATATGTATTCTTGTCTTGGTTGTAAGAAAACCATCTTCTTGCATAAAAGATTAATGACATTAGAATTACTGTACTTAGGAAAGTGAAATATTTATACAAAGAAGCTAAGAAAACTTTAAAAAGATAATGGGCAAAAACAAGTACAAACAAGTGTATATATACACCAAGTTCTTTACTTTTTAAACATGAGAAGCCAATAATACTTTGAAATTTTTTGAATCTACAATTGTGTTCATCAAAATTTCTTTCAATGACATTATTCAAAAATTGTAAAAACTGAAATGTAGGGAAAATTTTAATTCCATAAACGGGTCCGACTATGATGGCCTTGTGACACCATACTCCGCATTTTATATTTTTGCGAGTTAATCATTGGTAAATTGCAGTTAGCTCTTTACTCTCTCTTTCATTTATATTATTTATGCTAGTATAACAAAAACTTGCAGTTAGCTCCTTACTCATTGTCAAAGTTAAAACCCATTTTTGTCTAAAATTTAATATTCCTAAACTATCCTCATATATATTTACTAATTAGTCGTTATCTTCTTGATCAAATTTATCATTTATTCTATTAAAATTTTTGACAAAATTAAATTTTATTTTTGATGAAAGACAACACTAACAAATCTAATTTTGTCCACCATTTATTTTCTTCAAAAGGTTAAAAACAAAAGATTATCTGACTATGACTAGAGATTAAAAGGATTCGAAAAATGGATTTCCAGTGTGAATCCATAACTAAAACATTAATAATATAAGACATTTCATATCAACATGAAGTATTGATTTATTAGTAACATATAATCATTAGGGTCTAGTGCAGAATCTCGCACTTAAAATGCAGGATCCCATTTTGGAACTCTTAGATTTGAATCCAATAGTCCAAACATTTGAAAAATAACACATTGAACAACTTATCGTTGGAGTGTCTATCATTTAGAAAGCAAATCCGCAACCAAGATCTCAAATATCGCCCGTCATCGCCATCACACTTGCCACCGTCGCTAATGACCCCCAGATGCCACCAACCATATCCTCAACCAACTCCATGTTGTCCCGTCTTCTTTAACCTCCCAATAACCACAAAACCTTGGCGCTAAGCTTCCAGCCTTTTACTCAAAATGCATCCGAAGCCGCCATTGGATTTCCAGCCATCGATGATGCCATCCAGCCACCGCTACAACTCTTAATGACACACCATGACCATCCCAAGCGTTACTGACATCCCAAGCCACTAAATCAACCACGGCCTTAAACCCTGTTAAGGAAGCTCACATGAGCAGAGTAGTCAGTGGAGCAGAGGATTACAACACTTGTAGCTTGTTGTTACAAGTTGATGACATGGCTTGCCAGCTGGAGCCTGGTGGTTATATAATCTCTTGCACACGTGAAGATTAGTAGAGTTTGTTATAGTATTTCTTGTGCTTGTAAAGTCAGTTCTAGTTAGTTATAATCAGCTAATTAGCACTTGTAATTAGTTTGAGAATTAGTTCAAATTACTACTGATGTATATAAATAGAAGTATGTACAGTTTCAGATTATCATGATTTGAGATAATAAAAATGAAGAAAGAGTTTTAGAATTTTCTTATTTTCTCTTAAGTTTCTTTGCTTCCAAACACTCACTGAATTCTTACTTGGTATCAGAGCCAAACAATAATGTCGCCTGTTAATCTTGCTTCTTTTTACTCAATTCCAACTCTTAATCATACTGCAAATTCAACAACTGTTTCCTTTACCTTTAACACACCAGTCAGGCTTGATCAGTCCAATTATCTCATATAGAGATCTCAAGTTCTAGCCTCAATTCGTGGAAACAGGCTCGAAAAGTTTATTGATGATACAGTCACTCCACCTCCATCTCATATAGCTCAGAGAGTTGATGATGAACTCAGATCTGTGGGGAATCCATCATTCATAACATGAAGATCTCAAGATCAGGTGCTGCTTGGATAGCTGCTCTCTTCAATGAGTGAAGGAATCATCAGTCTAGTGTTCAACCTGGAAACGTCACTTGAAGTATGGAAAGCTATTAAGGTAAAATTTGGCTTACAATCTAAATCCAGACTTTTACATTTGAGGTATATGATGAATTCAATAAAAAAAGATGATATGAAAATCAGAGACTATTTCATTAAGATGAAGAACATAGCTGATAATATGGCTGCAGCAGGAAGTGCTTTAAGTAATGATGATTTGATTTTACATGTATTATCTAGCCTAAGCTAGATTATAATTCAATAGCTACTTACATTATTGGTCAAGTAGGAGTTGGTAAAATGAATGTGAATGAAGCCTATGCTATGCTCTTAACTCAAGAGGCTAGGATGAACAACAGTCACAAATGCTTGCAGGTGTGGATATGAAAAATAATTTTGAGGCAAATTATGCTCAAAATAGAGGAGTTAAGAAGGGAAACATGTCAGGTGGAAGAGGTTTTGGTAGTTATGGCTATAACTCTGGATTTGGAAATAGTGGTTATTGTTGAGTGTTAGAAAATGCATATTTATAAAGGAGAAAACCGTCATTTTACATTTCAAGTCTTACTAACAACCCTTACTTTTATTTATTTAACATTCTTGTGGTTTAATTACATATGTTTTATTTTAATTAAGTAATTTATGTATTTTAGGGGCATTATAGTCATTTCACAATAAAGAAGAGATCAGACGGCAAAACGAACATCACTTTTGAACTCAGGACGGTCGAAAACCTTAGGAGGAGTATAAAAGGAAAAATGGCACTATTCACATGTACGTTACTATTCACAGGTACGGTACTGTCTACGTTACTGTTCATGACACTGTTCACATAGACGGATCGATGACGTGGCATTGATCGATGATGTGGCATTGACTGATGAGGTGTCACGATCCTGTTGGACTAAAATTCTTATATACTGTTGATGGTGACGTGGCAGCATATCAGTGGACGAAAAATCTCGCGTACGGTGCATACATCACACAGGATTATTTTCAACCAAACTGCGTTACTGTTCATCCGGGTCATACCGTGTTACTGTTCATCCACGTGGTCAAACCGTGGACTGTTGACTGATGATGTGGCGCAATCCTGAGCGTCCAACTGTTTTTAATCCGATGGTCATGATTTACTCCATGTATCTATAAAAAGGGGCCTTTCCCTCCTAATTTGATATCTCTGAATCCATTTTTGGATCCATTTTCTGTAATTCCCTCTCTATCTTGTATTTTCTTCATATTTTAATAAATTTTCATTTTGCTCCTAGTTCAATTATGAGTAGCTAATTTCCTTTCAAGCTTGGGTTGAAGGTGAAGTCTCAACATGTGTCATGGGCTTTATTTGGTAAATTTATTTTCTCTTCCCCTCTAGTTTTTGTGGATGTTTTGACTACTCGTCGACAAATAATACTAATCTTGTCTAGTACCGCCTTGGTTTCATCGACCCTCTAGTACAAGGTTATTATTATTTGGCACGATAAGTCCTTAGCACCATATTGATTAGAGCGTGGTTCATGAGGTGTGGATTCCCCCCTCATGATTTAATTGGCATTAATATGAATTATTTAACCCATGATGCATGTTGATACGGATCCAGATACCCAAGTACGTCATTTTAATAGAATTCTCTCCAATTTATTCTCGCTATTTCAATTCCAATTTTAGAATTTATTCTCGCCATTTTGATTTACGTTTTAGCATATTCCAAATCATTTCCACCATAAATCCAACCACCCATTGACAAAATTAATTCTATACACAATTAAAATTCACCTCCTCGTGGATCGACACTCGTCACCATTGATCTACACTACAATAGATTCGTGCGCTTGCGAGTACATTAAAATTTGCACAACAGTTTTTGGCGCCGTTGCCGGGGAGGTAAGTAATTTTAATTCTTAGAATTAATTTTTGTAAATAATTTCTTTTAATTTTTTTCTTGTAATTTTTTTTTATTTTATTAAAAAAGAAAAAAATGAATCTACATTTAAAGGTTAGTATTTCTTTTCTTTTTCTTTTCTTTAAAATTCTGTAATTTAATTTTCAATTTATTATTTTTTTTCTCTTTGTAATTTTTTGTTTATTTTATTAATTTAATTTTTAGTTAATTTATTTCACGTATTTATTTTTGTGTATTCTTATAGTAAGGTTGTAATAGCACGATAAGGTTAGTATCGTAATTTCTCGCTCTTCTTTATTTTTATTTGTTTTGTTCGCATCTTTATTTTTATTTTATTTGTTTTGCATGCATGGTCGTAGGTCATTATTACCTAATCTTGAACCTATAGACCTTGAACTTGAGAAAACACTTCGCACACACAAACAAGTTCAAAATAAAATGGATTTACAAGCACCACAGAAGAGGCCATTTAAGGACTACTTTAGTCCCTTAGCTAATTTGAGCACATCATGCGTAAGATACCCAAATGTAGCTGCTAGGAGCTTTGAACTAAAACCTAGTGTGCTAAATTGTCTCCCCACATTATATGGCTTAGAAAATGAGGACCCATATAATCATTTGAATGATTTTCATGCCATTTGTCAAACATTTAAATATGAGAATTTTTCAGATGATAATGTAAAACTTAGACTATTCCCATTTTGTTTAAAGGATAGAGCTCGTTCATGACTTAATACATTACCTGCCAATAGCATTTCATCATGGGAACAAATGGTAACAAAATTTTTGAATAAATATTTCCCAGTGCATAAAACAAATGCGATTCACAGGGAAATCTCGGAGTTTACCCAGAGAGAGGACGAGCAATTTTTCGAAACATGAGAGTAATTCAATGGGCTACTCTTGAAGTGTCCACATCATGGGTACGAGAAATGGCATCAATGCCAATACTTTTTGGAGGGATTATTGCCGAATGTGCAAGAATGGCTAATGGCAACAAGTGGACGAGAGCTAATGTCAAAAAGTGCATCAGAGATTTGGGAATTCTTCCAGCGACAAGCGGATAATTCCCAACAACGGAGTCGATCACTCAGGAATACTAGAAGAATTAAGGGAGTAAATGAGGTTCAAATTGGCGAATCAACTTCGGGAATCAAAGAAGTCAAGGAGATGGTTGAAGGTCTTGCTCGACAAATAGCATCGTTATCGACTGCTAAATCAACAGACCAACATGACCCTGACTCATATCCAGATCAAGCCAATGCCATAGGTGTAATGAGAAAACCATCGAATTACAACCCATACTCCAACACATATAATCCTGGATGGAGAGACCACCCCAATTTTTCATGGTCTCAAGGATTCCAACAGAATGGACCAGCAGCTCCAGCTCCACCAATGCAACCAATTCCTCAAGCTCCTCAAGCCTCTCAGCCCCCATTCAGACCATACAATCAAAACCAGAACTACTCTCAACCCAGACCATGGGAAGATTCATTCCAGAATCTCAAGAATCTTACTCACTCCACGATTGAGCAACAAAACCGCACCATTGATGGACTACGAAATGAGTTGAGAGCAGGCTTCAATTCACAAGCTGAATCAGTTTCAAGCCTCGAAAAGATGGTGGGACAACTTGCTTCTTCAGTTCAGACTTTAGCAATGAACGTTGAGAAAGGTAAATTTCCAAGTCAACCTGTGCCTAATCCTAAAGGAGTACATGAAGCAAGTACCAATTCACCACAGTAGCATGGAGAGGTCAAAGCAGTCATGACCTTGCAAAAAGAAAAAGAAGTCGACAACAAAGTGGAGATGCCGGTGACAAAAGAAAATTAAATTGTACCTATGAATGTTAAAGACTCATCACCGGAGGAGAAAGAAGAAACCAACCCACGAGAATATGTTCCCAAAGCACCATTTCCTCAGAGGTTAGCTAAAGGCAAAAAGAGAAAATCCACAGGTGAGATTCTTGAAAT
Organism: Citrus trifoliata; assembly: GCA_018350135.1. Classification (NCBI taxonomy): domain Eukaryota; kingdom Viridiplantae; phylum Streptophyta; class Magnoliopsida; order Sapindales; family Rutaceae; genus Citrus; species Citrus trifoliata. The sequence continues at coordinate 61,810 of VKKW01000208.1, read as the reverse complement.
CTTTAAACAGGTAAGTGTTAACATCCCTTTGCTTGATTCTATTAAACAAGTTCCATCTTATGCCAAGTTTCTTAAAAATCTTTGTACTAAAAATAGAAATATACATGTTCAAAAGAAGGCATTTTTAACTGAAAACGTTAGCTCTATACTCCAACATAAAATTCCTTTAAAATGCAAAGACCCAGGCTCCCCCATTATCTCTTGTAGCATAGGGAACCACACAATTGAGAATGCTTTGTTGGATTTAGGAGCTAGTGTAAATTTGTTGCCTTATTCAGTATTTGTGAAACTTGGACTTGGCGAATTACACCCAACTCCAGTGGTGTTACAACTTGCAGATCGGTCCACGAAAATACCTCGTGGTATTGTGGAGGGTGTGCTTATCCAGGTAGACAAAATTTATTTTCCTGTTGATTTCATTGTAATTGACACTCAACCAATACAGGATTCAAGGAAGCACATCCCCATTATCCTAGGCCGACCTTTCTTGGCAACTGCGGATGCTCACATTCAATGCAGAACTGGAAATATACAGTTGTCTTTCGGCAATATGACTATGGAACTGAACATCTTCAACATTGCCAAACAACCTCATAGTGCAAATGATGGAATTGTTGATGTGGATTTAATTGAAGCATTAGTTGATGACACTTTTATTTCAAACCTCAGTGATGATCCTTTACAAACATGTTTAACTCACTTTGGTTTGGATTTTGATATTGACAGATCGGTTGAAGAGGTCAACGCCCTACTTGACTCAACACCATCCATGGACACTAATAAATAGAAGTCAAGAGTTGAACAACTAGCACCATCAGAGAAGAAACTCATCCCATCATCAGAATCACCACCGAACCTCGAGCTCAAACCACTGCCCAACACTTTGGAATATGCATTTTTGGGGGAAGAAAGTACTCTACCGGTAATCATCTCTTCATCCCTCAATGACGAACAAAAAGGTAAGTTGTTAGATGTTTTAAAAGAGCATAAAGGAGCATTAGGATGGACCATAGCAGACATAAAAGGTGTAAACCCTGCAGATTGCATGCATTACATTCACCTTGATGAAAATGCTAAATCTACTAGGGAAATGCAACGTCGGTTAAATCCTAACATGAAAGAAGTTGTTAGAACTGAAGTCCTTAAGCTATTAGACGCAGGTATCATTTACCCAATTTCTGATAGTTCATGGGTCAGTCCTGTACAAGTTGTCCCCAAAAAGTCAGGAGTCACAATAGTTACCAATGCTGATAATGAATTGATACCAACTAGAGTGACTACAGGATGACATGTTTGCATTGATTATAGAAAGTTGAATTCTGTCACACGTAAAGACCATTTTCCTTTACCATTTATCGATCAAATGCTTGATAGATTAGCAGGCCATGAATTGTATTGCTTTCTAGATGGCTATTCAGGATACAATCAGATCCCCATAGCACCAAAAGATCAGGAGAAAACCACTTTCACTTGCCCTTTTGGGACATTTGCATATATGAGAATGCCATTTGGATTATATAATGCACCTGCTACATTTCAACGATGCATGTTGAACATTTTTTCTGATATGGTTGAACGATTCCTTGAAGTCTTTATGGATGATTTTTCTGTCTTTGGTGACTCGTTTGATCAATGTTTACATCATCTAACACTAGTTCTGCAGAGATGTATTGAGAAGAACTTAGTCTTAAATTGGGAGAAGTGTCATTTTATGGTAAAACAAGGTATTGTTCTCGGTCACATCATTTCGAGCAAAGGTATTGAGGTTGACAAAGCCAAGGTGGATCTCATTTCTAATCTTCCTCCACCTAAAATAGTCAGAGAAGAGAAGTAAGATCTTTCCTTAGGCATGCTGGTTTTTATAGACGTTTCATTAAAGATTTTAGCAAAGTTTCTAGACCCTTATGCAATCTACTTGCTAAGGATGTGCCTTTTGTCTTTGATGATTCATGTCTTGTTGCGTTTGAAAAATTAAAACATTTGTTGACATCATCACCCATCATTCAGCCCCCAAACTGGAGCTTACCATTTGAGCTCATGTGTGATGCATCTGATTATGCAGTAGGAGCAGTATTAGGACAAAGAGTTGATCAAATTCCCCATGTTATTTACTATGCTAGTATGACATTGAATGATGCACAGTTGAACTATTCGACTACTGAAAAAGAAATGCTAGTAGTAGTGTTTGCATTGGAAAAATTTCGATCTTATCTCATTGGTTGTAAAATAATTATATTCACAGATTATGCTGCTCTTAAATATCTTCTCACAAAGAAAGATGCAAAAGCTAGACTAATTCGTTGGGTGTTACTTTTGCAGGAATTTGACTTGGAATTCAAAGATAAAAAAGGGACAGAAAATGTTGTGGCGGACCATCTCTCTCGTCTACATTTTGGAAGTATTACCTTGGTATGCTGATATAGTTAATTATCTTGTTACAGGTAAACTTCCAGAGCATTGGACCAAGCAAGACAAGGCTAAATTTTTTACAGAAATAAATAATTTCTTTTGGGATGACCCGTATTTGTTCAAGTATTGTGCAGATCAACTTGTTAGACGATGTGTCCCAGAAAATGAAATTCAGAATATCCTTTCATTCTGCCATGAACAAGCTTGTGGAGGCCATTTTAGTGCTAAGAAAACAGCGACTAAAGTTCTACAATGTGGTTTTTGTTGGCCAACTATATTTCGAGATGCTTACACTTTCTGTTCTTCATGTGATAGGTGTCAATGAATGGGGAGCATTACACGAAGAAATATGATGCCATTAAATCCAATTTTAGTGGTTGAGATTTTTTATGTATGGGGTATCGACTTTATGTGACCCTTTCTCCCTTCTTTTGGCCATCAATACATATTGGTTGCTGTTGATTACGTATCGAAATGGGTAGAAGCGATTCCATGTAGAAGCAATGATCACAAGGTGGTGATAGGATTTTTGAAAAGCAATATTGTTTCGCGCTTTGGATTCCCTCGAGCGATAATCAGTGATGGTGGTGCCCACTTTTGTAACAAAGCATTTAAAGCTCTTTTCACAAAGTATTCAATCACACACAAAGTGGCGACTCCGTATCATCCGCAAACCAGTGGCCAAGTTGAGATCTCTAATCGAGAAATAAAGCACATATTAGAAAAGTCGGTGAGGCCAAACAGAAAAGATTAGTCATTACGACTTGATGATGCATTATGGGCATATAGAACGGCTTTCAAGACCCCGATTGGGATGTCACCCTACAAGCTAGTGTATGGAAAAGCTTGCCACCTACCTGTGGAACTCGAGCATCGTGCATATTGGGCCATCAAGAAATTCAACTTTGACATGCAACAAGCCAGCTCAGAAAGAAGATTACAACTGGCAGAACTTGAAGAAATTCGCAATGATGCCTATGAGAATGCCAAGATTTACAAGCAACGAATGAAAGTCTTCCATGACATATGAGAAAATCTTTCACTCTAGGTCAGAAAGTGCTTTTGTTCAATTCTCGCTTGCACCTATTCCCAGGTAAGTTACGCTCTCGATGGTCTGGTCCCTTTATTGTTCATACTGTTTTTCCACATGGGGCAATTGAAATTAAGGACCCAAAGAATGGTGTCACGTTTAAAGTTAACGGTCAAAGATTAAAGCCATATCTAGAGTACCAACCACATGGAGAAGACACCGAAATAAATTTGAGTGACCCACCAGAGTTGAATTGATTTTTTTTTTCTCTTTTCGTTGATTTGATTTTGTTTTCTTTCTTTATATTATTCTTTTGCTAATTGAAATTATTTTTGCATAAGTGTGTTTATTTAACTATTATATTTTCTCTTATCATTTTTAATCATGAGTACCTTACTTAGACCGTTCCTCCTGAACATTCTTAAACCACTTCAACGTGTCAAAACTCATCTCAAAAGGCAGATTCAATTTTGTAAAACACAACGCATTTGGGCTCTACAACCACCAAAGTTAGTAGCCTATGTTGAGGGTTTAGAATGCTAACTCAGAGACATTGAGAGAAGTGTTTATGACATCCAGTTGGAGCTTGAGGTAAATTCAATAAGAGGATGATTTTAATTTTCTTTGTGTGTTTTAATTTATTTTTCTATTTGTGTGCTTTAGTTTGTTATCCCGGTGAACTGGCGGATAACGTTACTCCGTGACAATCAAGTTGGTTACTTCAGTTTTCCCATAATAACTGATATTCTGAGGCAAAGGTATGGACAGAAACGAGATCTTAGCGAAGCTTCACAAGCGATTCCCTTCACTTCCTCAGAATGTCATCCTTACGATCTACAAAGCTCGATCCGAATGCATGCGATTGCTCATAAGGAATAACATACCTGCTGATATCCGTTGGTTAATCGAGGCGAAAGTACGATTGGCAGGTGAGTTACCTCCAAAATTTATTGCATACATGCCTGGTTGTGGTAAAGGAAATTATGCAAGAAAACGACGAGCTCGAAGAATTTCTGTTGTTTGTCATAAGTGTACCAGAATGAGTTGCGATAGAAACCCATGTTCTTTAGGAATGGTGTCTGATAATAGGGAAGATAAGATTCAATTCATTAGGGATGGCTTGAATAAGGAGTCATTGGATGATATCCTTTTGTCTCGTGAAACGCATCCCAGTGGATATGTGTAAGGAGCGATTCTCCAGTTATGGCCATTATTCCAAAAAGAGCATGCACGATATAGTCTCGGGAATCTGACTATAAACGACCTTGTTTGCCAGTTTATAAGAAAACTGGATATGAAGCCTATCCTCGACCCATAGAGGGCTTTCAAGCCGTTTCTGGACGTAAAACCAGAGGAAGATGTGAGCCACAGTCGCAACTACCTGTAAATATCTTTTACTTTATTGTTATTTTATTTCATTTCACTATTGTTTTATTGTTTGCATTATTGTCTTTAATAATTTAATTACTGTTTGCGTTTTACCTTTTACTGTTTCCTTTTTGACTCACGAGCCATATGCTTTACGTGTTATTTGATATTGACATGCTACCTCATACACAGCTGTGACCTACTGTCACAAAGACTCTTAAATGTGATTTCTTTTTTTTTCAAGCACTCACAAATTGTTTTTGAGAAGTATCCCAATGGCAGCTACTCCCAATAGACAATTCAAGAACATTTATGTGCTTTCTAGATTTACCTATGGAAAACATAAAGAGTTCGTTGAGGCAGCCATAGATCTTGGTCGAAACATAGCAGCGAGAAAATTACACTTGGTGTATGGAGGAGGTAACCGAGGGTTATCAAAAATGGTCTCAGAAGCAGCTTTTATCAGAGGAAGTCAAGTGTTAGGCATCATCCCAAAAGTCCTAAAACATTGGGCAGTTCGTCTGACTCATCAACTGGAGAAGAGTTAGTCGTCTCAGGTATGTAAGAAAGAATAACTGAAATGCTTAATCATGCTGATGCTATTATTTTCCTTCCAGGAGATCTTGCAACACTAGAGGCACTTATCACACTAGCATCTTGGGCCCATTTGCACATCCACCAGAAACCCATCGGTTTGTTAAATGTCAATAACTTTTATGATGGCTTTATCGCATTTCTTAACCATGTAATAAAAAGCTATTTCATTCCCTCTTATGCGAAAAAACTCTTTATTTGTGCTCACACTGCTAATGAGCTACTTGATATGTTACAAGCTTATAAACCGGTGCCGAACCCCTGGACCTTTGTGATGGAGCGTCCAAATAATGATGGTAACAGTAGCGACAGTAAGAAGTACAAATTAGATTTAACTCTCCGCTTGTAAATATTTTCTTCTGTGTTGCACCACCCAGGTGATGTCTTCTAAACTTTACTTCTTCCTTTCAAACATTGAGGACAATGTTTCGTTCTAGTTGGGGGGAGGGAATAGTCGACAAATGTGGAATCTTGGTTAAGTTTTTACTAATTTTTTGTTGTAGAAACTAACTGTTGCTAACTTTTTGTGTTGAAGATGGCTGAATATGGAGTGTAGTTACTCTAGAAACGCATCTTCATTGTTCAAAAAAAAAATCAAAAAAAAATGAAAAACAAAAATTTTTTTTTCTTTATTAAGTTTTGATGTTCATTTTTCTTCTTCTTTTTATTTTCTCCTCTATAAATATACATTTTCCAACTTTTGAGTCGAAGATGACTGAATATGGAGTGTAGTGCCTCTAGAAACGCATCTTCTTTAAAAAAAAAATCATTTTCTTTTTCCATCATTTTAAGTGTAACTTTTCTAATTAGACTTTCTGCATCATTTTCACATTTCTGCATACATATTTTCCTTTCATGTTTAGAATAGGTTGGGGGGTAGAATGTTGTTTAAAAAAAATAAAATTTGTATGATTTGTTTTAACATTGGATGACATGATTAATTTCAAATTTTAGTATTTGAATTATCTTTGGTCTTAAGTGATGTTACGCTATGTTTGCTACTTTACATGTTGATGTCGGAGACGAATATGAGTTGCTTGAAGGAATGAACATGTCATAAATAAGTGACAAGTGAGTTGTTGAGCCTATCATTTTCTTGAAGAGTAACCCTTTTGCCCATTCTCTATACAGCTTAGCAGTTTATTATTTTATACACGATCTCTAGTTTTCTTTTGAGTTAACCCTTAAAAAAAATTGTTGTAAAATAAAAAAGAAAAAAGAAAAAAGAAAAAAAATGTGTGTTGTTACATTTGGAGGCCCATCTAACTAGTGGATATGGACGATTATTTAGAACCCTAAAAGACGATGGAAATGCCATCTTTGATCTGTTTGAGCCTTTCTAGCCATCCCTTTTATTAAATATCCATTGTTAACCCTTTTGAGACTTAAAAAAAAAAACAAAACAAAACAAAAAATTTCTTTGTCAACTTATCATCTTGACCCACTCCGATTTGGAGTATTACCCAATTTCTTATAAGTTCTATCACCTATTTATGTTTGAGAAAAATGTAAATAAGTATTTTTTTTCAGTGAAGTTATGCCAAAAAAAAACAAAACAAAACAACAAAACAAAAGTTGTTGTTTCAAAAGAAAAATAAAAAAATAACAATAAAAGGTGAAATCCACCTTGCAACTTAAAAAAAAAAAATTCTCTACATTTATTTTCAAACATACACTTTGTTTTCCTTATTTCCCTTCTTTGTTAGCCATATCCTTAGCCTACGTTACGTCTTAATAAAAGTCCTTCTTGATTTTAGGGAACTATAGTCTGAAGTAGAAGCTAGTTATATGGGCTAAAAGATGTAGTAGTGCATTAAAAAAATATATATAAATAAATAAATAAATTGGGTTGACTAGCATTTTTTATTTGACTTGAGATCGTGCTATTTCTAAGATAAAGGCATATTTTTTTCATCTTGGTGAGAGCATGTGATATCACTTCTTTATTATTTTCTCTCTCAAGTACCATTCATTGGAGTGACTATTTTTATTGGGTTTAATTTCTTTGTGAGAGTGTCACTACTTCCAGTGAGAATTTGGGGTTTGACATGTCATTCTTGAAAGTAGCTATAACAAAGTCTACTGGGCTGATTCATGTGGATGGTTGATGTAGATGTGATGTTTCTTTAGACTGGAGATAATGCTTATACTTTTATTTGATTGTTATCATTAATTTGATTGAATAAACACGAGTGTTTCTAATAAAATAAAATAAAAATCATTTTCGATTTGAATTTTGTTTTCGCTTTATTTGCTAGGGACTAGCAATAAGCTGGTTGGGGGGTGTGTTGAGTGTTAGAAAATGCATATTTACAAAGGAGAAAACCGTCATTTTACATTTCAAGTCTTACTAACAACTCTTACTTTTATGTATTTAACATTCTTGTGGTTTAATTACGTATGTTTTATTTAATTAAGTAATTTATGTATTTTAGGGGCATTATAGTCATTTCACAATAAAGGAGAGATCAGACGGCAAAACGGACATCACTTTTGAACTCAGGACGGTCGAAAAGCTTAGGAGGAGTATAAAAGGAAAAATGGCACTATTCACATGTATGGTACTATTCACGGGTACGATATTGTCTACGTTACTGTTCACGACACTGTTCACATAGACGGATCCAGATACCCAAGTACATCATTTTAATAGAATTCTCTCCAATTTATTCTCGCTATTTCAATTCCAATTTTAGAATTTATTCTTGCCATTTTGATTTAAGTTTTAGCATATTCCAAATCATTTCCACCATAAATTCAACCACCCATTTACAAAATTAATTCTATACACAATTAAAATTCACCTCCTCGTGGGATCGATACTCGTCACCATTGATATACACTACAATAGATTCGTGCGCTTGCAAGTACATTAAAATTTGCACAACAGTTATTTCAAAGGAAATTTTGGCAATGACTTTGTTGGGTTATCAATCAAGCAACCAAAGAGGAGGAGGAGGAGGTAACTGGAACAATAACACTGGAGGTAACAATTTTAACAATGGCAAATCACATATGAACTCTAAACCTCAGTGGAACACTTCAAAGCCTAACTGCCAAATTTGTCTCAAGCCTGGACATACTGCAAACATCTGTTGGAAACTGGAAGAATTTATTACTTCAGATTCTTACAGATCACCTCCAAATAGAGGTGATTTGAACTTTCTTAGCTGCAATCGTTATTCTTTGAGCTCAACATCATAAAATTACCAACATCTGTTCTATGGTGTGATAACTAAAGTGCTGGAGATCTAGCTAGAAATCCAGTGTTTCATTCAAAATCAAAACACATAGAGCTAGATGTTCATTATATTAGAGACAAGGTTCTTAAGAAAGAATTGGAAGTGAGGTATATTCCCACTAAAGAGTAAGTTGTAGATGTCCTTGAGGTATATTCCCACTAAAGAGCAAGTTGCATATGTCCTTACTAAGCCCCTGTCATTTCCTAAGTTTAGTTATTTTCATTTCAAGCTCAATGTGTTCAGCAGACCCTTGAACTTGAGAGGGGATGTTAAGGAAGCTCACATGAGCAGAGTAGTCAGTGGAGTATAGGATTACAACACCTGCAGCTTGTTGTTACAAGTTGATGACATGGCTTGCCAGCTGGAGCCTGGTGGTTATATAGTCTCTTGCACATGTGAAGATTAGTAGAGTTTGTTATAGTATTTCTTGTGCTTGTAAAGTCAGTTCTAGTTAGTTATAATCAACTAATTAGCACTTGTAATTAGTTTGAGAATTAGTTCAAATTACTACTGATGTATATAAATAGAAGTATGTACAGTTTTAGATTATCATGATTTGAGATAATAAAAACGAAGAAAGAGTTTTAGAATTTTCTTATTTTCTCTTAAGTTTCTCTGCTTCCAAACAATCACTGAATTTTTACTAACCCTAGTTTGTGTGTTCCCATTTCAACAGTCGCCGCCACCGTACCAACAACCTTGGACAACGTTTCTCAACCGCTGGAACCCTCTTACGTCATCAGTGGGCCGTCAGATGCCCACCAATACCACCAAGCCATGATCTCTTAAAACCCTAGCCACCACTCTCATATCTCTAACCAACCCCATCCTGCAACTTTGTTTGCTGCTACCAATGGCTATACACCACTGCCAACCCCCTCCTATCAACCACCTTTGCACAAACAACTACAGCCTTTGCTTTCCACCACAACACCGAACCCTTATTATCCGCTCTCCACCCATGTTACACAGAACCAGCCTAATGTCTCTGTGCAACACCATGCATGTAACGTCTCTCAAACCCTCAACCGTGACAAGCCAATCTTTGGTGCTGCGCTTCCTATTCGTGGTCCCATTCAAACTCGTTTCACCACCACAAGTCCTCTAAACCGTAATCTCAATACCACCTCCTAGCCATCATATGTTTCTATAGTCAATCCCGTATCTATCGATGATCCTAATGCTGCTTCTAGAGCCTCTAAATTCTTTGATGATGTTGTTGCAGATTCATCCTTTTTATCTATTAAGACGGGCACACTCGATCGAGGCGAGCCTGCTATCCATTTTACTGCTGCTGAAGTTTCAAACATAGCTGAACTGTTTAAGATGTCTCTAGTTAGTAAGTAAGTTCTTTTTTGGCCGCCCTCCAATAGAAGTGATTAGAAAGTTTTTTGTTTCCTTCGGCTTAAAAGGAAGTACCCTGGTCTCCTTGCTTTATAATCGCCATGTTTTGATTAGGCTTCATTTGAAGGGAGATTACTCCCGAATTTGGGTTAGGCAGACATGGTATGTCAGTGGTAGGGCTGTGATGATTTTTAAATAGTTCGTAGGGATGGCAATGGGGCAGATAGGGGTTGGATCTATTCTGCTCCAGATCCAGATCCATAATAAAAATCAAGATCCGTCATGAATCCATATTTTCGCTCCATATCCATATCCAAAAAAGAAATAAATATCCATATTTACTCCAATTCCAAAAAAAAATTAAAATCCAAATATATTATAGATCCGTCATGAATTCTAAAACTCAGCAATAAAAAAGTAAAAATTTTTTAGAATGAAAATTGAAGACTAAAATGTTTTGATAACAAATAAATTATATAATTTATCTCAAAATATAATAAATATTGTAGTTTATACTTTTACACCAAAACAACAAATACGAAAAATAATAAATATTCTTCAAAAGTAATTGCAGGAGTAAGATCAATCTAATATTCTATTATTTCCTTCATCATTCTAATATCCACACACCCACCCTCATTCTTACAACATTAGATAATGACATATAAATTAAATATGATTTATATTCAGTATTTTATTATTTTTAGGGAAAATATCCACCGTCCACTTATTTTTACACATTTTTCAAAAATACACAATTCCTTCATTTTTTGGCTGGAATCCACCTAAAGTTATATTTTTTTTCACTTTTCCACTATCGTTTGGAATCCGTTAAGAAAACTAACGGAAACTTAAAAAAATGACCATTTTACGCCCAAAACAAAAATTACAATTTCACCCTAAAAAATGCCAAAAATAATAAAGATTTAATGATGAATATCATTATTGGTACGTTAATGAAGCACAAAAAAATCTTAACTACTAAAGATTATAATTCAATGAATAATAAAACTCTATTTATCTTAAATTCAATTGATGGTTTGTGAGATTGGGCTATTTTTAATACTACTATTATAATTTAGCATTCTAATTACCGACATATTTAAAAAAAAAACTTGCATTTGATGGTTGTGGAATTAATTTCTTTATTGACTGATGGGGAAAATAATTAGATTTAATCTAATTATTTTTATAATTTTTGAGGTGAAATTGTAATTTTCGTTTTGGGGGTAAAATGGTCATTTTTTTTAAGTTTCCGTTAGTTTTCTTAACGGATTCCAAACGGAAGTGGAAAAATAAAAAAAAAATATAACTTTAGGTGGATTCCAACCAAAAAATGAGGGAATTGTGTATTTTTAAAAAAGGTGTAAAAAATGGGTGGAAGGTGGATATTTTCCCTTATTTTTATTATGGCCATAATTGACTAAATATATGAATAACTATATTCCTTAAATTTTTTTTGGTCAATATAATAAAATAAATTGCCAAGTTGTATTACTTGGCTTGCAATTTGAATATTGTATATACATGCTTTGGGGCTGACTGACCTTTAAATTTACAAAACTAACTTTTAAGTTTTAAGAGTTTAAATGCATGTTAAATACCATTAATATGATATGAATAAAATTTATTATCATTATAATTCTACAATTGTTAAGAGACTTTTAAAATAAAATAAAATAAAATTAAAAGATGGGTGGATATGGATATGGATTTAGATATTAGGATAGATCCAGACCTGCTCTAGATCCGTCTTAGATCCGCACATCAATATCCAAATCCGATCCAAATTCATTTTAAACTGACCCAAATCCGATCCGATTGGATTTGAATCACGTGGATCTTGGATCAGATCCAATCCATTGCCATCCCTAATAGTTCGCATCTTTTTGGAGTTCTGAGGAGTCTTTGTGGTTCTTACGTGGGTTTCTTTGCCGTATTTACTGTTCACTTTATTTATTGCAAAGAAACTTTATATTCTATAGCTACTGTTACTGGGAAACCTTTGCGTGTTGACCATGTTACTGCTTTTGTTAATTTTATTGCTAGGGTTTTGATAGAGTATATTGTTTTGCGGCCTTTATTCCCGGCCTTTGGATTGGTAGGGGTGATTTCTAATTTTGACAGGATGTTGTTTTTTAGTAGGGTAATTTTTGGAAACCTCCCTTGAGGTTTGCCCTTACTACACTTAGAGAGAATGTATTCATATATTGACATATAGCACCCTTGACCGTGTATGAGCGTTAGAGCGTCGTTTGGTTGTTAAGGGCAAGAAAGTAATTGCAAAAATAAAGAGGTTGACTGCAGAAAGATAGCTTTTGCTTCCTCTCCCTATCTTCGTTCTTATTCTTTCTCTCTCTCCAAAGAATTTGGAGGCAGAAAAGGCAAAACAAATTTCTTCTTTTCTTTCTCTTTCCCCCGCTTCCTCCCTACCCATTTCGTTCTTTTATTAGTAAAGCTGAAAAACAAAGGCAACCATTCCTGCATCACCACCACTTTGTCGTATTGCTTTGCTAGTCAACAAAAATTCTAACCCCATGTTAGAAAATAAAATCATGCCAAATTGGAGGGGGGAGAGAGTGACCCACGGCTGCTGGAATTGAAGGGGGGAGAGAGAGAGTGAACCATGCATTTTGTACTAGATTTGCAGGTCCGAGGGGAGAAAGACAGTGTGACCAGTGACCCACAACTGTTGGATTTGGAGGGGAAAGAGAATGAGAGTTGTCGACAGAGCGTGGTGAGGAAGAATGAGAGATTGGTGGCTTGGTGAGATTAGTGGCATGAGCCACGAGGGAGAGAGCGAGAGAGGGTGCACTACTACAAAAATGACATTTACTGACACTGGTATATATTTTGGTCATTTTTTCCATTTAACAAATATGTATCATAAATCACTGGTACTAAGGTGATAAATGCATATTTTCCATATATTTTGTTATTAATTTCTCCATCTTTTTCTTGTTTTGATCTTAAATATTCTAGTTAATTTTTAATTTAGTAAATTATATTTTATTGTGTTAATTTTTATCTTAGTTTTATTTATTTTGTTATTTTAGGTATATTTTGGAATTAAAGAGAAATTAAATTGGAGCATTCAGGAAAGAAATTTGATTGAAGATTGAGAGACAAAAGTGCACAAAAGATCAAGAGTTGGAAGGAATTAGAAAATAAATTTAATTAAAGCTTGTATAGGCCGAGCAAAATTACTGTTGCACATGGAGCTAAAATTAGAAAATGGAAGTCAAAAAGGAAGCCAAGCCATCACATGAAAGCAAAATTGGAAAACAAAGATTGCAAACCAAAAGTGGCCACGTGAAAGGAAAGAGAATAAAGCCTTTTGGCTTTAGGAAATCATTATTGGCTTATTAATTGAAGCATGAAGTGGCGTTTTGGGCTTTGAATTTAATTCTTTCCGAGCAAGGATTTAAAAAAAGCCACAATTGAAGCACTATAAATAGGATCAAGCGGAAGCAACATAAAAAGAAGAATTAGCAGTAAGAGACTTTGAGGAGTGCAGACGCAATTTGGGCAGAGGAAAATCAGCAGCCGTAAGGAGAAGAAAAAAATCAGCAGCTGGAATTAAGTTAAAGCAAAGGCAGCCGCTTGAATTAATCTCCATGATTGGTTTTGTCAATTCTTTTATTCCCAATTTAATTATGTTAGGCTAGATTTTTATTTGGTTGAGGGTGAATTCAAAACCCTAAACATGTTATGCAATTAAATTTAAATTCTATCATTCAATTTATTTAATTGAGATTGTTTATGTTTTTCTATAATTAATGTTCATGATTTATTCTTGTTTTATTTGAGTGGCCAATTAGATAGGACTTGAATAAATTCTATTGCTAGATTAAAAATTCTTGATCCGTAATTGTCTTGATATTTTAATCAGTAGTAGTAGGTTGGAATCAATGATTTCAATTGGAGAACATAACCTAGGTTAAATAATCTGAGCTTGTGTGTTTATTGCCTAGATCAACCTAATATCTTTCTTTGTTTAATGCTTCCATTATCTTAAATTTAAAGAGTTTGTTTTAAATTATTTAATGGTTAGAGATTAGGTGAAGAGCTTATTTTACCTAACAGAGCTTATTGTTGTCTACGGTTGATAGTTTCAATATAAATTGATGATAGAATTGATATATTATGTGCATGTTTGGTGGTGGCGAATGATCCTGTAACCTAAGTTTTCATCATTATTATTTCTTTCTTCTTTAATTAGATTTTTTTTAAATTAAACTCTAGTTCGTAGTTTTAATTTTTTTTACTATTTAGTTAAAAATTCATAAACACCCCCTTTTATTTATAATTGGCATTTTCTTTAGTTAGATTAATTTATATTAGTATTACTATTATTATTACTACTATTATTTTATTTTAAATCATGCTTTAGAGTTGATAATAAATATAACTAGCATAGTCTCTGTGGGATCGATCCTTACTCGCTCTGTATTAATTATTTATATTCATGGTAAGGTTTTAAATTTGGTGCACCTTAACGACACTACCATAAGGTGTCAGTAGCAAAAAACACAGTAATTACTGATGCTTTAGTATCAGTGATAAAGACAAATATAATTCTAATTATATTTTTACGTGGACTTGAACTCAATATCTCCGAAGTTAAAATTTTAATTTCAAACTACAAACCACTTGTGCGCATATTTTCTTTGTTTGGTTAAACTATATATAATTAAGAGAAATTATCATTTGTATACCCTTAGTTTACTCCATTATAAAAAATACTACAACGCTTTGAGGGTGTATCAATCATCCACCCTAAGTTGACAAACTGTATCAGCTGACCACTAAACCATTAGTTGTTGTTTAAGTATGATGGCGTCAGAAGGGTAATTTGGTCTTTTCATATGATACAAGTGATAATTTAAGGGTATACAAGTGATAAAAAGAGAATTTAAGGGTATACAAGTGATAATTTTCAAGGGTAAAATAATCAATTCACTGTAATTCCGTTAACTTTCAAACGAAAACTAACGGTTTGATGGTCGACTGATACATTTTGTCAACTAAGAGTGGACGATTGATACACCCTTAAAGTGTTGTAGTATTTTTTATAATAGAGCAAATATAGGGTATAGAAATGATAATTTCCCTATAATTAACTACAAACCCTTTGCCATAATTTAACATAAACTTTTCGATCTCCCTCCACCAAATTTTGTTCCCTCTCAAACAAACTAAAATCCAAATCCCTAAAATTCCAAGTGCCTAAATCCCTAACTCTTCCTAAGTGCTAACCAGTGATAGCCCCTCTGTAAGGCCTTGGCAGCACGCATGATGACGGCTGCACATGTAGCCTGCGTAGCGGCAGCCTAGCAGGTTGCACCACACATTGCAGTAGCTTGCTCGCTTTCACTCTCTCTCTGAATGCACACATAGCAGTGGTAGCCCCTCTCTCTCACGCTCATTTAGTCGCTCTCACTTTCTCCGTCTCTGGTCACCATCTGACCTTCTGGTCTAAATTGTTGCCGTCACAGCTGTGTTCAGCCGTCGCCATCGTGTCGGCCGCCTGAGACAGTGAGTTGAGATTCCACTTTTTAATTTTTTTCATTAATTTTTTGCCTGAATTAGATTAGTCAAATACTCAAATTAATTATGTTGTGAGTAATACGGTAATAATTTAATTTGCCTTGTATCCCCTGCAGAAGGTAAGCAACTCCAGTTTTAGGGTTCGTGTAGTAGTTGTCTTGACTGAATCGCCTTAGTAATCATAAGGTTAGTTTTCTCAAGAAGGGCAACTTTGATCTTTTGGCATTTTCAGTGCTTTTTCCGAATCTCTCTTTACTGTAGCCTGCTTCTACATGTGGTTTGAGAGCCAAGAATTTATCTCAAGGGCGAATCATATTATGTTTCAATTCTCTGTTTGACCCTTTTGACTTTTGAATATCAACATTATATGTTTAGTGTTTCGTCAATTGTTTTATCAAATACATAGACCTTTGGGCTTTAGACACTAGTGTTCAAAATTGGCATCTAGTTTTTATGGTATCTTTGAGCAGGGGTTTCGCTTTATTTGCTTGAATAAAAGATCAGTTTTCATTCTCATGGATAAAACAAAAAAAGGCCTTGGCCACTGGTACCTCAGGAGGTCAAAGCCAAGGCTTCCAAAGACAATGTTCCCATGATCGATGTGACTCAATTTGGCTACTTTAAGATTTTAGGTAAGGGCCTTTTGCTTGAGAACCAACTCATTGTGGTGAAGGCCAAGTTTGTTTCCAAAATAGCCAAGAAGAAACTTAAAAAATCTGGTGGGTCTGTCGTGTTTACTGCTTGGGTTTAGTGTTATTGCTTTTATAAATTTTTTTCTATTATTTTGGTTTCAGCTTTTGAGTATTTGACTATATAGTTTTGGATATTTATGTTATCATCGGAAACGTTTTGTTTTATATTAAGGCATGTTATTGATTAAGAAGAAAAAGAAGAAGAATATTTTGCAAAAAATGTTTTAGTTTCTTTCTTCCATTCGGCATTTGTAGTATTTATTTGATTCAATTTCTGTCATGGTGTGTTGATTATGCGGATGATAAGATACTACCTTACTCCTTTACTTATGTTTGATTCCTTATACTAGAAACATACCTCTAGTAGAGTTGCCATTTATCTACTTTATTGTTGTAAAATATGTCATAAAATGTAGAAGCAATCATTCATTTGAACTCTCTTTATATGCTTAAAATCTGAATTCATGTACAAGGTGTTAGTGTCAATGTTGTTGATCATTTCAATAAGTAGTGCCAATTTATAATGACCTTGGTGCATTTCTATTTAGTCAGTAAACTTTTGTCATTTAAGTTGTTTATTTGTTTAACAAATGTATAACTAGTTTCTACAAATTTACTTTGTGTATAATAGATTATTCAAAATCTTGGCATAAAGGAAAGTGAAGTTTCTGAGGTAAATTGGGTGCTTTACAAAAACTATACCACATCAATGGTTGGTCTAAGATACAATATATATGTAAGTTTAAATGCACTATTGTTTGTATACATATCCTTGCCAAAAAAAAAAACCAATAAAAGCAGTTTCATAAGCTGATGTAAATGTTATTATTGTTAATTTGCAGGCTATCAGCTATAACTTCGACAATGGTGACTATCATAGGTAACATTATTTTCCTTTCTAATTCATCTGAAAGTGTTAATGTGTAGGGGCTATTTCTACTATAGAATAGTAACAAGACAGCCCCTGTAGATTTCTAGTGGTTGTTTTCACTGTACAACAGCCCCTACAGATTTTCGGGGGCTATTTTGTTGCTATTCTAAAGTCAAAACAACTCCTATAATTTTTTTGGGCTATTTTGCAATGAAGATACTTTTGAGGATTGTTGAGGAAGGAGGGGAATGAGAGCGGTAGTTTTTTAGAAGGCTTGATGAGAGTTTCATAAATTTGACAAGTTTTACGAGATTAAAGTGAAAGAAGTTTATGCTAAGGCTGAAAGTTTGAGTGGGTAAATGGATGTTTTGATTGCAGATTTTTATTGTTTGATTATAAAAAATAGGAAGGTTTTAATTAGATTGACTTAGATGTTTTGTTTTCTGTGACTTGTAGCAAGTTATCCAACAT
This sequence comes from Citrus trifoliata, assembly GCA_018350135.1. NCBI lineage: Eukaryota > Viridiplantae > Streptophyta > Magnoliopsida > Sapindales > Rutaceae > Citrus > Citrus trifoliata. Next base: position 44,239 of record VKKW01000208.1, on the reverse strand, counting down.
GGCTTCTTCAGACAACTTAAGCTAAGGTTCTTTATTTTTATAACTTTCAGTATTATTGTAATATTATTTCTTATTGTTTTATTAGTTGTTGAAACATCCTGCAATTGCTCTGTTTAACTACTCACAATCAATTTGTTTTCCATAATCTATTTCCATACTAATTGATTTTATGGATATTGAGTGATGTTCTTGTGCTTCTTTTTGGTGGAAACTAAATTAGTACTTTGTGGTTGTTGAAAACTTAATTTAGTACTTATATTTTTCTTTTTCAGATAGTGGTGTAGTTGAATCATGTGAATTTGAGTGATGTATTTGGGATGTTTATTATGTGAATTATATTGTGACATTTTATATATTTGATATATTTTGAGCTTTCTTTTAGTTGTAAAACAAACAGGAAAAATATAATTAGAATAAAAAAATTATTAACCAATCCTGAATAACATTACTAAATACTGACATTAAATATTTAAATTGACATGAATAATTTTTTATATTATCGCGCTAGCTTGTTATTGATACTATAGTCACATAAATCACCGACATGTAAATAGTATCATCAAATATTAACACTATCGTATCATTATTTTGGTGATACTATAGTGACATGAATTACTGATACAAAAATCACTGACACTAAAAATTAGTGTCAGTGTATTCTGGCTTGAGCATCACTGACACAATTAACAAGTGTCAGAAAAAGTAATTACTGACACTAATTTAGTGTCAGTAAAGCCCATTTTTATAGTAGTGGTGTGCTGTGAACGTTGCGTGTGTGTTGTAAATGGGGTTGCACAGTTCTTTCAAACAAACCCTAAGATCTTAACAAAATATGCCAAAATCTTGATTCACCAGGCCTTTTAATTAAGTTAAAAGCTTCTGTTTTGTTATCTTCTACAATGCAAGAAGCATCGTCAAGTTTGCAACTCCACGTTGCTGCAAGTATTGTTAGTTATTGAACTATGCAGGGAAGGGCATTATTGTACTTTCGGTAACAGAGCAAACGGCAGTCTAACACTGATACACGGTCAAGGGTACTATATGTCAATATATGCATACATTCTCTCCAAGTGTAATAAGGGCAAACCTCAGGGGAGGTTTCCAAAAATTACCCTTTTTTAGTAGGCTCCTACCTATCGTGCTTCCTGCAAATGCCTTGGTCATTCTACAAACGGTTTTTATGTAACTAATTATGGGTTTCGTAAGCCTCAACAACGTATTGGTGTGCTTAGAATCGAGATTCTCGAGATAAGGGTAAGCAACCCATGTTTGATGTACTTGTTTAGCATTAGGTTCCCCATGTTCCTTACTACATTATTGCAGATAATCGGGCTAGGAGGCCTTTTATTCAGCCTTCTTTTGCTCAGGGGCAATCTATGGTTTAATTGGCTTAACAACCTACTTATGGAGGGGTGGTTCAGCCTCTAAGGATCGTTGGTACTACGGGTGCATCTCCAGATGCTAGCATTCCTGCTCAAGTTGATGAGGAGGATTTAGTTGGTCGAGTGCGTGTTGATAGGACTAATGATATTGTTGCTAATGATATTACCATTTCTGCTCAATTTTGATCTAGCTGTTAGGCCTTGAGATCTTGGGGATTCCTCTCTACGGAGCTTAGTTGATATGACTGGTGATGATGATGATATGATTTTGGATGTTGATTAATATTCACTCTATAGTTGTGGTTTTAAACCCTATTATACAAATATTCCTTTTCAATCTGATGAGAATCTTCGTTCTGGTGGGACAGCAGCTGATGCTTATTTCTTGTCTGAGCTTGAGGATACTAGAGGGCTTGACCTTAGTCCCAATTTCATCATTGTTGGCACGTATGCCTCTGGTTCAAAAAATGGTTTCACATTAGTCAATGGACGCAAGTATCATCAGCGACACTTTAGGCATTGCTTATAATTTCTTTTGTTAGGATCTACCTTAGTTTGTTCTCTTTAGTTTTTTCCTATGTATTTGTTTTGTTCCTTTTGCTATTTCTCTTGTTTTTTTTTCTTGTGGTTAGTCTTTGCTTCATTGCTTGGAGGTTTGAGTCTCTATTCGTTTTAAATGCACTTTCTTTTATTTTACTTAAAGAAAAAGCCATTTTCAGCCCTTAAGTTTGATGCAGTAGCCTATTTTATCCCTAATTTTTAAATAATAGCTCATAATATAAAGTTTACTGTGTAATCCATTGAGGACAAAATAGGATTTTTTAATTAAATATATACAAATTATTTTAAAATAAGATTCCCAAACACAATTAGATAACATCTGATTTTTTGTATAAATTTAAAATTGAAGGATAACTTAATTAAACAAAAATAACACTAAAGAATATGCAAAGGGTGTGTGTGTGTGCGCGCTCATTAAATTATTCTATAGTATTCTAATTTTGTTTTTTTATATCTTTAGTTTGTGTTTTCTAAGTAAATAAATGAGGTTGTGTTTACTTTTGGTAAAATAGCAGTACTAATTGATTATCTATTTATTTATCTTGACTATACTAAAGTCGGAACAAATTAAAGGATAAAAAGAAAATTCACTCTAGTGTCTATAAAATGTATGTTTTTTTTTTCTTTTTTTCCTAAGCATATATATTTTACATATTATTCAGTTTTATTATTGTTTATTCATTAAGCTATTGTTAAATTTTAAATTTATGCATAAAGTCATATGTTATTTCATTTTTTTAGAGTTCTATTTTAAAACAATTTGTATCTTTTTACACTACTAGAAAAATAGTCTTTACTGACATTAGAATAGTGTCAATAATTACTTTTAGTGACATTTGTTAATTGTGTCAGTAATCTAACAGTCAGAAAAATAGTGACACTTGTTTATAGTGTCACGATTATGGTATGGAGTCAATGATTTTTATACTATGGTATTAGCAATATTATGACACTATGGTGTTAGTAATTATTAGTATTATATTAGTGTCTAAGATTATTGTTATCATAGTATCACTACTTAATTTATTTTTTAAAAATAAAAATTTGAATTGGCTCATTGCCTATTGATTTATTGGTAAAGTTAAAAGGCATCACAAAATAACCAAAAAGAAACTTGATTTATATTATAAAATCTTTCATTTCATATTTAAATATTATTATTACATATTATAAATTCCAAATGCTTCAAGAAACAAGATATGAGATAATCCACCCTTATAACTGAATAATCTAAATTAAATACATAAAAATTTCTATTGTCCAATCATATGCCTACTAGTTGTAGCTAAATTTAACATTTCTAAAAGCTAAAATGAGAAGGATGATTGCCTTCACTCTTTCAACATAAGTAGTACAATTGAGTTATCATACCACCAGATTCTTCATTCTCCATTCAATAATGGATGGGTTAGGATACAAGTGAAGTTGAGGAAGAAACACTTCAAACATATTGATCAAATTTGCATATGAATACATGGAAAAAGGAAAAATTAAAAAAAAATGCTTGTCAATTTCCAACCATTAGAGAAACAATGGTTAACAGAAATAAACTTTTGTCATATTTGTGTTTTTGGCTAATTTCTATGTTTGAAACCATCATGTCCCACATATCCTTAACTGGAAACAGTGGCAGTTGGATTCCATGTTTTTTAGAATAAGGAAACCGAACCTAGTAAGCTTGTGGATATTTGTATCTTTACTAAATGTACATAAATCATTTAACAGAGTATTACCAAGATAATAAAATAGTTAATGTAGTACAGTGCATCACATATTTCCAATACATATATACTTTTAAATCTATTCACTCAATGTAATGCAAATAAAAAATTCAAACTGAAAATGAAAGCAAAGCAAAGTGATAGTGTGTGCATTAGAAAAAAACTCAAAAATCACCGCATTTGCAATTTCATTTGAAAAATTTACATTTGCAACACAAAACTCAAGCATCAAAACAAAACTTAATTTAATGAGAATAAAGAATGATGTAATTACCATTAAATTAAGCTTGAGATACATAATTAAAATTAAAAAATAATGAAACAAAACAGTGAGGGAGAAATGGTTTCTTCTTTTCCTATATGTGTTTGTTTTAAATTAAATTAAATTATTTTATTTTATTTTGCTAAGAAGAAAAGAGCCAGCAAAGTGAAAAGTCTCCAACATTTCAAGGCTACATTTCAAGGCTGGACCCTGCCTACACATCTACCAAAAGATTTGTTAGTGACCATGACTTCCATTAATTTCTAAGCACTCAAATTGTGTTTTTGCCATTCTTTCAAGTAAAACATTTAAATTTTAAAATGTATTAGAATTTTTTTTTAATTATAAGCATTAAGATTATGTTTATCCTAATTTATTCCCCACAATTACAATTATGGTTGTATCTAAATTATTGTAAAATTTATTAACTTAAACTTTACAATTTGTAATCTGATTATGGAATGTTTATTTTTATTAATATTGGCTTATAATCCTTTCTTTGCCCATGGAGACCATTTGAATTACTTTTTTTTTCCATGAGATATATAACACAACTAATATATCTATAATTAGAAGGCAATGGGAACTATGAGGAAGAAGTCAGCTCCACACACAACCTAATAAGAGAAACGACAACTCTCATGGAAAAATATATTAAAAACATATTTAACTCTTACAAATGACTAAAAATAGTAGCTCAACCACAATTTAACGAGGGAGAAGACAACTCCACTCACAAACTACTAACGTGAGAAAAGACAACTCTTATCCAAATATATTATTAAGAATATTTAGAAAGAAAAAAGAGTATGTTGGGACATGAATCTAGACTTTTTAGTTTAAATTGAGATTTTTGGACCAATAACCACAATTATTTGAATGGATTAAATGGAAAGTAATTTATATTTTCATCAATTTAACACAAAAATCAGTTTTCCCAAATCCACTTATCATGTCCTAGAAGGCTAAAAAATCACAAAACATAATGAACTATCTACACATAAAGGCCAAATGACAAACTAGATTTGAAATCATATCACTCAGAGGAATAATATATTGGCCTATTACTAGCACTTTGACTCTTAGACTAAAATAAAGAAAACCAATTATCATTGCCATCTTGAATCAATTCTGCTAATTTTCTAGTTTATCACTAAATTCTCTAACAAAATAGAATCTCTAAGATAACCAATACAACTCAAATAAGCTTAATTCATAACCAAATTACAAAATGAAGAATGAACCAACTAGTAACAAAAATATCACAAGAAGTCATCTTAGTTTCAAAATCACTAATAATTAAAAAATATTCTTGCCTGATTAATTCGACCTAGAACCTCTTCTCTCTTCGCTGCTGCTTCTTTGCTTTCATAAAGCCCAACTTCAATTGAAAACTTCAACCCTAAAGGAATCAAAATCAGGGTTTCATATAGAAAAAAAGTAATTATAAATAAAGATAAAACAAAACCTTTTTCAAGTCATGGGTTCTTTATATATCAGCCTATGTGGATCCCACGATTGATATTGGTTTCGTCTAATTAGCTGGCGACGACGACAAACTCATTCTCTTTTTTTGAATCAAACTTTCAAACCCTAACTTTAGCCAAGTTCTTCACAAAACTTTTGAGGCTTATTTCCAGGGGTATTTTAGCTTAAGGATGATGGCTTTGAAGGTTCATAGAAGCGGCTTGTGAGGTAGATAATTGTTAAATAGAGAGAGAGGTAGAGACAAAGAGAGAGAGAGAGAGAGAGAGAGAGAGAGAGAGAGAAGAGAGTTTCAGTTCAGAGAAGAAAATGGCCGTGGGGATAGATTTTTTTATCATCAAAATTTTTAGATTTTAGGTTTCTATGTACACCTCATTAAAACGGCATAGTTTCTAGATAATTTAATTTAATTTTTAATAATTACTACATCAAGTGACTTGTAGTCTAGTTGTTTAACGTTTAAAATTTAAAAGCTAAAGCTTAGAAGTCTCCGGTTCAACTCCTAGCGTATACAAAATTAAAATTTTATTTTTTAATTACTGATACCTTAATGCCACATATCTTTGATACTTATCTATTAAATGCAGAAAATGTCCCAAATGCATGTAATTACTGATACTTTTTAATAAAGTGACAAGATAAGTGTCAGTAAAGACTATTTTTCTTATAGTGTTAATTAAAAAAATTCGATTTTACCCTCAATGAATTACACAGTAAACAACTGTAAATTAACGGAAGGGTGTTTTGAGCTATTTTTTTAAAAAAGTATGGATGAAATGAACTGTTTTTTGAATAATAAGGATGAATTAGGCTATTGCAACAAATTCAAGGGATGAAAAAGGATTTTTCTCTTTTACTTAGGTGCTGTTTATTTTTTAGTTTGAAGTCTGAATTTAATTTTTTTTAGACATTTGTTTATTTTAGGTTATTTTTTTTAACTTATCACTTATTATCAAATAGTTTTATCTGAATAGAAAAAGTAGAAAAAGTCCACTTTATTTGAAGTTTAAATAGAAATTTTTAATTTTAAATCTCAAAAATACCCTTAACAATTCATGTATTTCCAATATTATGTATCAACCTTATATTTTTGTATTATTCTTGAAGTTATTTTTTTAATTGCTTTAAATTTTTATTCACATGATAACATTAACTAAATTGAAATATTGAACAAAACACAATTATGTTAATTGTGATGAATCAAAAATAAAATAATAGTGATGACTTTATAATAAAATTTGATGTTATAATTACATCTTTCATTAAAAAATTAAAAGAAGATCAACAATGATAATATTTTTTTAAATGTTACTGAACTAATCAACCTGTGAAAATTATAAACCGTGAAGAACAAATATATGCACCACTTAAAATGATATTTATGACAAATTACTAGTTTTTAAGTTTTTCTCTTTAGATGTTGAAAAAGAAAAACAAAGATGTCATTAAGATATTTTCATTTAGACTTATTCAGATTTTAGTTAAATTCAGACCTATTCAAATTTCAGATAAAAAAATAAATGCAATCTTAGTTTATAGGTACAGGACTCCACTCTAGCATGGTTTTTAATATAAAAAGAGAGAGAGAGGAGAGAGAAAATGGATAAAAGAAAGAGTAATGATAAAAATTAAAATAATGCTCATGGGCATTTTAGTCAATTCAAGTTGAGATGAATGGAAATAAAAAAATAAAGAGTAAAACTATTTGAAGTTTTAAACCCATAAAAAAATCTTTTATGCTGTATTTCTCCCGATACCCATTAATTAAATTTTAAATTTATGATTATCCTTTAAACATCCCTCTTAATTTAAAAAATATTCCTTTATTAAACATCCCTCTTAATTTCAAAAATAGCCCTATATTCTTTTCCACCATAATGGTGTTTTAAGCGATACATAAAATTTTTTTCTACCATAACTTTGAATTTCAAAAACTTGCTGGTTAAAAATAATTATTTTTTAGGATTAATAAAAGTTTCTTATCATAAACTCATTGTAATTTTTTCTTAGTTGACGAAACTTTACAAAACTGAATTTGTGTCCCTAGCAATGCCACTTTGAAGCTTTTACAAAATTAATTGTGATGTCACTGATGTGTCTATTATTTTCAGCTACAATCAAGCCATAAAACCTTGTCAATCTTGTAATATGTTGGGGTTGGGGATTTGGCAAGGGTATTGTAATTAAAAACTTCAATTACATTAAAAGATTTAGGAATAAGGTTTTAATTAAAGATTCATAGTGGAAATCCCTTTTTGGGACCCTTTTATTAAGCTATAGTCACAGTCAAATAATCATTTGGTTTTAAGTTTTTGATATACATACACACACATACATACATATATACATACACACACATACATACATATATACATACACACACATACATACATATATACATACATATATATGTATATATATTCAACAGAGAAGATTGAATCTATATGTAACACATTGGATTGGACTTAACCATGAGCTATCTGATCTAAAATTATTGATGAACTAGACATAAGGGTTCACCTTATAGGGAAAATATAATATAGATCGTTTAAAGCTATATTTAATGATGGCGTAACAATTGGTCACTGTTAGATTGCATTAGATATAAGATATCCAACAAGCAATAGCTAAAGATGCATAAGGGATTCTACCTAGTGTTGTAGCAACAGTTTCTCAAATAGAAAGACAGTAAACACCATTAAGTCACATTGCTTTTATCCCTCTGTCTAACGTGATAATTTTCTTTACTACATTTTTTATTTATTGCATTTTTATTTTAATTAGTTTATTAGTATTATTAGTCGATTTATTTCCAATTAAAACAAAATTGCGTTGTTAAGATTGTTATAGCAAATCTAATAACATAAATCCCTATGGAAATGATCTGAATACTCATCAACATATTACTTGTTGTGCACATTTGCACATTGACATCCATAGCATTAAAGATTTCACACACCACATATTTGCAAATTAAAGAAGGCTTTGTATAGTTTAAAATAAGCACTTAGAGCTTAGCTTGTTAGGTTCAAGTATGTAAGGCTTTCTCAATGGCATTTTCAGCACTCCAAGTCTAATAACTCTCTTTTCCTCAAATGGGATAGAGGTCATTTGGTTATAGTTTTGGCATATGTTTATGACATGATTATCACTAGCTCCAGCTCTTTTATAGTTCAATAGGTTATTCAAGAAATGCGTTACACATTTGCTTTAAATGACTTGGCAAAGCTCCATTATTTTCTAGGCATTGAAGTCATAAAGACTCAAAATATAGTTCATTTATCTCAAGCTAAATATATTGTCGACATTTTAGCAAAACATGGACATGGCTAGTTCTAGTCCAGTGCCTATACCTATGTGAACTGGTCATATCTTAAAGACTTAGGTGATGAAATTGATAATACATCTTAGTGTAAAAGTGTTATTAGAGCTTTGTAATATGCCACTCTCACAACGCGAGAGCTAGCCTTCTCAATTAACAAATTAAGCCTATTTTTCTTATGTCCAAGGACTCATCATTAGGAAGCATGAATAAGACTCTTGATATACTTGAAGGGTACTTTACATTTTGGATTGCATTTCTATAGTTGTTGTGCTATACAGTTAAACTATTTTGTATAATATTATTGGGCTTGTGATAGAGACGATAAGGATTTGCAATATATCCAGGTCCCAACTTGGTTTTATAGTTATCTAAGAACTAATCAGTGGTCTTTCAATCAAGCACAAAGGCTGAGTATATATCTTTAACTCATTCAACCTAGCACCATGCCTATAATCTGGTGTGCCAATCAAGAAGTAACTGCTTTGGAATATAACCCTATTTATCATGCTAAAACCAAACACATTGTGGAACGCAAGTTATGTAACCCAAGAGGGGGGTTGAATTGGGATTTTAAAATTTATGCAATACAATTCGCACAACAATTTAATCTATTGCCTTAATCAAATAAAAAACAATAAATTCAATCAAGCACAATATTAAAAGAGTAAGGGAAGAGAAAACAAACACAAAAAGTTTTACGTGATTCGGCTATCATCGCCTATGTCCATGCCTCGAAGCTCACCCGGCTTGAGGATTTCACTATCCAACCCTCCCAAGGCTTCAAATGTTTACAATTGACTTTCAAGGTGTCAATGGACCTTTACAACAAGAGATTATATCCCCAATCTCTTCACCCCAAGTGTTTCTCACACTTGTACACTCACAATTTGATGAGATATGAAAATTACAACAATAAAACTCTTTTTAAGAGTGGATATGTAAATAATAGCTCAACAATGATTAAATCTATGATGATTTGCGTTTTGAAAGCTCAATATATGTTGTATGATCTTATATTTGCTTGCATTAGTTCTTAAAATGAAGTTTGAGTTGAGTTTTTATAGTTAAAACCCGAACAAATTTCCGCGCCCAAGCGGTTAGCCGCTTGATTGATTTGGCTAGCCGCTTATGAACAATGATTTTATCGCTATTTTTTAATTTGCTACAGTAATACTGTTCACTAAAATTACACTTTGGCCCAAAACATTTTATAATTATACTACATCTCAAAATGTCATAAAACTTTACAAATAGGTCCAATTTCAAAATTTCCTAAGAATAGTTGTCTTTCCCAAACTTTTTAAAACTATGATATGACCCCAAAGATATTATTATGTCTCAAAAAGATCATTTTCAACATAATACCCATATTTTTCAAAGTTCTCAAATCCTTTCACTTTAGTCCAAAATATTGAAAATATGAGATTTTCCTCAGGCGGTTAGCCGCTTCCTCTCTGTCCAATTTTGGATTTCAAGTGTTTAGATTACACTCGGGTCCTCAAACTTTCATAAATTATAGTATGGCCCAAAATGTTTCAAACCTTTGCAAATAAGTCCAACTTTGAATTTCAAAATAATATTTATTAAACTCAAAGATTACAAAAAATTTTCATTTTAATCCAAATTACTCAAATCGACAAAACACCTTATCTTATAAATATAAAACCTTTTAGTTTATAAAAAGTAATTATTAAATTAATCTCTTGAGCTTCTCAAATGCTAAATCATGCATTAATTAAATCATATCGGCTTTACAAGAATTTTTCGTAATAATTTGTCCGTTGAGTTCTAAACTTTATTCTTGATTTTGCCGTTATCCGTTGAGTGTTTTCAATCTTGATTTCATTTGATTCACTTGCATAAGTATTATCCTTAAAAAACTAGTGAAAATGTGAAAACAATATTTATTATTTTTACTTAAAACACATGTTTGTTATCATCAAAATTACATTATGTGTAGCCCTTTAGGCTAACAATCTCCCCCTTTTATACGATGACAAATATCTCATGTATTTTGACATTTATACTCCCCCTTAATACATGGCATACATGACTTCAACTTATAAATCAAATTTAAGAACAAACTCCCCCTAAATATATGATCTATAATAATTTGTAAGCTCCCCGTTAATATTTCATAACCATGCACAAATATGTCAAGATCAAAATACATATTATATGTCTCCGTGTTCAAAATACATTATCTCTCCCCCTTCATCATCAAAATTACTAGAAATTCATGTTAAGACCGATAATATGTTAATGGTTAATCAAGAAACATATAATAACCAAACATCCAATGAAACATAAAATGATCATGAACCATCATGCCATCAAAAGAATACTCAAAATGCATATTATCCAAAATCATATTGTATGCTCCCCCTAAATATATGGCCAATTAAAAATTTTAACCAAAATGATATTATCCAAAAAATTATCATATTTATCTCCCCCTTTATCAAAAAATAAAAATAAAAGATAGATAGATGCAATTCGAAACAAGATCATAAAAAATAATTCGATGAGATATTACCCATTTTGTGCGAGCAAAAAGTTCGGCAGAGTCTTCCTTTAAAAATGAACAAATTCTCAAATACACAACATGGTTAAAAGACTTCCATATAAGCTTAAACAATTATAACAAACCAACAATTCCATCAATTCTTCAAGCGACACATATATAATCATCAATCATCAAATTCAATATGAATTCCCCCAACACTTGTAACAATTATATCCGAGGATCCCATAATTATATTCGAATAAAACACCTTAACTAAATTTTCATAGTATTGCTCCTTAATAACTAAAACATTTTTCCAGCCCATAGCAATGAGAAAATAACTAAGAGATTTGTGACAAATTTCTAAATTCTTCCAATTACGAAGATTAACAAAATAGGGAGCGATAACCGACCTCAATATAAAATTATCGTGAAACCGTTTCCGAAGAGGCAGATGCGGAAAGTGGGTTGATATGAACTCCTTATTATCTTTATAATCATCCTTGCGTCTTGGCAACTTGTTTGCTCTTGGATTTTTCACCACCCACCATTGTTGGAACAAAAACAAGCTTAAAGATCCAATTTCGGGTTTACAAAAAATTGAGTGAAATGGATTTGTTTGAGCCAAGAAAATCGATCCTAAAGATGAATGAAGCTAATATATGATGTAGATTGAATAAAAAATGGGCAAAAGGAAGCTTGAAAATGAAGAGAGAGAAACGGGTAGAGTTAGGTTTTTGATTTTGGGTTTTATGTGGAGAGTTGATGAAATGAAGTTTTGAGAACGAAAATTGAAGGAGTAATGGATGAATAATGAGTTGGATGATTGATTTTGGCAAGGGAACGAGAGAAAGATGAAGAAATATTAAGTGGAAATGGAGGGGATATGTTCGGCTTTGAGAGAGAATGGACAGAGGTTGAAGAACACATGAAAAAGAAGGGGAAAATCTCTTAAACCCGTGACCAAGTGGCTAGCCGCCTGGTTTCTGCTCCTCTGCACCAATTTGCTGCTCGGCTGAAATTTGAACAATCCCGAGACCATTTTGTGATCTCGAAACATCTCAAGAGCCAATTTAATGCATGAATCATGATTTTAAACATCCAAAAAATCATAAAACTCAAATTTATAACATATTCATCATGCATATCCATCACAATTATGAGATACAATAACACTTTATGGTTGAAATTATAAACATTTAAGACATGATTAATTCACACATATAATTCATCCATCATGTATATATTTTATGCAATCATGAAACATATAAGCATTCAAAGATTAATAATTCAAGCACATTACTCATTTATCATACTTAGGCATTACATAATCATTAAAATCAAACAAATCCATCATGATAAAGCACTCAATGTTAAATACAATGATAATTCAATTATGTAAATATACAAGCATACTTTCACAAATTCAAGCTACTATCCATTTTTCATGATCTACTCAATATAGTAAATAGGCAAAATAAACTTATCCACTTCATGTTAATGCACTTAATGTTATGATACCAAATGAATTATTAGATACTTACTAAGATTAAAAGACCATCACTTATAATCAATAAGGCAATAATTGTTACCAAAACAATTAAATCATATTGTCTCATCATTTTTGCTCACACCATGATCAAGTGATTATCCTCATAAGCTTTTATCAAGGAACTCTCTATCATTCCTTGATTGTGGTACCTATAAAAAAAATATTCAAGTTGTGCATTTTGGTACCCAAATACTCTTGGGTCCTTGAGTGTTAGATTTGGTTCCTTTTGGAACCCAAATACACTTAACTCCATAATATACATTTCTCTTAATTGGACATCTAAAACTCATATGACCATTTCATGACCATTTCCATTACAATAATGACAAACCATCTTATGATCACTTGTGAAGGTAGCCTTAACAAAATAATTTTTATAATATTTTTGTTTCAAGTTAGGCTTATACCAAAGTCCTCCTTTCTCAAACACACATTTTTTAGTGCTTAGTAATTTTTCTAAGTTCTTTTGACCACTTGTGAATTTTAACACAATTTCGTTGAGCTCATTACTCTTTTGTTTAAGCACTTCATTTTCTTTCATCAATTCATCAACATGTGATTTTTCATGCTCATATGAAATACTTTGTTTACCTTTAATTGATGCAATTCTATCATGCAACATTTTATTATCCAACTCTAGTCCTTTAATTTTTTTCATTTAATAAATCATTACATTTTTGTAAAGCATCCTTTTCATTTTTTAAGTCATCTACGTATGATTCTAGATGCTCATGTGAGGTGCTAGGTTTCTCATTTGATAATGCAACTCTATCACTCAATGTTTTATTCTCTAATTCTAGGCATGTAATCTTTGCACTTAGAGATTCATTCTCATTTGTGAGCTTTACCATTTTCTTTTTAAGACATGCATTCTTTTTACCAATTTTTATCCAATTATCATGCAATTCTTTAAAAGCATCATATAATTCATCATAAGTAGAAAGATCATTTACTTCATCAAGTTCATCATCCGATTCATCTCCAATTGCCATAAGAGCTAGATTTGTCATTTCTTGATGCTCTTCATCATCACTTATTTCCTAATCGCTATCATCTCATGTGGCTACCATTGCTTTCTTCTTGAGCTTGTTGAGAAGAGGGCATTCCGTTCTTATATGACTAGGCTTCTTGCACTCATAACATTTGATTACTTCCTTTTTCTCCTTTCGGTTATTGAGGTCTCTAAATTTTCTTCGCTCACCAGATTTCTTAAAAAGTTTTCTAAACCTCCTAGCCAGCATATCCATCTCCTCCTCATCCAGCTCACTTTCCTCATCACTCTCATGTTTCGAGGCTTTGAGAGCAATGCTTTTCTTTTTCTCCTCATTGCCTCTTTTGGCTGCCAAATCTTCCTCATAAAAAATAAGAGAACCAATTAAATCATCAATAGGTAAAATATTTAAATCTTTAGCTTCCTCAATGGCAGTCCTTTTTTGTCTCCATTCCTTAGGTAGCGACCTAATGATTTTCTTAACTTTCTCGCTATTTAAAAAGGTCTTTCCTAGGGCTCCTAGAGTGTTCACTATGTCCGTAAATCTAGTATACATAGAATACACACTCTCATTTTGTTCCATTTGAAATAATTCATATTGTCGAGTGTACCTACTAATTTTAGACTCTTTCACTTGATTCGTGCCTTCATAAACAACTTCAAGTTTGTGCCAAATTTCATTAGCACTTTCACAACTAGATACTCTATGAAACTCTTTCTTATCTAGTACACAAAACAAGGCATTCATAGTTTTGGAGTTTAGAGAAGCTTTTTTCTTTTCCAATTCATTCCATTCCCGTGAAGGTTTTGGAATATCTTCCCCAACTTCGTTTTTAGTCAAAGGCATAAATGGACCATCACAAACAATTTCCCAAATTTCATAATCTAAAGCTTGTAAATAAATTCTCATCCTAGTTTTCCAATATGGGTAGTCATTACCGTCAAAGAACAGTGGTCTAATTGTGGATTGTCCTTCCCTAAAGGTTGAGTCATTATGGGTTGCCAGGAATCTTTAACTCTAGACGGTTAAGTCTACACAAGAGCACCTTACTCTGATACCAAATGAAATGCAAGTTATGCAACCCAAGAGGGGGGTGAATTGGGATTTTAAAATTTATGCAATAAAATTTGCACAACAATTTAATTTATTGCCTTAATCAAATAAAAAACAATAAATTCAATCAAGCACAATTAGGGATGATAATTTTTCCTGTTGGGATGGGATCCTGCGGGATCCCATCCCGTTTATGATGGGATTGGGATATATTTTTTCATCCCAAATTAAAATGGGATGGGATAAGGATAAAATAAATCCCGCTTTTATTTATGGGACGGGAGGAGGACCAATTATAAAATCTCGTCCTGTCCTGTATATCTCGTTAATATTATAATTTAAAATAAAAAGTGAAAAAGTCACAAATAAAATTAATAATTTATAGCAATAATTGACCGTCTAACGCCCCTTGCCCTCACCAAAAAAATTTTACTTCGCCATAAAAGTTCCCAAGCAGCCACCCACGACTTGCCCATTGCGCCTCTGTTAGCAATTCATCCACAAAATTCTCGCTTTTCAGCCTCTACACCGTAAGTTAACATTTATAATTTGGCTTTTTTTGTTTTTGTTGTTCATAGTTTTGTGTTCTTTCCATATAATTGATATTTGTTAAATATTATTATATTATATACGACAATCTAGTTGAACTGTTGAAGTTGTTATATTAGAATGATTATTATATTTGTTTAAGTAGTAATTCAATTTTAAAATAAAGGTTCTTGTGGTCCCATATTATTATTACTTTTTTTTATATGGTTTGATGTTTGTAAAAGGTTAATTTATATTTAATTCATTTATTTGAGTTTTGGATTGTTGTTTTCTTTTTGCTTTAAAGGATGGCTTCTCCTCCAGTAGTAGACAATGAGAGTTTAGTTAATGATAATGTGCATGTTGTTGAAGAAAACACCAAAGACAATGATTTAACATCAAGATTAAGATCAGTGGTCTGGAAACATTTTGAAAGAAAGATAAAAAATAGGAAAATAAGAGCCTTTTGTAAGCACTACAGTAAAGACTGTGTTGGAGTTCCTAGAGATGGAACAAAACACTTGAACGATCACATGAAAATATGCCCTCGGCATAATCAAATTGAGATAACACATTATTCAAATAAGTTAAAAATAGTTGAGGATGATCAGGAAATGTGAAGGTAGAGACTTATTCTTTTGATCCTAGTGTCACTAGGGTATTTATTGCACGTATGATCATTATGCATGAGTACCCATTAAGTTGCGTTGAGTAAGAATGGTTTAGAAAAGTGTTGTCTTCTTTAAACCCAATGTGGAAAAACATATCTCGCAATACTATAAAAAGTGATATTATGGAGCTATATGAGATGGAAAAGGCTAAGGTTGTGAGTTTAATAAAGAGTAACAGTAGTAAAGTTGCAATCACAACCGACATGTGGACTTGTAGCTCCCAAACAAAAGGGTACATGACTATTACAACACACTTTATTGATGATTCTTAGACCTTACGGAGTCAAATTTTGAGGTACTATGTTTAATTCTAATTAACATTGAAATATTTAGTGCATTATATTTATTAATTGAATATATTTGTAATTAATTGT
The DNA here is from genome assembly GCA_018350135.1 of Citrus trifoliata. Classification (NCBI taxonomy): domain Eukaryota; kingdom Viridiplantae; phylum Streptophyta; class Magnoliopsida; order Sapindales; family Rutaceae; genus Citrus; species Citrus trifoliata. The sequence goes on along the minus strand of VKKW01000208.1, from coordinate 27,827 downwards.
ATTTTTTCTATGTAAGTTTATTCATGTGCAAGCTTAACATACTTCTCAAGTACTTTGTGATGTACTATTGAGATGTTTAATGGATCTTAATCTTGAGCGTAAGTTATCTGCATTAACTGTTGATAATTGCACTACTAATGATCGAATGATTCAACTTCTATTAGATAAACTTGATAAAAAATGATTTACTTATGGGTGGCAAGTTGTTTCATATGCGATGTACTGCTCACATTTTAAACTTGATTGTCAAAGAGGGGTTAAGTGTTATTAGTGAGGGTGTTGCTAATATTCGTGCTAGTGTTGCATTTTGGACAGTTACCCCTCAAAGAAGGGAAAAATTTAAAGAGATTTCTCGTAGGTTGAATATTCCATGTAGTAAGGAGTTAGTTCTTGATTGCATCACTAGATGGAACTCTACTTATCTCATGATTTCTGTTGCCCTGGAGTATAAAAATGTCTTTTATAGATTGCATCAATTCAAGGCACAATATAGGTGTTTGCCAAGTGAAAGTGAATGGGAGTTAGCTCGTATATTGTCAAATAATTTGAAATCGTTTTATAATGTGACTGAAGTATTTTTTGGAACTAAGTACCCCACATCCAATTTGTTTTCATTCATATTTGTGAGATTATATTATCATTAGGTAGTTGGCTTACATGTGAGCATGATGAAGTTAGACAAATGGCAATTAACATGATTGACAAATTTGAAAAATATTGGAAAGATGTTAATGGGGTATTAACCGTGGCAACAGTGTTGGATCCTAGATATAAAATGAAATTGATTGAGTTCTACTTTCCATTGTTATATGGTGATGAATCAAATATTCATATTGAGAGAGTTCAGATGTTTTTAAAGGAATTAATAAAGGAGTATGAATTTAAGGCCAAATTATCTATAAGCAGTCCTAGCGCGGGTGCTTTTAGTTCTAGTATAGGAGAGTCCTTAATCGTTATGTCCCATGTTGAGGGACAACTTTCAAGTAGGTATGATAATTTTTTGAAAGCCAATATGGTTGAGAACCGTAAGACTGAGCTTGAGTCATATTTAGGTGAATATGTCTTGATTACCAAGGACAAAAATTTTGATATTTTGGGTTGGTGGAAAATAAATGCAATACAATATCCTTTGTTATCTACTATTACTAAGGATATACTAGCAATCCCAGTGTCAACAGTTGCTTCCGAGTAAGCTTTTAGCACAGGTGGTAGAGTAGTTAGCCCACATCATAATAGACTACACTCACAAACAGTGGAGGCATTTATGTGTACTCAAAGTTGGTTGAATGCTTACACAAGAGGTAATTTATTTTATTGTAATTTATGCATATTTTAAATCTTCAAACTTTTTTATTTTCTTTTCTAGTTTTTTTTTTGTTTTCTAAGACAATGGGCATACAACTTCTAATGAAAATCCTACATTTGCAGATGAAGAAAAAGTTGATACAGAGATTGAAGAGGTAGCCAATTTTATGAATAATTTTGAACATTAATGATTAATTATTATGTAATTATCAAAATATTAGTCTTACACTAACCTGTCTTTATTAAATTCATGTAGGTTTATACAGAAATTTGAAAGTACGGTCTTGAAAGTGTGGTTAGAGTATGAAGTTTTCTAGTCTAATGAAGTGGGAACTAGAATTGAAGTAAACTTTTGGAAGATTATGTTAATTTTTAACTTTAGCTTGAACTTTGGAACTTAAATTGATTTGGATTAGCTTCGGAACTTTGAATTTTTTGTTTCTTTATTTGCTATATATTGATTTATGACGATCCTAAAAAGAAAAAATTAAAATTTATTTATTTACATTTGGGACTATTCGGGATAATGGGATGGGACGGGATATTTAATGGGATAGGATTGGGATAAATTTTTGTCCCAAAAAAAATAAAGGGACGAGAATGAGACTTTTTTTAGTCCCAATTCAATATACAGGACATGACTGACATTGACAAATCCCGTCCCATCCCATCCCATTGCCAACCCTCACAATATTAAAAGAGTAAGGGAAGAGAAAACAAACACAAGGATTTTTACGTGGTTCGGCTAGCCCCGCCTACGTCCGCGCCTCCAAGCTCACTCGGCTTGAGGATTTCACTATCCAAGCCTCCCAAGGATTCAAATGTTTACAATTTACTTTCAAGGTGTCAATGGAGCTTTACAACAAGAGATTATATCCCCAATCTCTTCACCCCAAGTGTTTCTCACACTTGTACACTCACAATTTGATGAGAGATGAAAATTACAATAATGAAACTCTCTTTAAGAGTGGATATGCAAATAATAGCTCAATAATGATTCAATCTATGATGATTTGCGTTTTGGAAGCTCAATATATGTTGTATAATCTTATATTTGCTTGCATAGTTCTTAGAATGAAGTTTGAGTTGAGTTTTTATAGTTAAAGTCTGAAAACTAGCCGTTATAGGTAAATTCCTGCGCCCAAACAGTTAGCCGCTTGATTTATCCAGCTAGCCGCTTATGACCATTGATATTACTATTATTTTTGAATTTGCTATAGTAACACTGTTCACTAAAATTATACCTTAGTCCAAAACTTTTTATAATTATACTACGTCCCAAAATGTCATAAAACTTTACAAATAGGTCCAATTTTAGAATTTCCTAAGAATAGTTGTCTTTCCCAAACTTTTTGAAATTATGATATGACCCCAAAGATATTATTATGTCGCAAAAAGATCATTTTCAACATAATACCCATATTTTTCAAAGTTCTCAAATCCTTTCACTTTAGCCTAAAATATTGAAAATATGAGATTTCCTTAGGTAGTTAGCTGCTAGCCTCAGGCGGTTAGCCGCTTCCTCTCTGTCCAATTTTGGATTTCAAGTGTTTAGATTACATCGGGTCCTCAAACTTTCATAAATTATAGTATGGCCCAAAACGTTTTAAATCTTTGCAAATAAGTCCAACTTTGAAATTCAAAATAATATTTATCAAATTCAAATATTACAAAACTTTTTCATTTTAATTAAATCATACTGGCTTTACAGGAATTTTTCGCAATAATTTGTCCATTGAGCCTTAAACTTTATTCTTGATTTCGCCGTTGTCCGTTGAGTATGTTCAATCTTAATTTCACTTGATTTACTTACATAAGTATTATCCTTAAAAAACTAGTAAAAATGTGAAATACAATATTTATTATTTTTACTTAAGACACATGTTTGTTATCATCAAAATTACATTATGTGTAGCCCTTTAGGCTAACACATTGAGTTGGACATACATTTCATTAGAGACAAAGTTGTGGGTAAGCAAATTCAAGTTTGTTTTATACTAAGTGCAGACCAAACATCTAATTTGTTAACCAAAGCACATACTTTTAAATGGCTTCATTACTTGCATAGCAAGTTGAATGTTCATTCTAGACATTTTAACTTTAGGGAGGCTGCAAGTGAATCAGATGTTAGTTGAATGCAGAGCATATGGTGTAGCCAACAGCAGCAGATCAACTACTAAGCTAATGTGGCAGAATTAGCTATTTGGTTTAACTTGTATTAAGCAAAGCTCACTAACATAATAAAAAGCATTTATAACATAATTAGAAGCATGTAGAATTGAGCACTATAAATATGTAATGTGCTTTCATTTCAATTAATTAATTAGAATCTTCTACAAGTTTCTTCAAAATATTCTCTCTCATTTTACAGTGTTTCTTGTTACTTTCTTACTTGCCAAACATCATCCAATATTCTAATATTGTACAAGTCAAAATGTCAAACCAGTGCATGGTTTGAGCATTAATTGTTGACACGACTCGAGATATTACTCCCAAGTATAAGATTGTCTAGTTATAATATAACCCGGTGAATCCGGAGTCAAACTACAGGGAATTTAAAATCTAATTATCAATTTATTGGACAAAGAAAATTAATTGCGGTAAAAGAAATCACTAGAAAAAAATTAAAAATATGCTAAGGTTACGGGATCCACTCTTAATATTCAAACTATAATTTTAATACTCTCTCATTTATATTTTTTTCTCACTTTTACCATTTAATTATTATATCATTTAATTCTATGCGTGTGGATAAATCCATTAGGATTCTGCTCTCCATTGTTGTAGTGTTAGATTATGAAATTTGGCAAATGAATGTCAAGACTGCCTTTCTTAACAGGCATTTATATTCTCCTAATTGGAAACGATAATAGGAGTATTAACTACAATAAAGAGTTGGTTAGCAAAACAATTTGATATGAAAGACCTGGGAGAGGCAAGTTATATTCTTGGTATCAAGTTACTATGAGACCGGAAGAATAAAACTTTAGTCTTGTCTTAAGCGGTCTATATCGATAAGATATTGGCTAGATTTAGCATGAAAAATTCTAAGACTGGTTTATTACCATTCAGACATGGAATTACATTCTCTAAGGATCAATCACCTAAAACATCTGAAGAGATAGAGAGAATGAGGCGAGTTCCCTATGCAGAAGTTGTGGGAAGTCTCATGTATGCCATGATTTGCACTAGGCCAGACATTTGTTTTGTGGTAGGGATGGTTAATAGATATCAATCTAATCCTGGACCTGAACACTGGACTGTGGTCAAGCATATAATAAAGTATCTGAAAAAAACTAAAAATTATATGCTTGTGTATTCTGGTGATGAACTCATTCCAGTGGGTTATACTGATTATGACTTTATGTCAAATAAGGATTCTAGAAAATCAACTTCCGGCTATGTGTTTACATTGGGAAGTGGAGCTATTAGTTGGAGGAGTGTGAAACAATCTTGTATCGTAGACTCCACAACTGAAGATGAATATGTGGCTACATCCGAAGCTGCAAAAGAAGCTGTATGGCTTCGCAAGTTCCTACAAGATCTTGAGGTGGTACCTGCTGTAACTGCACCCCTTAAAAACTATTTTGCGATAATAGTGGTGCGGTAGCTCAATTTAAGGAACTAAGGAACCATAAGAAACAAAAAATATTGAGAGGAAGTATTATCTTATAAGGGATATAGTGCAAAGAGGTGATGTGGAGGTTACTCAGATTGCGTCACAGCAAAACTTGGCAGATCCTTTTACTAAGGCCATACCTGGGAAACCTTTTAACTTGCACTTAGAATCCATGGGCATGCGTGAGATGCCAAATATGCTTTGAGAGCTAGTGGGAGATTGTTGGGAAAATATGCTCTTTAAAAGCATATGCGTTTATTTAATTGTAATAAATAATTTTTCTGATTAATAAAATAAATGAGGTATTTTATTCAAATATCTTAATTGCATTAATATTTTTATTAAAGTCCATTTAATCATATTATATGTATTTATGTTATCACAATGTGAATTTAGAGAAAACATAAATACAAGTTATCTTATGATTAAATAATTTTAGTTCGCAGTTGATAAATAAAATTGGACACTTTATTTAGGTATAGACTATAATAAATTCATTGAATGATTTCTCTTAATCATGTATGAATTTATTGATGTAGTACGACTATATTGATCATGATCACATATGAGATTTAATTAACTTTATAATAACTGTCAGACTTATTAAATCTCATAGGCATTGATTTTACTGTAATCTTAATTTTGAGTTAATTATAATTTCATGATTGTAATTGTTATTCCATTTGAGTTACTAATGGGCACAACACATACTTGTGGTCAAGATTACCCGGTATCTTGGTGGGAGCAATTATGAGTATTGGAGTTATGGATTAATAATATAGAATTTGTACAACATATCTCTTGATGGGTTTTCAGCACTTGATCATAAAATTCTCTGGCCAAAGTGTGTCAACATATTTAGTATGGTGAAAATGATCATTAGAGAAAACCAGTAAATATCAAGGAACAAGATGTAATTAAATTGATTGAACAGTTGAGATATCGATTTAATTAATGATGTGGTATAAAGGATTGTGCAGTAAAGAAATCAATGTGGTTTAGGATGAATTATTATTTGATCATACAATTATAGAGTTCAATTCCAATCTTTTAGTGGAGTAGATTTGGAATTAAATAATTAGGCTATTTTAATTACAGGCCTAATTGTTATAGCCACTATTGCATGTTCCCAAATGATCTCCGAGTTAGCTCATTTAATTGACTGCACCACTACTGGTTTAATAAGCAAGATAACTAGCTATTTGGGTCAAAAACCTAAATATATCAGTTAGTGGGAGGCTCCATTTAATTAGCTTGTGTGTAAGGGGCCTTATGTTATTTTACAAGGTGGGTCCCCTATGAAAAAACAAGTAACGTGAGTTTTGATTTTCATTATTTGGAGCGTAGGGTTTTCACTAAAGGGAGATATAAAAAGGCTTATTTTCTCTAAAGAAAAAAGAACAGCCCATTTATACAGATCAGAGAAAAAAATTTTTCTCTTAGTTATTGAGAGAAAAATTTTCTCTTACTAGTTGCTTTGGTAGTGATAAAGGCGCCCACACGTCAAGTGCAGATCGACCTTGAGTTATAACCTGAAAGATCATTGGTGACAATTCGTGATCTAACAAGCGTGGTGGTGACGGATCGTGATCTGCGAGGCTAAATTACTTCGACAAAAAAAACCAAATCGGATTTTCAAAATACGATTTCTAAATTACAAATTCTTATATATTATATGAAAACGATTTTAAAAGGTTTTATAAAAATTTAAAACTATATTTTTCTCCATCAGCAGGAAGTGCCTAGTGCTGTAGTTTTTCTAGATTGTATTTTCCTCTCATTTCTCTTGACAATTGAGCTGAAGTCCAAACAAATGTCATACCATCAGATTTCTAAACAAAATCTCTACTTAATAGCTAAGATATTTAGGATCTTGGTCTAATGAACTTGAGACCAACCTCCAAGTCCACATGAAAGTGCAGTTGCATACAAACATATGATGAACTAGTTGGTAAAATGTATCAAAACCTTGCCTGTCAGCCTAAATCTTAGGTACACAATCTTGTAAATATAATCAAGTTGGCTATCTTTTGTAAGATTTGCTGGCCCTGCAAAATAAAACAAATTAAAAATTGAGTTCTTAACTGATGTGCATGTGCTCCAGATAGGTTTCAGATATTTTATGAAGCTCAAATTTATTAGTTGTTTACTCGATTATTGAATCATTCAATGGTAGTTGCATGTCTCATTGATTGCTATTGATAATGCTTTAATTCTTTGTTGCTGTTTTTTACTTTTTCTGCAGTTGTTAACTGCAGTTTCCTATTGTTTTCCTGCTATTTTCTACTATTTTAGTTGTTGTTTTATGTTGTTTTCTTGACGTTTCCTATGATTTTACCTGTTGTTTGCTGCTTTTAGTGTCGATAGCTGCTGTTTTATCTAATGTTTGGTGTTGTTTTTCGCCACTTTTCTTCTTGTTGTTTTACAATATTTTCTTTCGTTATCCATTACCTGATTTTGTAGTGGGGACAAATTTATTAGGTACTAGGTTAATGGCAACATGTGTGACAATGGATCCAGTGACTCAAATGTATAGAATTCTTAAGCATACAAACCATAAATACCTTTTTCAAGTTGTTTAAATTGTGAAAAAATATGAAATTTGTTGTGGGTTTTTTTTTAGACTATCGTTTACGTGAATACCTCTCAGGCAACTGGATATGTTGGTGTTTCTATAATAACAAGGTATGTATGTTCCATTCGGCTATATTTGTGCTCTTTGGTACATGGTTTGAGGAAATTAAAATAATCTTTGTTGATTATCCGCTAATAAATTTTGGTATGCGACATAATATTTAATGACCTATGTGATAATTAATATTGTGACATTGTGTTTGAAGCATCTAATTTTTGTTGATTGGTGCTATTCATTGTACGGTTTTTTAGAAATAAAATTTTAGTTGCAAGAGACTTCATCTAATTTTGATTTTGTAGCTACATTTCAATCCTATTCATGTAGTTGTGTAGCTTCGAACATCAATGGTGGTTTTTTAAATCTGGTAGCTAAAAAAGGAAGAACAATGTTGTGGCGAAGATTTTTTGTTAAATTAAAAGAATTTAAGTAAGTTAAATATATTGGTTCATCGAAGAAGGTAGGATTTTTTTCCTTACTGTTATATCATGATCCAGATCTACTGTATTTGAGATGGATTATACAAGCATAGGGAATTGACAATTGATCATTATAGGAGCATTTTAAACATGCCCAAGTTAGAAAGTAGAAGTCAGCATGCTCATTTTCGTTGTTGCATGTATATTGATGAAGTGTTGTTCATTAATTACTACGCTATCATTGTGGAAAGCATATACTGATGAAGTGTTGATTCAACTATGAATTGTTGTACTTATTTTATTTGATAACTGATAGCTGATAGTGTTGTAGATGGATTTGCTAATTATGATATATGAATTTGAATTATGAATTATGGTTTATGAATTATGAGATTGTGAGTGTATTGTAGAATATTAGTTATTTTTTAGCTGCTAATAATAACAATAATAACAATAATAATATATTCAATTCTAAAAAAAAATTAATATTGATAATTCAAATTTGGCACCAATAATATATTTTAATTTTAAAATTAATCTTAATAAATCTTGCCAAATAATATTTAAAATAAATTTAATTTCCTGCCAAATATATTTTAAAAAATTGTCAAAATTCCCTCTAGATTTAATAAAGTTAAAAAAAATTAAATAATTTTATTATTTCTAGACTAATTAATTAAATGACATCTTTGTATGACATATAATAGTCATGCATTAAAAATGTTTATGATATAAACTAGTCATGTGCGAAATTTTTTTATTAAAATAATTATGACACAATTGTGACAGATAATAAGTCATGTATTAGATGATATATAAAAATTGTTATCTAATTTTCTTGACATTAGAATCAAGGACGGTTGTTCAACCGTCATGCTCTATAGCACATGATGGGTAAAAACCGTCATAAAATCCTTTTTTTCTAATAGTGTGTGTAAATGTCTACTTTGATCTAATGTCATAAATTTGGCAAAATCATTCATTACCATCCAATTGTACTTTTTGGATGTCATCTTTCCACCTTATTTTAATTTAAACTCATCAGTAGTCTTTGAATCCTATATACATTTTTAGAAAAACTTTTTTTTAAACAGGAATATATGAGATGATATATACCTTCACTCAACCTTCGAAAAAATTAATTCAAAATGTGCAATCCTAATTCCTACGACTAAAAAGAAATTCACAAGCATTGTTTTGGGGGGGGGGGGGGGGGGGGGGGGGGATGATCCGGGGGGAAGAGTGATTGAATTCTTCCACATTTTCTTTTTCATTTATATGTGGGTTCCACGATGTAAAGTGCTTGACTTAAGTCATTTTATTCTTTAGCCGTGGGTGACAACAAATTCTATTCATACAATTCATGTCACGGATAGCATCTCATATCCGCGCAATTCACAATTTCCGGATATCCGCATGTATGCTTGTGTATACTTTTCAGTTTACATTCTATAAATGAGAAGCCGATAATACGTTGATTTTTTTTAATCTACAATTGTATTCAACAAAATGTCTTTCAATGATAGTAATCAAGAATTATAAAAGAAAATTTTATAATACAGTGATTAAAATTGTAGTATCAATGACATGATAAATATAAATTCTGTAAATTTCACATAAAACTAGTTAATGGAAGGTAAAATAAATATATTAGTATAAGAGTGGTAAATTTGTGTTTTAACATCACAAATAAAATAAAAAATTATAAAAATAATATAAAACATTAAATCAATATTAAAATTTCATTAAACAAAAAATAATTTATTTAATTAAATTAAACAAAGAAAAAATTCACTCATCAATTGAAAACAAAAAAAAAGTGAAATAAAAACAATTGGAATAAGTTTTATTGATTTTGATTAACCATAAATTCTATATTTATTCTAAGATATTCATACTTTTTTTTTTCATTTTCTATCATAGTATTATTTACTGCACAAGTCCATTAAGCAAAATTATTTTTGTTGATGTGGATCAAGGCAAAATAAAATAAAAAGATATCCTTATATTACTAGATATATATGATATATCAATAAAATTAGATCTAATTTTTTGTTTTATACATACTTCATTCAGCTTTTAACTATGCTTTTCACTTTTATTTAAAGATTATTTGGGGTTATTGCCGAGGAAGTTTTGAAGGATGTAAAATCACCTTATCTTATAAACAGCTTTGAAAAATATGAAAAGAATAGTTATTCAAATTTCAATTTTGAGAATAAATTTTATCCTTAATAATATTCACATTTATCATCACATGTGTTCAATAAACACAAAGCTTCGTTATTCAATTTAGAAACAAAATCAACAAATATATAAGGTGATCATTATTATAATGAGTTTTTATTTTATACTTGTAAATTTTTTAATAATTCTTATGTTAATTTACTTGTTTTACATTGAATTTACAAGTTTTATGTTTTAGTTAGCAAATTGATGTTTTATTTTATATTTAATGTTGATTACAAGTTTTGTGTTATATTAGGGTGTTTTTTTTCTAATGATACACCAATTTACTATTTTTGTGTTAATTTACTTATTTTACTTTCTATTTACAATTCTTATGTTTCATTTACATAATTTATATTTTATTTTACATTTGAAGTTGATTTACAAGTTTTATGTTACATTTGTAAGTTTTTATTTTGTTTAGTAATAATACTCAAATTTACCACTCCTATATTAATTTACTTATTTAATCTTTGTTTTACAAGTCTTATGCTCCATTTTCACAATTTTATGTTTTGTTTTATACTTAATGTTGATTTATAAGTTTTATGCTACATTTATAAGTTTTTTTATTTACAAATATACACCAATTTATCACTCCTATGTTAATTTGCTTATTTACATTTAATGTTGATTTACAAGTTTTATATTAAATTTACATGTCATATGTTTCATTTACATAATTCATGTTTACATACGGTATTGATATCGTGATTTTAATCATGGCATTATAGAATAACCCTAAAATTGAGAGGAAAACTAATTTTTTTAAACAAGAGTTTTCCAAATTAATGACAGCTTATAATTATGCAAGTAATATAGTTTTCATTGATTTAACTATTCCATTTATAGATTTACAGGAGAGAGGAAAGAGAAAATTGGAATAGGAGAAAAAATAAAATTAAACATTAAAAAAAGAAGAGAGAAAAATATTAATGAAGTTAGAAATTCTTATCATCTAATGTTAACACTTCATTCTTATTTCCATTTTGCAACACTCAATCATCTGACGTTATTATTATTGTTGTTGTTGTTGTTGTTGTTAGTACTACTACCACCATCTTCTTTACCAACCCTCGGATAAATTCATACTGAATGATCTTTTGGCCCTGTCCATCTTCATTCAAAGCACATTTAAACCTCTCTATCATAGTTTTAGCCAAAGTTTCAACACACTTATCCTTAGCAAAATGAATTTAGATTTAGTGTTGAACTGAGTTTTTTACTAATTCTTTAAAAAGATACAATTAGTAGTTATTAAATAAGAATATAAAACTAATTAAATCTTAAATCTTAATTATGTATTGTTATACATGCATGTGAGGCAGCTCATGTCAACATTAGATCCAAATCCATGGCAAATAACTCTCCAAATCCATCATTTTCTATGACAAAGTAATCAAATTATATATTAATTTAATGTTTCATTAACTTAATTTTATGTCAAGTTATATTCTTTTATGTAAATTTTTATCTTAATTTTAATATTTTGTTGTTTTAGGTATAATTTAGGATTAGAGAGGAGTTAAATCATACCATTTAGAAAGAAATCTAATTGAAAGAATCAGAAAGGGAAAAAATAAAGAAATTTAATTGAAACAAATCAAGAAAGATTTACCATCATGCATGCAATCACGTGGGGGAGGGGGGAGGCATTTAAGATTTAGTTGACAAATATGCCATGTACGTGAACTTGGGCTTTTGAATTTGCAATATAATGGCCTAAGAACTTAAAGGTTGCTTGGCTTACTTTTGTGAGTTTGTCTTTTTAATCCTTTTGGATTAAGGATTTAAAGGTCACCGATTGAGCATTACAAAAAGAAAAAAAAAAACAGGGCAAAAGCCGAAGTAGCCTCACGAATAGAATCAGGTAGAAGCACCCGCAAGACATCCAGAGAGAAGCCAGATTACTTCCTGAGTTTTTCTTTTCCTCTTATCTATTGCTGTGCTTGAATGTTCCCTATAATGTTTATGAATTCTTTTTATATTCAAATGAAATAATTTTTTGCTAGGGCTACAATGTAGCCTAACTATGAAATTTAATTCCACAAATCTATGTTATTTTTAGTTTATTATTCCATTATTAGGTGTTCATTATTGTGTTTAATGTTTTTAAATATATGGCCAACATTTGAATGATTTGATGATACATAATGAGAGCAAGAGGAGATTTATGTATTTTTCTTATATATAATGGATGCTATGAATTGAACGAAAGACAGAGATGTGCCAAGCAATTCGTACAGTTTTATCTAAGAATTTCCATAGAACTTAATGAATTTTTACATATTTAAATTCACTTAGAGATATAGTTAGTTAATATATGAGGGTATTTTTTATATTATTCAAGATAAGATATTGAATAGATTAGGGAAATTCACTATCAATATGCATGATAATCTTTAATAATATCGATGGAGAATTAAATTGGATTGGTTATAGGGAAATCATATGTCCTAATGTCTAAATCTCTTGGTGATTTTTATTACTCCTTGCATCTTTATTTAAATTTTAGTTATGTTCTTTTATCTACTTTTTAATCGAAATTCACTTATTCAGTTATTCAAATAGGATAGGGTTAGAATAATTGAAGTAACTAATAGATTATACAATCTCTATGGGACGATACTCTACTCTTCATTATATTACTCGAGTTGATTACTACACTTGCTAATACGCAACAAGTTTTTGGCTCCGTTGTTGGGGATTGTTTGGATTAGTATCGATACCCACTAACCATAGTTTAATTTCAATTTTATTTTTATTTTTATTGTTTTTATTTTATTTTTATTTTTTTGTTTTATTTTATAAGACATTCAAGAAGTTTTGATTTATTGCCTTTTGATGCAGAAATTGAACGTACCTATAAAAGGCTCAATAGGGAAAGAAGAGAAGCTTTGCAGGAATAACAACTAATTATGGCTGAAAAAATAATACAAGAAAATAGAGATGCAAGACTTTTACGAGATTATGTTGTGCCTACAATTAGTGGTACTCGCTCAAGCATTGCACGTTGTGTCGTTCAAGCCAATAATTTTGGGATAATCCAGATGATTCAGATGTTAGTACAATTTGTTGCACTATTAATTCTGCTCTAAGTATCTATTCACAAAGGTAAATGTAAAACCAAGACTGATCCATTGGGTGCTTTTACTATAAAAATTTGATTTAGAGATTTAAGACAAAATGGATTTGAAACTTTGGTGGTGGATTATGTTGTGCAAATTTTATTGAACTCGTAAGTGCACGAATCTATTGTAGAATAGATTAATGGTGACGAGTATCGATCCCACGAGGAGGTGGATTTTAATTATATGTAGAATTAATTTTGTATGAGGGTGGTTGGATTTGTGGTGGAAGTGATTTAAATTATCCTAAAATTTGAATTAAAATGGCGAGAATAAATTCAAAAGAAAACTATTATGATTGAAGCGCTTGGGTATCTAGATCCGTATAAACATGCACCATGGGCTAAATATTCTTTATTAGTGCCAATTAAATCATGAGGGGGGAATCCACACCTCATGAACCACACTCTAATCAATATGGTGCTAAGAGCTTATCGTGCCAAATAATAATAATCTTGTACTAGGGAGCCGGTGAAACCAGGGCGGTATCTAGACAAGATTATTATTATTTGTCGATGAGAAGTCAAAACATCCACAAAAACTAGAGGGGAAGAGAAAATAAATTTATCAAATATAGCACATGATACATGTTGAGACTTCACCTTCAACCCAAGCTTGAAAGAAAATTAGCTACTCATAATTGAACTAGGGATAAAATGAGAATTTATTAAAATAAATAGAAAATACAAGATGGAGAAGGAATTACAGAAAATGGAGTCCAAAAATAGATTCACAGATGCCAAATTAGGGGGGAGGCCCCCTTTTTATAGATACATTGAGTAAATCATGGTCATCGGATTAAAAACAGTTTGGACACTCAGGATTGCGCCACGTCATCAGTCAACAATACGCGGTTTGACCACGCGGTTTGAACAGTAACTCGGTTTGGTTGAAAATAATCTTATGTATATGCATCAACCGTACGCGCGATTTTTAATCCACTAATATACTGCCACATCACCAATCAACAGTGCATAAGAATTTTCTCCAATGGAATCGTGACACCTCATCAGTCAATGCCACATCATCGGTCAATGTCACGTCATCGATCCGTCTATGTGAACAGTGTCGTGAATAGTAATGTAGACAATACCGTGCATGTGAATAGTACCTTACATGTGAACAGTGACATTTTTCCTTTTATGCTCCTCTTAAGGTTTTCAACTGTCCTGAGTTCAAAAATGATGTCCGTTTTACTGTTTGATTTCTCGTTCATTTTGAAATGACCATGATGCCCCTAAAATACATTAAATACTTAATTAAAATAAAACACACATAATTAAGTCACAAGAAGCTTAAATACATAAAAGTAAGGGTGTTAGTAAAACTTAAAGTGTAAAATGACGATTTTATCCTTTATAAATATACATTTTCTAATGCTCAACACACTCCCTAACCAACTTATTGCTAGTTCCTAGCAAATAAAACGAAAATAAAATTCAAATCCAAAATGACTTTTTTTTTAACAATCATGTTTATTCAATTAGACTAATGATAATAATAAAATAAAAGTATAAGTATTATCTCTAGTCTAAAGAAACATCACACCCACATCAACCATCCACATGAATCAGCCCAGTAGACTTTGTCACAGCTACTTTCAAGAATGACATGTCAAACCCCAAAATCTTACTAGAAGTAGTGACACTCTCACAAGAAAATTAAACCCAAAAAATAGTTACTGCAATGAATGGTAATTGAGAGAAAATAATAAGGAAGTAATATCACATGCTCTCAGCATGATGAAAGAAATATGCCCATAGTTTAGAAACAATACGATCTCAAATCAAATAAAATGGTAGTCAACCCAATTAATTTATTTTTTTATTTATTTTTCTTTTTTTTATATGTATCACTACATCTTTTTAGCCCATTTAACTAGCTTTTACTTCAGACTATAGTTCCCTAAAATCAAGGACTTTTTTTAGGACATAACATAGGTTACGGATATGGCTAACAAAGGAAGGGAAATAAGCAAAACAAAGTGTATGTTTGAGAAAAATGTAGAGATTTTTTTTTTTGGAGTTGCAAGGTGGATTTCACCTATTATTGTTATTTTTTTTATTTTTTGAAACAAATTTTTTTTGTTTTTTTTTTGCTTTCGTTTGGCACAACTTCACTGAACAAAATAATTATTGACATTTTTCTCAAACATAAATAGGTAATGGAACTTGTAAGAGATCGGGTAATACTCCAAATCAGAGTGAGTCAAGATGATAAGCTTGACAAAGAAATTTTTTTTTTTTAAAGGGTCAAAAGGGTTAACTATGGATATTTCACAAAAGGGATAGTTAGAAAGGCTCAAACGGATCAAAGATGGCATTTCCATCATCTTTTAGGGCTCTAAATAATCTTCCATATCTACTAGTTAGATAGGATTCCAGATGTAGCAACACAGATTTTTTTTTTAATTTTACAATTTTTTTAGGGGTTAACTCAAAAGAAATCTAGAGACCATGTATAAAATAATAAACTGCTAAGTTGTATGAAGAATGGGAAAAAGGAGTACACTCCAAGAAAAATGATAGGCTCAAAAACTCACTTGGTACTTATTATGATATGTTCATTCCTTCAAACAACTCATATTTGTCTCCGACATCAACATGTAGAGTAGCAAACATGGCATAACATCCTTTAAGATCAAAGATAATATAAATATTAAAATTTGAAATTCATCATGTCATCCAATGTTAAAACAAATCACACAAATTTTTTTTTTCAAACAACATTCTACCGCCCAACCAATTCTAAACATGAAAGAAAAATATGCATGCAGAAATGTGAAAATGATGTAGCAAAACTAATTAGAAAAGTTACACTTAAAATGATAGAAAAAGAAAATTTTTTCTTTTTTTTTTACTAAGAATATGTGTTTCTAGAGTCACTACACTCCATATTCAACCATCTTCGACTCAAAAATTTAAAAGTGTATATTTATAAAAGGAGAAATTAAAAAGAAGAAGAAAAGTGATTTTTTTTTAAACAAAGAAGATGCGTTTCTAGAGTCACTACACTCCATATTCAGCCATCTTCAACATAAAAAGTTAGTAACAATTAGTTTCTACAACAAAAAATAAGTAAAAACTTAACCAAGATTCCACAATTGTTGACTATTCCCTCCCTTCAACCAGAACGAAACTTGTCCTCAATGTTTGAAAGGAAAGAAGTAGAGTTTAGAAGACATCACCTAGGTGGTGCAACACAGAAGAAAATATTTACAAGCGGAGAGTTAAATCTAATTTTTACTTCTTACTGCGGCTACTATTACCATTATTATTTGGATGCTCCAACACAAAGGTCCAGGGGTCTGGCTTTGGTCTATAAGCTTGTAACAAATCAAGTAGCTCATTAGCAGTGTGAGCACAAATAAAAAGCATTTTTACTGTGGAAGGAATGAAATAGTTTTTTATTGCATGGTTAAGAAATGCGATAAAGCCATCCTAAAAGTTATTGACATTTAACAAACCGATGAGTTTCTGGTGAATGTGCAGATGGGCCCAAGATGCTAGTGTGATAAGTGCCTCTAGTGTTGCAATATCTCCCAGAAGGAAAATAAAAGCATCAGCATGATTAAGCATTTCATTATTCTTTCTTCCATACCTGAGACGACTAACTCTTCTCTAGTCGGTGAGTCAGAAAAACTGCCCAAAAATTTTAGGACTTTAGGGATGATGCCTAACACTTGGTTTTCTCTGACAAAAGCAGCTTCTGAGACCAATTTTACTAATCCTCGGTTACCTCCTCCATACACCAAGTGTAATTTTCTCTCTGCTATACTTCGATCAAGATCTATGGCTGCCTCAACGAACTCTGTATGTTTGTCATACTTAAATCAAGAAAGCACACAAATGTTGTTGAATTGTCTATTGGGAATATCTGCCATTGGATACTTCTAAAAAACAATTTGTGAGTGCTTGACAAAAATCATATTTAAAAATCTTAGTGATAGTGGGTCACAGTTGTGTATGAGGTAGCATGTCAGTGTCAATTAATGTGTAAAGTACATGGTTCGCGAGTTAAAAGGAAACAGTAAAAAGAAAAAGAAACAATGATAAAATAAAATTATTAAAGACAATAATGCAAATGATAAAACAATAGTGAAATAACAGTGAAGTAAAATGATATTTACAGGTAATTGCGATTGTAGCTCACATCTTCCTCTGGTTTATGTCTAGAAATGGCTTGAATGCCCTCTATGGGTCGAGGATAGACTTCCCATCTAGTTTTCTTATAAACTGGCAAACATGGTCGTTTATAGTCAAATTCTTGATACTATATCATGCATGTTCTTTTTGGAATAATACCCATAACTAGAGAATCGCTCCTTGCACATATCCACTGGGATACGTTTTAAGAGACAAAAGGATATTATCCAATGACTCCTTATTCAAGCCATCCCTAATGAATTGAATCTTATCTTCCCTGTTATCAGACACCATTCGTAAAGAACATGGGTTTTATTGCATCTTATTCTGGCACACTTATGACAAGCAACATAAATTCTTCGAGCTCTTCGTTTTCTTGCATAATTTTCTTTACCACAACCAGGCATGTATGTAATAAATTTTAGAGGTAACTCACCTACCAATCGTACTTTAGCCTTGATTAACCAACGGATGTGAGCAGGTATGTTATTCCTCATGAGCAATCGCATGCGTTCGGACCGAGCTTTATAGATTGTAATGAGGGAATTCTGAGGAAGTGAAGGGAACCGATTATGAAGCTTTGCTAGAATCTCGTTTCAGTCCATACTTTTGCCTTAGAATATCAGTTATTATGGGAAACTGAAGTAACCGACTTGATTATCACAGAGTACCGTTATCCAACATTTCACTGGGGTAACAAACTAAAGCACATAAACAAAGAAAAACAAACTAAAACACATAAAGAAAATTACAATCGTCCTCTTATTGAATTTACCTCAAGTTCCAACTGGATGTTGTAGACATTTCTCTCAATGTCTCTGAGTTGGCTTTCTAAATCCTCAACAAAGGATACTAACTCTGGTGGTGCAGAGCCCAAATACGATGTGTTTTACAAAATCAAATCTGTCTTTTAAGATGAGATTTTACACGTTGAATTGGTTTAAGAATGTTCAGGAGGAACGGTTTAGCTATGGAACTCATGATTAAAAATGATAAGAGAACACTTAATGGTTAAAGAAACACACTTATGCAAAATAATTTCAATTAGCAAAAGAATAATAAAAAGAAAGAAAGAAAAAGAAAGAAATCAAATCACCGAAAAGAAAGAAAAAAACTCAATTCAAATCTTGCGGGTCACTCAAATTTATTTTGGTGTCCTCTCCATGTGGTTGGTACTCTAGATATGTCTTTAATCTTTGATCATTAACTTTAAATGTGACACCGTTCTTTGGGTCCTTAATTTCAATTGCCCCAGGTAAAAAAACAGTATGAACAATAAAAGGGCCAGACCATCGAAAGCGTAACTGACCTGGGAATAGGTGCAAGCGAGAATTGAATAAAAGCACTTTCTGACCTGGAGTGAAAGATTTTCTCATAATTTACTTGTCATGGAAGACTTTCATTCGCTGCTTGTAAATTTTGGCATTTTTGTATGCATCATTGCGAATTTCTTCAAGTTTTGTCAGCTGTAATCTTCTTTTTAAGCTAGCTTGATGCATGTCAAAGTTGAATTTCTTGATGGCCCAATATGCACGATGCTCGAGTTCTACAAGTAGGTGGTAAACTTTTCCATACACTGGCCTGTAGGGTGATATCCCAATCGGGGTCTTAAAAGTCGTTTTATATGCCCATAATGCATCATCAAGTCTTAATGATCAATCTTTTATGTCTGGCCTCACCGTCTTTTCTAATATGTGCTTTATTTCTTGATTGGAGATCTCAACTTGGCCACTGATTTACGGATAATATGGGGTTGCCACTTTGTGAGTGATTGAATACTTTGTTAAAAGAGTTTTGAATGCTTTGTTACAAAAGTTGGCACCACCATCACTGATTATCGTTCGAGGGAATCTAAAGCGTGAAACAATGTTGCTTTTCAAAAATCCTATCACCACTTTGTGATCATTGGTTTTACATGGAATTACTTCTACCCATTTCGATATGTAGTCAACAGCAACCAATATGTATTGATGATCAAAAGAAGGGGAAAAGGGACCCGTGAAGTCGATACCCCATACATAAAAAATCTCAACCACTAAAATTGGATTTAATAGCATCATGTTTCTTTGTGTAATGCTCCCCATTCATTAACACCTATCACATGAAGAATAAAAAGTGTAAGTATCTCGAAATATAGTTGGCCAATAGAAACCACATTGTAAAACTTTAGTTGTTGTTTTCTTAGCACTGAAATGGCCTCCACAAGCTTGTTCATGGCAGAATTAAAAAATATTATAAATTTCATTTTCTAGGACACATCGTCTAATAATTTGATCTACACAATACTTGAACAAATACGGGTCATCCCAAAAGAAATTCTTTATTTCTGCAAGAAATTTGGCCTTATCTTGCTTAGTTTAATGCTCTGGAAGTTGACTTGTAACAATATAATTAACTATATCAGCGTACCAAGGTAATACTTCCACACTCATTAATTGTTCATCTGGGAATGACTCATTCAATATTAATAGCTCTATAATTGTATCAAAATGGAGATGACAGAGATGGTCCGCCACAATATTTTCTATGCCTTTCTTATCTTTAAATTCCAAGTCAAATTCTTACAAAAGTAACACCCAATGAATTAGTCTAGCTTTTGCATCTTTCTTTGTGAGAAGATATTTAAGAGCAGAATGATCTATGAATATAATTATTTTAGAACTAATGAGATAAGATTGAATTTTTTCCAATGCAAACACTACGGCTAGCATTTCTTTTTCAGTAGTTGAATAGTTCAACTGTGCATCATTCAATGTCATACTAGCATAGTAAATAACATGGAGAATTTGATTAACTCTTTATCCTAAAACTGCTCCTACTGCATAATCAGATGCATTACACATGAGCTCGAATGGTAAGCTCCAATTTGGGGGCTCCATGATGGGTGATGATGTCAACAACTACTTTAATTTTTCAAATGCCATAAGACATGAATCATCAAAGACAAAAGGTACATCCTTAGCAAGTTGATTGCATAAAGGTCTAGAAACTTTGTTAAAATCTTTAATGAAACGTCTATAAAAACCAGCATGCCCAAGGAAAGATCTTACTTCTCTGACTGTTTTGGGTGGAGGAAGATTAGAAATGAGATCCACCTTGAATTTGTCAACCTCAATACCCTTGCTAGAAATGATGTGACCGAGAACAATACCTTGTTTTACCATAAAATGACACTTCTCCTAATTTAAGACTAAATTCTTCTCGATACATCTCTGCAGAACTAGTGTTAGATGATGTAAATATTGATCAAATGAGTCAGCAAAAACATAAAAGTCATCTATAAAGACTTTAAGAAATTGTTCAACCATATCAGAAAAATTGTTTAACATGCATCGTTAAAATGTAGCAGGTGTATTATATAATCCAAATGGCATCCTCCTATATGCAAATGTGCCAAAAGGACAAGTGAAAGTAGTTTTCTCTTGATCTTTTGGTGCTATGAGAATCTGATTATATCCTGAGTAGCCATCTAGAAAGCAATAAAATTCATGGCCTACTAATCTATCAAGCATTTAATCGATAAATGGTAAAGAAAAATGGTCTTTACGTGTGACAGAATTCAACTTTTATAATCAATGAATACACGCCATCCTGTAGTTACTCTAGTGGGTATTAATTCATTATCAACATTCGTAACTACTGTGACTCCTGATTTTTTGGGGACAACTTGTACATGACTGACCTATGAACTATCAGAAATTGGGTAAATGATACATGTATCTAATAGCTTAAGGACTTCAGTTCTAACAACTTCTTTCATGTTAGGATTTAACCGATGTTGTATTTTCCTAGTAGGTTTAGCATTTTCATCAAGGTGAATGTAATGCATGCAGTCTACTGGGTTTATACCTTTTAGGTCTGCTATGGTCTATCCTAATGCTCCTTTGTGCTCTTTTAACACATCCAACAACTTACCTTTTGTTCGTCATTAAGGGATGATGAGATGATTACCGACATAGTACTTTTTTCTCCCAAAAATGCATATTCCAATGTGTTGGGTAATAGTTTGAGCTCGAGTTTCGGTGGTGATTCTGATGATGGGATGAGTTTCTTCTCTGATGGTGCTAGTTGTACAACTCTTGACTTCCATTTATTAATGTCCATGGATGGTGTTGAGTCAAATAGGGCGTTGACCTCATCAACTGATCTGTCAATATCAAAATCAAAACCAAAATGAGTTAAACATGTTTGTAAAGGGTCATCACTAAGGTTTAAAAGAAAGAGTCATCAACTAATGCTTCAATTAAATCCACATCAACAATTCCATCATCTGCATTATGAGGTTGTTTGGCAATGTTGAAAATGTTTAGCTCCATAGTCATGTTGCCGAAGGATAATTGCATATTTCTAGTCCTGCATTGAATGTGAGCATCCGCAGTTGCCAAGAAAGGTCGACCTAGAATAATGGGGATGTGCTTTCTTGAATCATGTATTAGTTGAGTTTCAATTACAATAAAATCAACAAGAAAATAAAACTTATCTACCTGAATAAGCAAGTCTTCCATAATACCACGAGGTATTTTCGTGGACCGATCTCCAAGTTGTAACACCACTGGAGTTGGGTGTAAATCTCCCAGTCCAAGTTTCACAAATACTAAATAAGGTAATAGATTTACACTAGCTCCAACAAAGCATTCTCAATTGTGTGGTTCCCTATACTACATGAGATAGTAAGGGAGCCTGGGTCTTTGCATTTTAAATGAATTTTGTGTTGGAGTATAGAACTAATGTTTTCAGTTAAAAATACCTTCTTTTGAACATGAATATTTCTCTTTTAGTACAAAGGTCTTTAAGAAACTTGGCATAAGACGACACTTGTTTTATAGCATTAAGTAAAGGGATGTTAACACTTACCTGTTTGAAGATTTCAAGAATCTCACCTGTGGATTTTCCCTTATTTCCTTTAGCTAACCTTTGAGGAAATGGAGGTTTGGGAACATTTTCTCGTGGGTTGGTTTCTTCTTTCTCTTTCGATGGTGAGTCATCAACATTCACAGGTACAATTTGATTTTCTTTTGTCATTGGCATCTCCACTTTATTGTCAACTTATTTTCCTTTTCGTAAAGTCATGACTACTTTAACCTCTCCATGCTGATGTGGTGAACTGGTACTTGCTTCACGTACTCCTTTAGGATTAGGCACTAGTTGACTTGAAAACTTACCTTTCTCAACAGTCATTGCCAAAGTCTGAACTGAAGAAGCAAGCTGTCCCACCACCTTCTCGAGGCTTGAAACTGATTGGGCTTGTGAGTTGAAGCCTGCTTTCATCTCATTTCGTAGTCCATCAATGGTGCGGTTTTGTTGTTCAATCGTAAAGTGAGTAACATTCTTGAAATTTAGGAATGCATCCTCCCATGGTCTGGGTTGAGAGTAGTTATGGTTCTGATTGTATGATCTAAATGGTGGCTAAAAGGCTTGAGGAATTTGAGGCATTTGTTGCATTGAGCAGGAGCTGCTTGTCCATTCTATTGCAATCCTTGAGACCATGAAAAATTGGGATGGTCTCTCTATCTAGGGTTATATGTATTGAAGTATAGGTTGTAATTTGATGGTTTTCTCATTACACCTATGACATTGGCTTGATTTGAGTATGAGTCATAGTCATGTAGTTCTGTTGATTTAGCAGTCGATAACGATACTATTTGTTTAGAGAGACCTTCAGTTATCGCTTTGACTTTTTTAATTTTTGAACTTGACTCGCCAATCTGAACCTCATTCACTCCCTTAATTCTTCTAGTATTCCTAAGTGATCGACTTCGTTGTTGGGAATTATCCGCTTGTCGCTGGAAAAATTCCCAAATCTCTGATGCACTTTTTGACATTAGCTCTCCTTCACTTATTGCCATTATTCATTCTTACACATTCGACAATAATCCCTCCAAAAAGTATTGGCATTGATGTCATTTCTCGTACCCATGATGTGGACACTTCAAGAGTAGCCAATTGAATCACTCTTATGTTTCGAAAAACTGCTCGTCCTCTCTCTGGGTAAACTCTGAGATTTTCCTGCGAATAGCATTAGTTTTATGCACTGGGAAGTATTTATTCAAAAATTTTGTTACCATTTGTTCCCATGATGTGATGCTACTAACAGGCAAAGTATTTAGCCATGAACGAGCTCTATCCTTTAAAGAAATGGGAATAATCTGAGTTTAACATCATCGTCTGAAAAATTCTCATATTTAAATGTTTGACAAACAGTATGAAAATCATTCAGATGATTATATAGGTCCTCATTTTCTAAGCCATAAAATGTTGGGAGACAATTTAGCACACTAGGTTTTAGTTCAAAACTCCTAGCAGCTACATTTGGGTATCTTATACATGATGTGCTCAAATTAGCTAAGGGACTAAAGTAGTCCTTAAATGGCCTCTCATGTGGTGCTTGTTGTTGTTGCAAATCTATTTTATTTTTATCATTAATGTGTTTGTGTGCGCAATGTTTTTTCAAGTTCAATGTCTATAGACTCAAGATTAGGTAATAATGACCTTCGACCATGCATGCAATGAATAAAAAAAATGAGAACAAAATTAATAAAAATAAATAAGAATGAGAAATTACGATACTAACCTTATCACGTTGTTACAACCTTTCTATAAAAAAAACACACTTAAAAAAATATGTTAAATAAATTAATTAAAAATAAATTAATAAGATAAAAAAAATTACAAATAAAAATAAATTAAAAATTAAATTATAGAATTTTAAAGAAGAGAAAAAGAAAAGAAATTCTTAACTCTAAATGTATATTCACTTTTTTTAATAAGAAAACAAATGAAAGATAGTATTCACAAAAATTAATTATATGAATTAAAATAACTTAGCTCCCCGGCAACGACGCCAAAAACTTGTTGTGCAAATTTTATTGAACTTGCAAGTGCACGAATCTATTATAGAATGGATTAATGGTGACGAGTGTCGATCCCATGACGAGGTGGATTTTAATTATATGTAGAATTAATTTTGTATGAGGGTGGTTGGATTTGTGGTGGAAGTGATTTAAATTATCCTAAAATTTGAATTAAAATGGAGAGAATAAATTGAAGAGAAAACTATTATAATTGAAGCGCTTGGGTATTTGGATCCGTATCAACATGTACCATGGGCTAAATATTCTTTATTAGTGCCAATTAAATCATGAGGGAGGAATCCACACCTCATGAACCACACTCTAATCAATATGGTGCTAAGGGCTTATCGTGCCAAATAATAATGACCTTGTACTAGGGAGCCGGTGAAAAGTAAGGCGGTATCTAGACAAGATTATTATTATTTGTCGACGAGAAGTCAAAACATCCACAAAAACTAGAGGGGAAGAGAAAATAATTTTATCAAATAAAGCTTATGACACATGTTGAGACTTCACCTTTAACCCAAGGTTGAAAGAAAATTATCTACTCATAATTGAACTAGGGGCAAAATAAAAATTTATTAAAATACGTAGAAAATATAAGATGTAGAAGAAATTACAGAAAATAGAGTTCAAAAATAGATTTAGAGATGGCACATTAGAGGGGCAGGCCCCCTTTTTATAGATACATTGAGTAAATCATGGCCATCAAATTAAAAATAGTTTGAATGCTCAGGATTGCGCCACATCATCAATCAACAATACGCAGTTTGAACAGTCAACCGGTCTGAACAGTGACACGGATTGGTTGAAAATAATCCTGTGTATATGTATGTACCGTACGTGCGATTTTTGGTCCCCTGATATGCTGCCACGTCGCTAATCAACAGTGCATAAGAATTTTCTCCAATGGAATCGTGAATCCTCATCATCGGTCAATGCCACGTCATCGATCCGTCTATGTGAACAGTGTCGTGAACAGTAACGTAAACAATACCGTACATGTGAACAGTGACATTTTTCCTTTTATGCTCCTCTTAAGGTTTTCGACTATCCTAAGTTCAAAAGTGATGTCCGTTTTACCATTTAATTTCTCGTTCATTGTGAAATGACCATGATGGCCCTTAAAATACATAAAATACTTAATTAAAATAAAACACACATAATTAAGTCACAAGAATCTTAAATATATAAAAGTAAGGGTGTTAGTAAAACTTGAAGTGTAAAATGATGATTTTCTCCTTTATAAATATACATTTTCTAACACTCAACAGATTACTTATTTCGATTAGAGCAAAGAGAACAAAACGATAATGTAGTGGTTTCAATTATCGAAGAATTTTCTAGTGAAAAGTTACTATTTCTTTAAACTTTTGAATGTAGAATTTTCTAATAAAAAGTTACTAGTTCTTTAAACTTTTGAATGTAGTGGTTTCAATTATCGAAGAATTTTCTAATGAAAAGTTACTAGTTCTTTAAACTTTTGATGCACCATGGTATGCAAATTTTGTAAATTATTTGGTGAGCATTATTGTTTCTTTTAATTTATCATATCAACAGAAGCAAAAATTCCTCTCATATGCCAAATCTTATTTTTGGGAAGATCCATTCTTATATAAGTATTGTTTAAACCAAATCATTCAATGATGAGTCATAGAAGAAGAGATTAGATGCATTCTATAGCACTGTCACTCCTATGAGGTTGGTGGACACTTTGGTGTATCCAGAACTGCAGCAAAGGTGCTTCAAGCAAGTTTTTATTAGCCTGTCTTATTTAAAGATGCTTACATTTTTGTTGCTACTTGTGACTAATGTCGAAAAACTGGTAACATTTCAAGGAAGAATAAAATGTCGTTAAATAATATTCTTGTAGTAGAATTGTTTGATGTTTAAGGAATCGACTTCATGTGTCCATTTCCATCTTTCTTCAAGAATAAATATATTCTAGTGGCTATTGATTATATTTCTAAGTAGGTCGAAGCTGTTGCTTTGCCTTCAAATGATGTAAGGGTCGTTGTGAATTTTTTAAAGAAAATATTTTCTCACAATTTGGCACTCCAAAAGCCACTATAAGTGATGGTGGGAAATATTTTTGCAATTGGCAAAGCCCTCTTGAACAAATATGGAGTTACACGTAGAGTTGCCACTCCTTACCATCCACAAATCAGTGGCCAAGTTGAAACCTTTAATTGGAATTAAAGAGAATTTTGGAGAAAATTGTAAACGTGTCACAGAACAATTGGACAAAAAAACTAGACGATACACTCTAGGTAATCAAACAATTTTAAAAACACCTATTGTTATGTCTCCTATCATCCAGTATTTAGAAAAGCATGCCATCTACATGTTGAACTTAAGCATAGGGCATATTGGGCTATGAAGATTTTGAACTTTGACATGCAAGCTGCAAGAGAGAAGAGATTGTTGCAACTTAATGAAATAGATGAATTTCTCAACGCAACTTATGAGAATGCTCGAATCTATGAAGCCTGCACTAAAAAGTTGCATGACAAACATATCCTCATACGTGAATTTTAGGTTGTTCAAAAGGTTTTATTATGTAATTCTGGACATTGACTCTTCCTTTGCAAGTTACGATTATGTTGGTCGAGCCCTTTTACAATAACACAAGTCTTTCTGTCTGGTGTGGGATACATTTCTCGTGATACAAACAGGTCAACAGTCATTGATTGAAACCCTTTTAGATGATTCATTTGATAAACACAAGATAGTTATTGGGCTGTCTAATTCTGAATAACGACCAAAGACAATCAATCTAATGACTATAAATTAACCGCTTCTTAGGAGGCAACCCAAGCTTTCAAACTTCACTTATTATTATTTTTATTTTGTATTTTCATTTTTCCTTATTTCATTTGTTATTCTTTTCTTTTACTTATTTTATTTTATCTAGGTTTCTGCATAAGTTTGAGGGTCGACGATCATCAACTTTGCACATGCCTTTCAACGACTCAACTATAAGTTCACATCTTCAAGTGCAAAACTGGGGAGGTTTCTCTATTCCTTTTCTATCTATTTACCTAAGGACAATGTTGATTTTATGTTGAGGGTGGGAATATTTGCTTTCATTTAAAATAAATAAAAAAATAAAATTTTTGTGTTGTTTGTATGTTGTTTTTCTAGCAATGATGAGTATATGGTTGAAAATGAATATGGTTCTCAGAAACGGATGAATATTGTCTTAGTTTATAATTGATTCTTGTATTAATTTCTCTTAATCGTGATTATTTAAATATCCTGAACACTTATATGGATTCTTTCAGATTGTTTACCTCGATCCTACATTACTTGTGTTTACCCTGGCACCACAGTCAGAAATAGTTACTTATAACCCTTAAGAGTGAAGCTATCCTTTAATTTGGGTCTATGTACCATCAACATGTAAAGGATAATCTACCATGAAAAGAAGACTACCTTAAGGGGCAGAGGTAAAAGTCTTACTATATATATAAGAAAAGCAAAAGCATGTGCTTTACGA